>CM022302.1:341542837-341564481 GCA_011799875.1 Thinopyrum elongatum
GGAGCCGCGCTCCCGTCGCGCGCTCACCGCGCTCTCTCTTCCCATCGCTCGCGCACGGCCTCGCCTCCCCTCCCCCGACGCCTCCTCCCCTGCTCCCGCCCGCGCGACCCCGCTGCCGCCTGCTGCCGCGCTACTGCTGCGTCGCTCGCCAGCCACTGCCGCCCCGCACGCGCCCGCACCGGCTACGGCCGCCGCTGCTCCCCTCTGCTCCGCCACCCCCGCCGCCTGCGCCGCGCGCCGCCACCCCCCCTGCCGCTCCAGCCCCGCGCGCACTGCCGCGCGCTGCCGCGGCCTCGCCCGCCCGCGCCCGCGCGTGCCATTTGGGCACCGGACATGTCCGGTCCCAAACGGGCATGCTCCGGACATGTCCGGCCCTGGTCCACTGACCAGTGGGGCCCACAGCCCTGCCTGTTAATTAAAATAAATAAAAATAATTAATTAATTAAATAATCAATTAGTTAATTAATTAAGTTAATTAATCCTGATTAGGTTAATCTAATTAAGTAGTTAGTGTTAATTAAACAGTAATTTAATTAGTTAATCACTAATTAACCTAACAGCCTATGACAGGTGGGACCCACTGGTCCTGATGTCATGCTGACGTCATGCTGACGTCAGCAAGACACTGTTTCGGATAATGTTAATTTAAATAATTAATTAAATTCCAGAAATTAATAAAAACTTTAGAAAATCATATAAAATAATCCGTAGCTCAGATGAAAATACTTTGTACATGAAAGTTGCTCAGAACGACGAGACGAATCCGAGTACGCGATCCGTTCGTCCGTCACGCGTCCCTAACTATCCGAACTTGCAACCGTTCCCCTCTTATCCTCTGTCCGATAATTCCAAAGACCCGGGAAATATCGTCAGATATTCTCTCGCTCCGTCTGTCACGTGTGATGCTGCGTTAGACTACCCCTAGCACCGTGTATCGTATTTGTCATGCTCATGTTTGCTATATATTTATACTGTTTCCTCCCCCTCTTCTCTCTCGATAGCCCCCGACCCTGACGTCGTCCCCGAGACCGACGCAGCTCCGGATCCCGAAGACACCATAGACGACCTTGCCCTTGCCGCCAGAGCAACCAGGCAAGCCCCCCCTTTGATCATCCCGATATCGCCCATTCTAATTTCTCATGCTTGCATTAGAATTACTGCTGCTGCTGCTTTACCTATTCTGATGCATAGCCTGTTCATTGTAACCTGCTGTTGATAATTACCTACATATCCTAAACTGTTTAGTCTAGGCTGGGTAGAGACCTATCAGTGACCCCACTTATCCCGACTGCCGCGCTGGATCGTCAGAAGACCCGATCAACGGGATTGAAGACCAGGCCCCGACACCGCACATCACCCCCCTTAGTTGTAACGACACTGCAGCGTTACTATCGAGTGCCGAGGGTGAAACCTCTTGTAGCACTTCTGATGTTAACTCTGTAGAGTAGCTATTCGGTCGTGGTCATCGAGGGTGATTCCTCCTTCACCGCTTCCGATAACGACGCTGTCGTACAACACCTCAAGTGTGGACCCAGTGAGGGTGATTCCTCCTAGTTCACCTTGACGGATACATCGAGTGGGAATTCAATGAGGGTGATACCTCGGATTCCCTGATGTTATGGACACACGGATACTTGGACTTTACAATGTTACTTGGAAAGGCGGGTCGACCCTGAGGGGTACCCGCGTGTAACACCCCCTGTATTAAGCTACAGAGATCACCCTTTTGATGAGGCCATGTCATCATGATTAATAGTGCACAATCATCATTAGCATCATATTGCATTTCAACTCCTAAGTCAAATTCAAATTTAAATGAAAGTGGGATATAAAAGTTGTCCAACATAGAAACTAAAATGTCAGATAAATAACAAATATTCCAGAGGCTATTCTAAAATTGAAACCAACATCATTGGAATTGGATAAGTGACTCGAACAACCTCAAACAGTGGATAAAGATAATATTTAATAACCATTTATTAAATCTGAAATAAATATGGAATTATGTTTTGTCCAAACTAATTTTAGGTGTTAAGGAATAATGCACTGGTATTTATGAAATAGGTCACACTTTTTACAAAAACCATTTGGGGCCTAAACATTTAACAGTAGAGAAAAGAGAATAAAGAAAAGGGAAAAGAAACAGAAAAACAAAAGAAAAGAAAAGGCCCCCCTGGCCAACTGGGCCAGGCGGCCCAGCTGGCCGACCCACCTGGCCCAACTGGCCGGCCCAGCCCCATCCCCTGCCTTATCCCCATGGGGGGGGAAACCCTAACCAGCCACCCCCCACTTCCCCCCTCTCCCGATATATCCCCCCCTCTCCCCCGATTGGATCGGGATCGAGAGGTGGAGGTCGCCGCGACGCCCCGACCCTGCCGCCCGACGCCGCCCCGTTGCCATTGCCGTTGGACGCCGTCGCCGGAGCGCTCCCCCGCCGGCCTGCTTCTCCTCTCCGCCGTCGTCCCCGTCTTCCTCCTCGCGCTCCACTGCCCCGTCCCTACGCTCCCTCGGTGAGGCCCCCGGTCCTCCTCTCTCGCTCGCCTGCCGCGCTCCCGCCGCGCCCACCGTTGCTCCGCTCCGGCCGTGACCACGCCTCGCGCGCTCCGGCCCCGCGCTCACCGCGGTCGGGCCGTGCCCTGGCCATGCGCCGCGCCGTCCGGCCGTGCCCGTCGCCCAGCGGTCACCGCGCCCAGCGCCTCGCCCCGCTGAGGCCTCTCTGCCTCGCCGGCCCCTACTCACTACCCCGCGCGCTGCCTGCGCCTCACCCTCGCCTACCTCTGCCGCCAGTCCCACCTCGCCCCTCTACGCCGCCTCCGGCCACCGGTCCTCCCCCCCCCGCGGCTCCAGCCGCGCCGTGGCCGCCGGCCGCGCACCCTCGCGGCCATCTCCCGCGACCGGCGATGGCGCCCTGGCGCGCCCCATCGCCCGTGCCCGTTCGAGCGGGTTCGCCCGCCCGTTACCCGTACCCAGCGCCCGTTAAGTCCCCCTGGCCCATTGACATGTGGGGCCCAGCCCCAGAACGTTTTAATAAAAAGGAAATAAAAATAAAAATAATAAAAATAATTAATTAATTAGTTAATTAATCCTGATTAGGTTAATTTAATTAACTAATTAGTGTTAATTAAACAGTAATATAATTAGTTAACCCTAATTAATTTAACAGTCTATGACAGGTGGGACCCACCCTGTCAGGGCGCCTGCTGACATCAGCATGATGTCATGCTGACATCATCGCAGCACTGTTTCGGATAATGTTGAATTAAATAATTAATTAAAATTTCAGAAATTAATAAAAACTTTAGAAAATCATATCTTTTAAACCGTAACTCCGATGAAAATATTTTATACATGAAACTTGCTCAGAACGACGATACGAACCCGGATACGCCCTCGGTATCTCCGTCAGACGCCCGCAGCTATGAGAACGTTGAACAATTAGACCGATTTCGATAAATGAATAGTGTCCAACCTTAATTAAATAAATCCGAATAAATTCCTAAATTAACTAAATCGCTTAGTTAGGCTGTATATCACCCTGGCCCTGCGTTTAGACATGTCATGCATCCCTGTTGCATTATTGCCGTGTGTTTACTGTTTCTTCCCCCTCTTCTCTTCGGTAGACTACGAGACCGACGCAGCTGCTGGTGCCCCGACCGACTACGTTGTTGACGACCCCTACTTGCCAGAGCAACCAGGCAAGCCTCCCCCTTGATCACCAGATATCGCCTATTCTCCTCTATACTGCTTGCATTAGAGTAGTGTAGCATGTTACTGCTTTCGGTTAATCCTATTCTGCTGCATAGCCTGTCATTGTTGCTACTGTTGTTGATACCTTACCTGCAATCCTAAATGCCTAGTGTAGGATGCTAGTTTGTCATCATTGGCCCTGCATTCTTGTCAGTCTGCCTTGCTATACTATCGGGCCGTGATCACTCGGGAGGTGATCACGGGTGTATACTATACATATATACATACTATACAAATGGTGACTAAAGTCGGGTCGGCTCGAAGAGTACCCGCGAGTGATTCACGGATTGGGGGCTGAAAGGACCTTTGTCCCAACGGCCCTTTGAGTGGATCTTTGTGGCGGAGCGACAGGGCAGGTTGAGACCACCTAGGAGACAGGTGGGCCAAGCCCTGGTCGGCGTTCGCGTTTACTTCATAATAACACGCTTAAAGAGATTGGATATTTGATCTGAGTCTGGCCACTGGCCTATACGCACTAACCAACTACGCGGGAGTAGTTATAGGTATCCCGGCGTCGTGGTATCAGCTGAAGCCTTCTTGACGTCAGCGACTGAGCGGCGCGCGCCGTGTTGGACCGCGCTAACGTAACCGCCGTGATCGTGTGGGTTGCTAGGTCTGCTCGCGGCCGCGTACGCAACGTGCAGGAGCGCACTGGGCGATGGGCCCAGACCCCAGAGTGCCTAGGATTAGTCCGGCGTGCTGACCTCTCTGTTGAGCCTAGGTGGGGCTGCGACGTGTGGATCTTCCGAGGCCGGGCATGACCCAGGAAAGTGTGTCCGGCCAAAGGGGATCGAGCGTGTTGGGGAATATGTGGTGCACCCCTGCAGGGAAGTTTATCTATTCGAATAGCCGTGTCCCTCGGTAAAAGGACGACCCGGAGTTGTATTCCGACCTCATGACAACTAGAAATGGATACTTAATAAAACACACCCTTACAAGTGACAGATATAACCCGGTGGTCGCTCTCTCGCATGGTGGCGACAAGAGGATCGACGGGTAGGATTATGCTTTACGTTGTTGTTTGGTTAACTTCCAACTAATCTCTTCTATTGCTTCAAGACGAAGGCTGCCAGAAGCGTAGTCTTCGACAGGACTAGCTATCCCCCTCTTATTCTGGCATTCTGCAGTTCAGTCCACCGATATTGCCTCTTTACACATATACCATGCATATGTAGTATAGATCCTTGCTTGCGAGTACTTTGGATGAGTACTCACGGTTGCTTTCCCCCTTTCCCTTCTTGCTGGTTGTCGCAACCAGATGTTGGAGCCCAGGAGCCAGACGCCACCTACGACGACTACTACCACCAGGACGGAGCCTACTACTACGTCCAGGACGCCGACGACCAGGAGTAGTTAGGAGGATCCCAGGCAGGAGGCCCTGCGCCTGTTCGATCTGTTGTATCCCTGTTTGTGCTAGCCATCTTATGGCACCTTGTTTAACCTATGTCTGTACTCAGATATTGTTGCTTCCGCTGACTCGTCTATGATCGAGCATTTGTATTCGAGCCCTCGTGGCCCCTGGCTTGTATTATGATGCTTGTATGACTTATTTATGTTTTAGAGTTGTGTTGTGATATCTTCCCGTGAGTCCCTGATCTTGATCGTACACGTTTGCGTGCATGATTAGTGTATGATCGAGCCGGGGGCGCCACACCGCGTGTGATGTGAAGGCGGGTTGCCAGTGTGGTGCCCGAGTGGTGAATACGAGGCGCGGCCGGGCATTCTTAACCCTTGCCGCAAGTCCTCGAGACGGGGCGACGGGGTCACATCTTTCGTGAGTCTCTGCTCGTTACCGCAAGCCCCTAGTCCTAGCGATTTGGATATTTGATCCGAGCAGGCCTCTGGTCTGATAGCACTAACCATCACGTGGGCATAGTATGGGCGTTCTGCATCGTAGCATCAGCCGAAAGCTCTGGCAGACGTCCAGTTCAGCATGGCGGCACGGACGGACCGGCGCCCTCCTGGTGCCAGGCTTCTCCCTGCGCGCAACGACTCGGAGTGCACAGGGCGATGGCCCAAGACCTCTGAGCGCTTAGGATGTAGACCGACGGGGACCTCTCTGCTGAGCTATAGGTAGGGTTGCGATGTGTCGTTTGGCCGAGGCCGGGCATGACCCAGGAAAGTGTGTCCGGCCGGAGTTAATCGAGCGTGTTGGGTAAGTTGGTGCACCCCTGCAGGGAAGAACACTTCTATCGATAGCCGGTCCTACGGTAAAGGACACTCGGAGTTGTATCCTGATTGATACAATTTAGAACTGGATACCTGTGATGAGACCTGTATATATGGCTCTGGGATTGCTTCTCGCAGGGAGTCGAGAAGGGATCTCAGGACGAGGTTGATGAATGTATGGCTCTGGGATTGCTTTCTCGCAGGGAGTCGAGAAAGGATCTCTGGGTGAGGTTGATATTATTACTGCTACATTATATTGTATTGTTCTACTCTCTTCTACTGCTGCAAGACCGCTGAAGATGCTAGTCTTCGATAGGACTAGGCCTTCTCTCTATTCTGGCATTTCTGCAGCCCAGTCCACATATACAGCCTCCCCTTGAAAATGTTGCATATGTAGTGTAGATCCTTGCTTGCTGAGTACTTTTGAGTACTCACGGTTGCTTTGTTTACCTTTTCTCCCCATATCAGTTTGTCGTGACCAAGATGACGGAGCCCCTGAGACAGCTGCCCTGCCGACGATCGCTACTACTACTACCCAGAGGATGGATACTTCTACGAGTTGACTGACGACCAGGAGTAGGATCGGAGGGTCCCAGGCAGGAGGCCTTGTGCCTTTCGATCGTAGTGTTTTCTTTTGCCCCGCCTTTCTAAAGGCCTTTCTGTATTTTCTTTTATATCTGTACTCAGATATCTGATGCTTCCGCTGACGCTTGTTCGCAAGCTTATGTATTCGAGCCCTCGAGGCCCCTGGCTTGTAATATAAAGCTTGTATGACTTATTTATGTTTTAGAGTTGTGTTGTGATATCTTCCCGTGAGTCCTTAGGCTTGATCGTGTGCATGTGCGTGTATGATTAGTGCACGATCGGGCCGGGGGCGTCACAAGTTGGTATCAGTGTGATGCTGCGTTAGACTACCCCTAGCACCGTGTATCGTATTTGTCATGCTCATGTTTGCTATATATTTATACTGTTTCCTCCCCCTCTTCTCTCTCGATAGCCCCCGACCCTGACGTCGTCCCCGAGACCGACGCAGCTCCGGATCCCGAAGACACCATAGACGACCTTGCCCTTGCCGCCGAGCAACCAGGCAAGCCCCTCCCTTGAGCATACCGATATCGCCATTCTAATTTCTCATGCTTGCATTAGAATTACTGCTGCTGCTGCTTTACCTATTCTGATGCATAGCCTGTTCATTGTAACCTGCTGTTGATAATTACCTACATATCCTAAACTGTTTAGTCTAGGCTGGGTAGAGACCTATCAGTGACCCCACTTATCCCGACTGCCGCGCTGGATCGTCAGAAGACCCGATCAACGGGATTGAAGACCAGGCCCCGACACCGCACATCACCCCCCTTAGTTGTAACGACACTGCAGCGTTACTATCGAGTGCCGAGGGTGAAACCTCTTGTAGCACTTCTGATGTTAACTCTGTAGAGTAGCTATTCGGTCGTGGTCATCGAGGGTGATTCCTCCTTCACCGCTTCCGATAACGACGCTGTCGTACAACACCTCAAGTGTGGACCCAGTGAGGGTGATTCCTCCTAGTTCACCTTGACGGATACATCGAGTGGGAATTCAATGAGGGTGATACCTCGGATTCCCTGATGTTATGGACACACGGATACTTGGACTTTACAATGTTACTTGGAAAGGCGGGTCGACCCTGAGGGGTACCCGCGTGTAACACCCCCTGTATTAAGCTACAGAGATCACCCTTTTGATGAGGCCATGTCATCATGATTAATAGTGCACAATCATCATTAGCATCATATTGCATTTCAACTCCTAAGTCAAATTCAAATTTAAATGAAAGTGGGATATAAAAGTTGTCCAACATAGAAACTAAAATGTCAGATAAATAACAAATATTCCAGAGGCTATTCTAAAATTGAAACCAACATCATTGGAATTGGATAAGTGACTCGAACAACCTCAAACAGTGGATAAAGATAATATTTAATAACCATTTATTAAATCTGAAATAAATATGGAATTATGTTTTGTCCAAACTAATTTTAGGTGTTAAGGAATAATGCACTGGTATTTATGAAATAGGTCACACTTTTTACAAAAACCATTTGGGGCCTAAACATTTAACAGTAGAGAAAAGAGAATAAAGAAAAGGAAAAAGAAACAGAAAAGGAAAAAAAGAGCAACACCCCCCCCCCCCGCTTCGCCTCCGCGCGACCGCCGCCCGCTGCCGCTCCAGCCACCGCGCTGCCGCCCGCGGCCGCTCCAGCCACCGCGCCGCCGCCCCGCCTCCGGCCCCGCCGTGGCCTCGCCGGCGCCCGCGCCCGCCGACCGCCCGTGCGTCCCCTTTGGGCACCGGACATGTCCGGTCCCGAAAGGGGCACGCCCCGGACATGTCCGCCCCTGGGCCACTGCCCAGTGGGGCCCGAACCCCTGTGACGCTGACGAATGGGGCCCACGGCCCAGAAACAGTTTTAAGAAAATAGAAATAAAAATAAATAATTAAAATAATTAATTAATTAATTAATTAATTAATTAGTTAATTAATCCTGATTAGGTTAATCTAATTAACTGATTAGTGTTAATTAAACAGTAATTAGTAATTAACTTAATTAACTGCTGACGTCAGCATGATGTCATGCTGACGTCATCAATTACTGTTTCGGATAATGTTGAATTAAATAATTAATTAAAATTTCAGAAATTAATAAAAACTTTAGAAAATCATATCTTTTAAACCGTAACTCCGATGAAAATATTTTATACATGAAACTTGCTCAGAACGACGATACGAACCCGGTTACGCCCTCGGTATCTCCGTCAGACGCCCGCAGCTATGAGAACGTTGAACAATTAGACCGATTCCGATAAATGAATAGTGTCCAACTTTAATTAAATAAATCCGAATAAATTCCTAAATTAACTAAATTGCTTAGTTAGGCTGTATATCACGCCGGCATATCATTTAGACATGTCATGCATCCCTGTTGCATTATTGCCGTGTGTTTACTGTTTCTTCCCCCTCTTCTCTTCGGTAGACTACGAGACCGACGCAGCTGCTGGTGCCCCGACCGACTACGTTGTTGACGACCCCTACTTGCCAGAGCAACCAGGCAAGCCCCCCCCCTTGATCACCAGATATCGCCTATTCTCCTCTATACTGCTTGCATTAGAGTAGTGTAGCATGTTACTGCTTTCCGTTAATCCTAGTCTGATGCATAGCCTGACACTGTTGCTACATTTGTTGATACCTTACCTGCAATCCTAAATACTTAGTATAGGATGCTAGTTTATCATCATTGGCCCTGCATTCTTGTCAGTCTGCCTTGCTATACTATCGGGCCGTGATCACTCGGGAGGTGATCACGGGTTATACTATACATATATACATACTATACAAATGGTGACTAAAGTCGGGTCGGCTCGAAGAGTACCCGCGAGTGATTCACGGATTGGGGGCTGAAAGGACCTTTGTCCCAACGGCCCTTTGAGTGGATCTTTGTGGCGGAGCGACAGGGCAGGTTGAGACCACCTAGGAGACAGGTGGGCCAAGCCCTGGTCGGCGTTCGCGTTTACTTCCTAATAACACGTTTAACGAGATTGGATATTTGATCTGAGTCTGGCCACTGGCCTATACGCACTAACCAACTACGCGGGAGTAGTTATGGGTATCCCGGCGTCGTGGTATCAGCTGAAGCCTTCTTGACGTCAGCGACTGAGCGGCGCGCGCCGTGTTGGACCGCGCTAACGTAACCGCCGTGATCGTGTGGGTTGCTAGGTCTGCTCGCGGCCGCGTACGCAACGGGCAGGAGCGCACTGGGCGATGGGCCCAGACCCCAGAGTGCCTAGGATTAGTCCGGCGTGCTGACCTCTCTGTTGAGCCTAGGTGGGGCTGCGACGTGTGGATCTTCCGAGGCCGGGCATGACCCAGGAAAGTGTGTCCGGCCAAAGGGGATCGAGCGTGTTGGGGAATATGTGGTGCACCCCTGCAGGGAAGTTTATCTATTCGAATAGCCATGTCCCTCGGTAAAAGGACGACCCGGAGTTGTATTCCGACCTCATGACAACTAGAAATGGATACTTAATAAAACACACCCTTACAAGTGACAGATATAACCCGGTGGTCGCTCTCTCGCATGGTGGCGACGAGAGGATCGACGGGTAGGATTATGCTTTACGTTGTTGTTTGGTTAACTTCCAACTAATCTCTTCTATTGCTTCAAGATGAAGGCTGCCAGAAGCGTAGTCTTCGACAGGACTAGCTATCCCCCTCTTATTCTGGCATTCTGCAGTTCAGTCCACCGATATTGCCTCTTTACACATATACCATGCATATGTAGTATAGATCCTTGCTTGCGAGTACTTCGGATGAGTACTCACGGTTGCTTTCCCCCTCCTTTCCCCCTTCCCTTCTTGCTGGTTGTCGCAACCAGATGTTGGAGCCCAGGAGCCAGACGCCACCTTCGACGACTACTACCACCAGGACGGAGCCTACTACTACGTCCAGGACGCCGACGACCAGGAGTAGTTAGGAGGATCCCAGGCAGGAGGCCCTGCGCCTGTTCGATCTGTTGTATCCCTGTTTGTGCTAGCCATCTTATGGCACCTTGTCTAACCTATGTCTGTACTCAGATATTGTTGCTTCCGCTGACTCGTCTATGATCGAGCATTTGTATTCGAGCCCTCGTGGCCCCTGGCTTGTATTATGATGCTTGTATGACTTATTTATGTTTTAGAGTTGTGTTGTGATATCTTCCCGTGAGTCCCTGAACTTGATCGTACACGTTTGCGTGCATGATTAGTGTACGATCGAGCAGGGGGCGCCACACCCCGCCTCGCCCGCTGCGCTCCGGCCACCGCGCCGCCCCGCTCGCCTCCGGCTCCCCGCAGCCGCGCGCTGACCTCGCCCGCGCCACGCCCGGCTCGCTCGCCGGCCGCGCGGTTCTGCTGCGCCGCCGCCCGCTCGCCCGTGCGCGCGCGCGCGTTGACCCCCACCGCGCGGACGTGTCCGGCTCTGGACGGGCACAGCGCGGACGAGTCCGGCTGTGCCACTGTCCAGTGGGCCCCCCAGAACGTTTTAATAAAAAAAAGAAGAGAAATATAAATAAAAATAAAATTAATTAAAATTAATTAATTTAATTAATTAGTCTAATTAATTAGTTAGTTTAATTAAGCAGTAATTAATTAACTTAACCCTAATGACTGCTGACATCAGCATGATGTCATGCTGATGTCATCAGTTACTATTCTGGATAATTCGAAATTAAATAATAAAAATAAATTCCAGAAATTAATAAAATCTTTAGAAAATCATATAAAATAAACCGTAACTCCGATGAAAATACTTTCTACATGAAAGTTGTTCAGAACGACGAGACGAATCCGAATACGCGATCCGTTCGTCCGCCACATGTCTCTAACTATCAAAACATGCAACCGTTCCCCTCCGGTCATCTGTCTAACAAATGTCCGGAACCGGGAAAACATTCCCGGATGGATCCCTCCTTCCTCAGTGACGTGCAACCGTACGTTAGGACACACCCGGCACTGCGTATTGTCATGTCATACTTTGTGTAGCACTTGCTTGCTTAATATTTATACTGTTTCCTCCCCCTCTTCTCTCTCGATAGAGCCCGGTGCCGACGCAGCTCCGGTGATTGGTTCCAGTACTGACGACCTTGCCCTTGCCGCCGAGCAACCAGGCAAGCCCCCCCCCCTTTTGATCATCCCGATATCGCCCATTCTATTTCCCATGCTTGCATTAGAATTGCTGCTACTACTGCTTTACCT
Source organism: Thinopyrum elongatum (assembly GCA_011799875.1). NCBI lineage: Eukaryota > Viridiplantae > Streptophyta > Magnoliopsida > Poales > Poaceae > Thinopyrum > Thinopyrum elongatum. The sequence continues at coordinate 341,554,517 of CM022302.1, forward strand.
ATTCTGATGCATAGCCTGTTCATTGTAACCTACTGTTGATAATTACCTACATATCCTAAACTGTTTAGTCTAGGCTGGGTAGAGACCTATCAGTGACCCCACTTATCCCGACTGCCACGCTGGATCGTCAGAAGACCCGATCAATGGGATTGAAGACCAGACCCCGACACCGCACATCACCCCCCCTAGTTGTAACGACACTGCAGCGTTACTATCAAGTGCCGAGGGTGAAACCTCTTGTAGCACTTCTGATGTTAACTCTGTAGAGAAGCTATTCGGTCGTGGTCATCGAGGGTGATTCCTCCTTCACCGCTTCCGATAACGACGCTGTCGTACAACACCTCAAGTGTGGACCCAGTGAGGGTGATTCCTCCTAGTTCACCTTGACGGATACATCGAGTGGGAATTCAATGAGGGTGATACCTCGGATTCCCTGATGTTATGGACACACGGATACTTGGACTTTACAATGTTACTTGGAAAGGCGGGTCGACCCTGAGGGGTACCCGCGTGTGATGTGAAGGCGGGTTGCCAGTGTGGTGCCCGAGTGGTGAATACGAGGCGCGGCCGGGCATTCTTGGCCCTTGCCGCAAGTCCTCGAGACGGGGCGACGGGGTCACATCTTTCGTGAGTCTCTGCTCGTTACCGCAAGCCCCTAGTCCTAGCGATTTGGATATTTGATCCGAGCAGGCCTCTGGTCTGATAGCACTAACCATCACGTGGGCATAGTATGGGCGTTCCGCATCGTAGCATCAGCCGAAAGCTCTGTCAGACGTCCAGTTCAGCATGGCGGCACGGACGGACCGGCGCCCTCCTGGTGCCAGGCTTCTCCCTGCGCGCAACGACTCGGAGTGCACAGGGCGATGGCCCAAGACCTCTGAGCGCTTAGGATGTAGACCGACGGGGACCTCTCTGCTGAGCTATAGGTAGGGTTGCGATGTGTCGTTTGGCCGAGGCCGGGCATGACCCAGGAAAGTGTGTCCGGCCGGAGTTAATCGAGCGTGTTGGGTAAGTTGGTGCACCCCTGCAGGGAAGAACATTTCTATCGATAGCCGGTCCTACGGTAAAGGACACTCGGAGTTGTATCCTGATTGATACAATTTAGAACTGGATACCTGTGATGAGACCTGTATATATGGCTCTGGGATTGCTTCTCGCAGGGAGTCGAGAAGGGATCTCAGGACGAGGTTGATGAATGTATGGCTCTGGGATTGCTTTCTCGCAGGGAGTAGAGAAAGGATCTCTGGGTGAGGTTGATATTATTACTGCTACATTATATGGTATTGTTCTACTCTCTTCTACTGCTGCAAGACCGCTGAAGATGCTAGTCTTCGATAGGACTAGGCCTTCTCTCTATTCTGGCATTTCTGCAGCCCAGTCCACATATACAGCCTCCCCTTGATAATGTTGCATATGTAGTGTAGATCCTTGCTTGCTGAGTACTTTTGAGTACTCACGGTTGCTTTGTTTACCTTTTCTCCCCATATCAGTTTGTCGTGACCAAGATGACGGAGCCCCTGAGACAGCTGCCCTGCCGACGATCGCTACTACTACTACCCAGAGGATGGATACTTCTACGAGTTGACTGACGACCAGGAGTAGGATCGGAGGGTCCCAGGCAGGAGGCCTTCGCCTTTCGATCGTAGTGTTTTATTTTGCCCCGCCTTCCTAAAGGCCTTTCTGTTTCTATTTCATATCTGTACTCAGATATCTGATGCTTCCGCTGACGCTTGTTCGCAAGCTTATGTATTCGAGCCCTCGAGGCCCCTGGCTTGTAATATAAAGCTTGTATGACTTTATTTATGTTTTAGAGTTGTGTTGTGATATCTTCCCGTGAGTCCTTAGGCTTGATCGTGTGCATTTGCGTGTATGATTAGCGCACGATCGGGCCGGGGGCGTCACACTTGCCATGGCAAAAAATGCGATAGATCAATTCGTTGCTAACCTTGTGAATCAAGATTTGCCAAGCATGCGGAAACTGAGTACAAAAATCTGCAAGTGACATGGCAAAATTTAGTGACATTTGATCTACGGGTCATGACAAAAGCATAAAAAAAGGTTTTGCTGTAAGATTTGCTATATACCAAGGGATATGGCCACCATTTTTGTTTTAGAATTTTCCATGAAACCAGATACAAATTTGCCATGGTATGAACGAATTCCATGAACTTCCAAAAAATTTAATGTGTAATTGCCATGCCCATCGTTTACTGTATACAAAATTGGCTTGATTAAGGATACATTTTGTGAGAAAATTTGCCAGGGGATTGAACAAAGTTAATGTGTTAATTGACATTAAGTGAATGTTCTTTTTTCCGGGTTATTACAAGAATGTTCTTAACTAGCATCCATGCATGGGATGATCAATAAGCATTGAAAGGGAATGACATAGGGGTCAAAGCACTGCTCACTTTGAAAAACGTTTCCCTGATGGATTTGGCGGATCGAAGCATTGAGAGGGAATGAAGTACAAGATCGAAGAATTGCTCGACGCCTCCGGTGTGACACCCTGGTTTTCGCTCGTGTTTATTTCCTTTGCGGGATTTGACTCCCGTCTTTTTTCTCGGTGTTATCGGATTTTCTCTAGCCCCTGGGTATATGAAGATGGTCATTTAACCTTGCCTTCCCTATCCAACCAGAGATTCTCTCCAGTCCAATCTTGTCACCCAAGATATGTTCTCAAGACTTTTCCACCGAAACCCTACCTTCCGAGTTGTCGGAAGGGAAACCCTAATTTCTTTCGTTACAAAGGAACCCAATTTCCTTTGATCTGCTAACTCCCAAACTTTTTCCAGTGATCATCCTATATTTTTCAACCCTGGATATGTAAAAATATTGCCAAGTCATTTGCAATATTTTTCATTTATAATTAATTCCTTTTTCTGCCAGTTAAAGGAATTAAATCCAGAAAAATATCTATCCATCTCCAAAGTTCATGAAAACTTGTGGAGATATTCTTTGTGATCATATTGAGCTCCCATAAAAATATTGGCCATAATTAAATAGGGGAAATTGCATTTTCCTATTTAATGCCAATATTGCATTTTGGGCCCTTTCTAAAGGAACTACCATTTTGGTAGCCAGGAAAAATTCCAAATAAATTATGGAGCTTACGCTATCCATATATTCACCATTTCCATCAAAATCCAAGTTCCATAGTTCAAAGTTTGAGCACAACATCCATTTGCAAATTCTGTCTATATTTTCAGTTTGTAAAGGAAGTGCTTGAACCCTTAATCCATTTGAGCTGAATTTTTTCATGGTGATTAACATTGCTAAATCACTCATGTAAACGAAAAATAAGCTCAATCCATCCATCCATTCATCCACAGCAATTTTCTCAAGTTTCTGTCCATTTGGAAGCTTTGTGAAAGAAGTACCACTTTGGTATATTCAAATGAGCTGAAATTTTACCAGAACCTCCATACTTCCAAATCACCTCCCTACACAAAAATTCAGATAATTCCATCGAGCCATTTGAGCACAGATTCAAAATCCACTTTCTGGACCAAAAATTGCATTGCAAAGGAAGTATATGCAAATGAGGTCCAAATGACTTCAAATTTTGCCAGCACCTAGTCCTTCCTACCACCTTTCATTATGACAAAGATCCAGCTCCTCTCCTTCACCCAGTTCTCTAGAAAACTCCACCCAAGTTTCTGTCCAGAAACTGTTTTGGATCACCTCGACTACTCTAGAGTCATCCTGGTCCATCCAATGCTATATCCTATCTATTTGAGAAGAGAGGGAGCTGTTTGACAAGATTGGACAGGCAGGAGAGTGCCAGAGCTTGTAGTGCACGTGGTGACCACGCAACGGTCGTGCAGAAACGATGCTCTCGGCACTGTCCTCGTCGGCCAGCTAGCTCCGGTCGGCCTCAGCTTGTCTGAGAGTGTCTAGTGGCTCTGCAGCAGCCGCGTGCCCACTATCTCGCAGCTTCCCCCTCCAGTCTCTTCCTCGCCGCGCCGCGACGAGCTCCGCCATTGTCACGCCCGTGACTTGCCGTCGTCGTCTTCCTTCTTGAACCCTCTCGAGCTCGCCAGCGCTGTCCTCTCCCTCTGGCGAAGTCAGGTCGGCACCTCTCGTCGCGCGCCACCTCGCCGGAGCGCCAGTACGGGGCTAAGCTTGCCACGGTGGCTAGCTTATCCAGTAGCCACGGCCGGGCTATAAATAGCCGAGGCCGGAGCCTCCCCGTGCATCATCGAGCTCCCCAACCTTCCTCCCTACCCCTCTAGTCCACCGCAGCATGCTCGCCCGACCGAATCCTCCTCGGCATCGCTGGAATTTAGCCGGAGCTCCACCTACTGCCTCCGCTGGCAAACCCCGCCTCCAGCCGTCCCCAATGCCCGTGGAGTCCACCCCTAGAGGCGCCGTTCTCCGGCGACCTCGCCAGCACCCTCGCCCCACCCCATTACCCACCGGAGTCCCTCCACTGGCCGGAGCCCCGCCGCCGTCCGCCGCCATTTGCCGTCCGGCCGCCTCCGTCCATTCCTGCCTTCACCACGGGTACGGGTGGGTACGGCTTCGACCGGCGCTACCATCCCGCCCCTCGCCGCGGGCCCTCGCCCACCGGAGCTGCGGCAACGCCGGCGACTGGCCGCAGTCTGTTGCCTGTCGAGAGGAAGAAGAGGGAGATGACCCTGCAGGCGGGACCGGCCTGTCGGTGGCTCGTCTCCTCCCTCCGTTTTTTTAAAGAGAGCAGCAGGAGGTGGGCTGGCCCAATAAGCAACAGCAGCCGCGCCTGCCTCGTGGTGGCCCAGGCGGCAGCTAAATTCGGCCCGAGTTAGCCCATGTGCACAGTTTCTTTATTCATTTCCCAGAAAAAACTGCTGAGGACCCAGAAGTAAATATTATATTTATAGACAGGTCCCTCCACTTCAACTCCTCATATCTTCTCCTCCGGGACTCCAATTCAGGTGAAACCAACGCCCACGTCTTCAGTTCATCGAGCCCGTCCCGATGGTATCACTTTCATAATGTTGGCACATTCTAAAAATGACCATTTTGCCCTTGCCCTCTATCAGCCCCCTCCGAGAGAGAACTTTTCCGGTGAATTCTTCCGCGGCTTCACCGCACTTCTTCCCGGAGTATTCATCGACCCCCAGGCAAGCCGACCATCTGATATATGCCCTACAGCATTGCTCTGTGTTATTCTTGCATGTTTAAATTAATATGCTTATGCTTGTATGCATAGTAGTGAGCTGTATGGGACGCTGATGAACTCTTGCCTGCCTTTCTTTGGTGACGGCACCACGCTTGTGTTCTGAGCTGTTTCCGGCCGTCCGGGGTGGATGCCGACTTTATATTTCTCTTGTCAGCAACTGACCCATGTTCTGAGCTGCTTTTCGGCCGTCGCGGGCATCTGTTGAATTTCTTTCCGTAGCAGTGACCCTATGCTCTGAGCTGTTCTTCGACCGTCTTAGGGAATTGCTACTTTCTTCTTATCGACACCGTCTCATGCTCTGAGCTGCTTTTCATCCGTCTTGAGTCGGGGTTGAGTTATTCCAGTAATGTCCCAGATCTGAGTTGTAAAGACCGTTCTGGTGGCTACTGGTTTATTTGCCGGTTTCATACAAGGGTTCGGATGGTCGTTACCCTACAACTACAACTTGTAAAGTAATAAGCCTTCCCTTTAAATGTTGATTCACTGATGACTTGTCATGATATTATATGGAGATAGGTTGTTATGATCATGCATAGTTACCACCATGTTCAGTTATTCATGATAAACAACCATGCTTGCTAAGTACTTGTTAAAGCTAAACCTAGTCGGTTGATCCAGAGTCACCTGTCCAGACTTATCCGTGCAACCACATTTGCCGGTATGGGACGACCTTGACTTGGTCTGATCGCGTGCTCTTTAATCGGTACCACCAACTAGGGAATGTTATACGCGCGCGCTGCCCTGGCCTGGTAGGCGGCGATAACCTTGTGAGCCCAGTTGAGATATTTGCCGGCGTCCCCGTTTGGGACAGTTTAGTTGGCCACGATGGTGGCAGGTGTCATGAGGTGACACAGGGGCCACCCAGGACATGACCCTGGGAGGGTATGATTGTCGGTGGTACGGTGGAAGAGTCACGGGTTAGGCAGGTTTCGTTGGAGCAACCCTGGTCCACCCGAATGGGATCACGAGGTCAGGTGCTCCATGGTATGGGTAAAGTGCGCAACCTCTGCAGAGTGTAAGAATCTATTCGAATAGCCGCGTCCACGGTATGGGATAGTCCGTCCAGACCTCTCTAGGTGGTCAACCGAAACAGTAATAATAATGATGGAAGAACTCGTCTTATGATCGGTAGTACTCAGTGGATCGTGAATATTCTGAGGATTGTAAGGCAACCCGGAAGAGAGTAAGTTTATCAGACTTACAGTGGAGATGCATAGACATCGGATGATGTCAGGGATATGATATGTTGGCCATGGGATGGCTATTAAAGAGATGGTCGGATAACCACATGATTTGGATTGGATTTGGATCATGAGAATGTTCGGAGTATGGAATATTTACTTAATATGCTTTACCTTTCTGCATTTACTTCAGTAGTTATTTTGCTAAATAACCCTACTATGGCATGATAATTAATATTGCTAGATAGTTATGCTATGCCGCATGACAATTAATGATGCTCTAATAACAAATGCATGCTTGAATGCCATGGATTGCTTTGCTTGGTGTATATGTTAGTTGGTTTGCTTGCGAGTACATTCAAAAGTACTCAGCGGCCTTTAATATGGCCAGGTTCACATAAGGATCCGTCATCCGTCGTCGAGGAGCCGGAGCGTTCGCGGGCTAGGAGAGTAACCCAGTCATATCCCTGTGGATTGGAGCCGCACCAAGACCATGCTGCCTTAGATAGAGCTTTTCCGCTGCCATCACTCTTGTGTAATATCGTGTAAGACTTATATATCGATTAATAGAAATGCCTGTGTTAATGATACTTGTTGTAAGCGCATGCCAGAGTGATTTCCTGGGCTGGCATGCGTGGCGACCGTCTGGCTAAAGTGGTAATCAGGCGGGGCGCCACAACGGGTGGTATCAGAGCAGCCAGGCTGACTGTAGGTTACCCCTAGCCAGACTTCATTGTCTTGTGATTAGTAGAAAGCCCAGATGGATTTCAGCCATCTTTGCCAACTGGCACAGCTACTATTGATCATAAGGCAACCCCATAGGTTTTGGCTCCATCAGACCCCAACTCTCGTGGCCTTTGCCTCCGGTGTGAAATGCTCGCACTAGGCAACGACCCGTGAGCCCTGAACCCTTAGGTAAACCAGATATCCTTACCCTACTTTCTAGCCATGGCATTTCTCTTCTTAACTCTAGTTTCCTTTGGGAAACGCTTATAAATTCCATCTCTCCCCAACAACCTTAGGATCGTTGACTAAGCCATTTTGGCTATGGTCATGCGTCGAGTTTGATGTTCCCTAAGGAAGTAGTAGGAGCTCAACACCAGTGCTACCAGGAGCATTGTGTGGTTTTGCTTCTAAATCCTTAGAGGTGCATCGAGTGCGCTATACTAGTTATACTAGTGAATCTTCGGCCACGTGTGTAAGGTTCGCAAGATTTGAGCTTTATTTTCTTTTTGGATTTTCCGCGGTTTTGTTTCTTTTGTCGGTTCTGTTTTTCTTCGCTCCGACTGGATCCATCCGCAAGTGCCATCAAGAAGATCAGCATACAACTTGGATAATACCCAATAATCCAAATTCAGCAAGAGTCCTGCCAAGTCAACTGGCTGATATTCAGAATATCAACACCGGATCTGTCAAGAATGAAGGATGGGTCAGAAGCAGGATCTGTGTGCAACAGACAAGGCCAGAATATACATGAGAAAGTTGGCCTCAGAACGGATCACGCCTAAGGAGCAGTCAGATGAGTTACCAAGAATGAATATCAGTAAGGACAAATTATTCCGTCCGCGACACAAGGACTATTTCAGTCAATGAGGTGAACCGGGTCTTTTCTCAATGGACTCAAGAATCATTTATTACCCACCGAAGATATATTTCGAGAATGTGAATGTGCCAAGAGCATCAACAAAATTCCAGTACGTTGGTACAAATTGCAAAGCATATTTTGGAATTCACCAGTGCATATACAAATTTTTTGGGCACTGTGAACAAGGTTTGTAAGAAATATGGATAAGTTCGCGGTTGCCCAGAAACAATGAGAACTTCACATGCTTGGAAGCCCAGCTGAATCGAATGGAATTATCCGTTAACTGCTTATTATCGGCGACACTTAGTTTGAATACAAAGGGTATTCCGAATCAATTAACAACATGAGGTCTGCACCAGTCTTGCAACCTTTACAGCAACAATGATCATACCAGCAGAAGGACAAGAGGTGTGCATGACCATCGGAATATCTTCAGTCAAGGTATGGCCTATACCAAGTTTTGGCTCTGCTATGAGTAAATTCCGGATACTTCGGAAGGAAGCCCGAATCGGCCATAAATCCGACTGCGCACACAGTGAAAGGCTTCTGGTATAAGGAACCCAGCCTTCCTCCGCAAGCTACCGAGAAGAGCTTATGACACCAGACTGCCAATCTTCCTCGGCACGCCATTTGGTGAGAAAATCTTCTGAGATACGGCACTCCCATCTTCCACAGCGTGCTACCGCGGAAAACGTCCGACATAGGGCACTTGACCTTCCTCAGCAAAACACATGAGGGAAAAACTTCTGGGATACGATACCCAGCCTTGTTCAGTACGCTAGCCTGACAGAAGCTTCGAACAGAAGGAATTCAGCCTTCTTCAACACGCCATCGTGCCCACAACAATCTTGTCAGGAGCACGAATCAGTATGGACACACAACCTGCCTCAGAACTCAGTGGCTATGAAAGGATTTATCCCACACCCACACATGTTGTGAGCATGCAGTCCAGTGGATCAGTTCATGCGAGCCACTCGTACACGGGAATGACTGCGTTCAGAGAAACCTCGGCACCATGTTGAAAGGAAGAATATGAGCACAACAACCCCTACAAGATATGCAAGAGTAAGATGTGAGAACAAGCCCAACAAGCCGGGAAAACCATCAAGGAGCCGTGTTGGCAGGTCACTATAGGTCCATCAAAGGAAGCCTCAAGAACAATGAAGTGGTGGACAAACAAACTCCGTGACGGTCAGCAAGATACAGTTTCACAGACAAGGTATTATTACCAATCCTTGGCAGACTCTTGCATATGCGGCCACAACAATGCACTACATGCGGTTACAAGTGAGCTTGCCGCACTCATTATGAATATGGGCCATCAACTAAGATAGGAGGCTATGCTCCGAAAGATACACCGGATGATAGCGGTACTATGCTCAGCTCAGTGGTCATAGCAAGGACTACAGAGGCTATATATATGACATAGCCATCTCCATAAGCGACAGAGTTTGAAACAAGACAGTCAGATAGAATGGCTCAAAGCACGTCAGCACCAACAGCTCATAGACATCAAGACATCATTGGAATAAGAGATTACTATCTATGATTACTTTGTGATCATGTAACACCCCCGGTGATTAGCAACAGTAATCACTTTTGATAATGACGTGTTAGCATGATCAACAGTGCATAATCATCATTAGCATCACATTGCATTTCAACTCCTAAGACAAATTCAAGTTTAAATGAAAGTGGAGTATGAAAGTTGTCCAACATAGGAGCTAAAATGTCAGATAAATAACAAATATTCCAGAGGCTATTCTAAAATTGAAACCAACATCATTGGAATTGGATAAGTGACTCGAACAACCTCAAACAGTGGATAAAGATAATATTTAATAACCATTTATTAAATCTGAAATAAATATGGAATTATGTTTTGCCCAGACTAGTTTTAGGTGTTAGGGAATAATGCACTGGTATTTATGAAATAGGTCACACTTTTTACAAAAACCATTTGGGGCCTAAACATTTAACAGTAGAGAAAAGAGAATAAAGAAAAGGAAAAAAGAAACAGAAAAGGATAAAGGAA
>CM022302.1:341567330-341959624 GCA_011799875.1 Thinopyrum elongatum
CCCCCCCCCCCCGACTGGGCCGGCCCAGCAAGCCACCGGGGCGCCAGGCCGGCCCAGCCGGCGCCTACTTAGCCACCCCCCCCACCCGAAAAACTAGACCTACCCCCCCGATCCCCCCCTCGCTTTCTCTCCCCCCCCATCTGGATCGGGATCTCCGATCCCGTCCGCCCCGCGGCTGCCGACGCGTCCCCGTCGCCGCCTCCCCTCGTCAGCCCACCCCCGATCCAGATCGGGATCGGGATCGCGGGAACGGCCCGTCGCCGACGGCCGCGCGCCGTCGCCGTGGACGCCGCGCCCGGAGCCGCGCTCTCCCGCCGGCCTGCACCTCGTCTCCGTCCGCGTCGTCCCCGTCGACCGCCCCGACCCCCATGTTGCCCCGTCCCTACGAGCACGGTGAGGCCTCGGGGCCTCTCCCCCCCCTCTCTGATGCGAACTCGCGGGCACAAGCGCCACCCCGTGCGCCGCTCCGCCGCGCTCGCCGGCTCGCGCACGCCGCGCGCACCCGCAGACTCGCCGGGCCTCGACACAGCGCGCGTCGTGCCCTGCCTCGCTACTGCTCGCGATTGGCCCCGATTCGCCTGGACACCGCCCGCACCGCGTGCCGACTCCTCAGCCATCCACCGCCCGCACGTGGCCTCCAGCCACCGCGACGCCGGGCCCGCTCCGGCCCCGCGTGCGCTCGACCGCGCCCGCGCTTCGCGCGCCCCGACGCAGCGCCCGCCCGTGGTCCTTTGGGCACCGGGACATGTCCGGTCCCAAAAGGGGCACGCCCCGGACGTTCGTCCGCCTGGGCCACTGCCGTGGGGCCCGAACCCCCCTGTGACGTGACAAATGGGGCCCACCCCCCTAAAAACGATTTAAAGAAATAGAAATAAAAATAGAAATAAATAAAATAATAATTAAATAATTAATCAGTAATTAATCCTGATTAGTTAATCTTAATTAACTAAATTAGTGTTAATTAATCAGTAATTAAATTAATTAAACATAATTAACCTAACAGCCTAGACAGGTGGGACCCACCCTGTCAGGTGGCTCGGCTGACGTCCTCACTGACTGAGTAACATGATGCACGTCAAGATAATACGTTCGAGAAGTTGATTAAACTAATAAATTAAATTTCAGGAAATTATATAAAACTTCAGGGCAATAAAACCGTCGAAGCTTATCAGCGGGAATTTCTTGATCTCTCCCGCTATGCTGAAGAAGACATCGCCACAGATGCTCGCAGACAGGAGAAGTTCCGTAATGGACTACACCCTGACCTCAAGCTTGCACTAGCTGCTCAAGACATTAATGACTTCTCAACTCTAGTGAACAAGGCTATTCTCGTTGAGACCGCTCAGATGGAACACAAGGACTCGCAGAAGCGCTATCGTGATGCTGGCTCATCTTCGGGCTCAGCACCGAAGCGTAGAGTTTGGATTCCCAACAACGCGTTCCGTCCCAATACCTCTGCGCCAAAGAACAATGCTGCACTACGTCTGCCTCCTCCACCACCGAGGCCGTCAAAGGCTCAATCTATTCAGAACCATGCCCCTCTTCGTCCTGAAGATGGTTTGTGTTTCAAGTGCCGCAAACCAGGCCACCAGGCTTAAGACTGCCGCCAGACTCAGAATCAGTTAGATTTTCCTCGTGCTGGCCGTGGATATGGCCGTGGCAACAATCAGACCCGCAACTATAATACTGGGTCTGCTTCACGTGGTCGTGGTCAAGCTTACAACATTGACATTGAAGAAGTCCAGGATCAACCTGCTACTGTGATGGGTACCCTTCTTGTTAACTCAGTACCTGCTTCTGTATTATTTGATTCAGGAGCATCGCATTCATTCATGTCTGAAGCATTTGCATTATCTCATGACATTGCATTCGAAAAGATGAACCTGCCAATAGTTGTCCGTACCCCTGGAGGCCAATGTCAAACCACTATGATGGCACATAATGTCCCTATTGAAATCGAGGAATTTGAATTCCTAGCTTCCCCTATTATCCTGAAGTCTTCCACCATAGACCTCATACTCGGAATGGATTGGTTGAAAGCTCACATTGCTTCGATCAATTGTGCCACTAAAGTTGTCCAACTTCTTCACCCCACCGATGAGATAGTGAACTATACCGCCCGCATTACTCGAGACGCTGGAGCTGAGATATATGTTATGAATGCTTTGAACGTCTCACCTCTGGAAGGGATCGAGAACGTTCCTGTTGTTCGAGATTTTCCAGACGTCTTTCCGGAAGAACTTCCAGGAATACCCCCGGCTAGAGCTGTCGAGTTCGTCATCGACTTGAAGCCTGGCACCGTTCCTATTGCCAAGCGACCTTATAAGATGCCTCCGCATCACCTTCTTGAGCTTAAGGAAGAAATCGACAAGTCACTTAAGAGTGGTTTCATCCGCCCCAGTTCCTCTGCTTGGGGAGCACCTTCACTCTTCGTTAAGAAGAAGGATGGAACTAACCGATTGGTTCAGGATTACCGGCCCATTAACCAAGCCACAATCCAGAATAAATACCCACTGCCCCGGATCAATGATCTTTATGATCAACTCGCTGGATCATCGGTGTTCTCTAAACTCGACTTGAGGTTGGGTTATCACCAGATCCGTGTCCGTGAAGAGGACATTCCCAAGACTGCATTCGTCACTCGTTATGGCTCCTATGAATACACCGTCATGTCATTTGGCCTAACGAATGCCCCAGCTCCGTTCTCCCGTCTGATGAATTATATATTCATGGATTACCTCGACAAATTCGTCGTGGTATATCTAGATGATATTCTGGTCTATTCTAAGAATAAAGAGGAACATGCTGAACATCTCTGCCTTGTTCTAGAAAGGCTCCGAGAACACCAGTTGTATGCCAAGTATTCCAAATGCGAATTTTGGCTTCCTGAAGTAACTTACCTTGGACATGTGATTTCCAAGGATGGGATTGCTGTTAACCCCGAACGAGTTCAGGCTATTCTCGACTCGACTCCCCCAAAGAATGTTAAGCAAGTCAGAAGTTTTCTCGGACTCGCTAGTTATTGCCGTCGATTCGTTGAGAACTTTTCCAAGATTGCAAAACCATTGACAAATCTGCTTCACAAAGGTGTTAAATTTGAGTGGACAGAAAAATGTCAAGAAAGCTTTCAGACACTAAAAGATAAATTGACATCTGCCCCAGTACTAGCACCCCTGGATTCCCAAAAGGATTTTGTGATATACTGTGATGCATCTCGTCAAGGATTAGGCTGTGTCCTAATGCAAGAGCGCAAAGTGATTGCTTATGCCTCCCGACAATTGCGTCCTCATGAAGAAAATTATCCCGTGCATGATCTTGAACTTTCTGCGGTTATCTATGCCTTGAAGCTATGGCGACATTACCTTCTCGGTAACCGTTGCGAGATATACACGGATCACCAAAGCTTGAAGTATTTATATACTCAACCAGATCTGAACCTTCGTCAACAAAGATGGCTCGAAACAATTGCCCATTATGATATGAATATTTCATATACCCCCGGCAAGGCTAATGTAATGGCCGATGCTTTGAGTCGCAAGTCCTATAGCAACAATCTTATGGTTCAAGAAACACAACCTCTTCTCCATGAAGAGCTTTGCAAGTTGAACCTCCATATTGTCCCACAGGGTTATCTCAATACCCTGGTTGTCGAACCAGATTTAGAACACGGCATTAAGGTTATGCAAAGGTATGACACTGAAGTTGAAAAGATCAAGCGATACCTCGAGAAAGGAAAGCCGTCGGAATTCCATCTTGATGCAGATGGGATCCTATTTTTCCAACACCGTCTCTTCGTACCCAAGTTCAAGAATGAGAGGGAAAACGTTATGAAGGAAGCTCATGACACTCCCTTGTCCATTCACCCTGGTAGCACAAAGATGTACCGTGACATTTGTCAGAGATACTGGTGGCCTAATATGAAGCGAGACATTGCTCGTTATGTTTCTGAGTGTGACGTTTGCCGCCACGTTAAAGCTCAACATCAAAGGCCCGCAGGAACTCTGCAACCCCTGGAAATTCCTGAATGGAAATGGGACAAGGTCCAAATGGATTTCATTACTGGTTTTCCCAAATCCCAGAAGGGTAATGATGCTATATTTGTTGTCATTGACCGATTCTCTAAGGTTGCCCACTTTCTGCCTGTTAAGGAGACAATCACTGCTAGCCAGTTAGCAGACTTGTATGTTTCCCGAATTGTGTCACTCCACGGTGTTCCGTTGGAGATCAGTTCTGATCGTGGCAGCCTCTTCACCTCCAGATTCTGGAATAGTTTCCAAGAAGCTATGGGAACTCATCTGTCTTTTAGCACCGCTTTTCACCCTCAGTCACAGGGTCAAGTTGAACGAGTTAATCAAGTGCTCGAAGATATGCTTCGAGCTTGCGTCATCTCCTTCGGTAAGAAATGGGAGGAATCTCTCCCGTATGCCGAATTCTCTTACAACAATAGCTATCAAGCTAGTCTGAAGATGGCACCGTTTGAAGTTCTATACGGTCGTAAGTGTCGAACCCCTCTGAATTGGTCAGAAACTGGGGAACGCTCACTCGTCGGACCGGACATTATTCGGCAAGCTGAAGAACAAGTCCGTATTGTTCGTGAACATTTGAAGTCTGCTCAGTCTGGTCAGAAGAGCAACTATGACCGTAAGCACCAGGAAATGGTCTATCAACCTGGCGAACAAGCTTACCTTCGTGTCACTCCATTGAAAGGCACTCATCGGTTCGGAATCAAAGGCAAGTTAGCTCCACGCTACATTGGCCCGTTCCGTATTCTTGCCCGTCGAGGAGAAGTGGCATATCAGTTGCAATTGCCGCCAAACCTTTCTCAAGTACATGACGTCTTTCATGTATCCCAACTCCGCCGCTGCTTCAAGGATCCTATTCGAGCTGTGGATCATGAAGTGCTTGAATTACGGGAAGATCTGTCATATCCAGAATATCCCATCCGTATTCTTGATCAAGCTGAGCGTCGAACACGTCAAAAGTCAATCAAGTTCCTCAAGGTTCAGTGGTCAAATCATTCTGAAGATGAAGCCACTTGGGAACGCGAGGATCGTCTTCGCGAAGAATACCCCTCTTTCTTTCAGTCTTCCTCTTAATTCTCGGGACGAGAATTCTTAATAGATGAGGAGAGTTGTAACACCCCCGGTGATTAGCAACAGTAATCACTTTTGATAACGACATGTTAGCATGATCGACTATGCATAATCATCATTAGCATCACATTGCATTTCAACTCCTAAGTCAAATTCAAATTTAAATGAAAGTGGAATATGAAAGTTGTCCAACATAGGAGCTAAAATGTTAGATATATAGCAAATATTCCAGAGGCTATTCTAAAATTGAAACCAACATCATTGGAATTGGATAAGTGACTCGAACAACCTCAAACAGTGGATAAAGATAATATTTAATAACCATTTATTGAATCTGAAATAAATATGGAATTATGTTTTGTCCAAACTAATTTTAGGTGTTAGGGAATAATGCACTGGTATTTATGAAATAGGTCACACTTTTTACAAAAGCCATTTGGGGCCTAAACATTTAACAGTGGAGAAAAGAGAATAAAGAAAAAGGAAAAAGAAACAGAAAAGGAAAAAAGAGCAACGCCCCCCCCGGCCCAACTGGGCCGAAGCCCAGCCGGCCGGCCCACCTGCGTCGCCCCTGGCCTATAAGGCCCCCGGCCAAACCCTAGCCTCACCGACACCCCCTCCTCACTCGTTCGCCCCCCCCGATCCAGAAACTGGATCGGGCCGACGCCGCTCGCCGACGCCACCCCGCTCCCGCGCCGATCGGCCAGCGCCGACGCCGCCGCCACGCCGACGTCGCCCTGTCCTCTCCTCTTCCCCGACCAGCCGCCTATCGCTCGGTCGCCCCCTCCCTCGACTGGATCTGGATCGGGGCAAACCCCCGATCCCGTCGCCCGACGCCGCGACGACCTCGCCGCCGCCCGGAGCCCGCGCCTCCCCGCCGGCCTGCACCTCGTCTCCGTCGCCGTCGTCCCCGTCGACCGCCCCGACCCCCCGCTGCCCCGTCCCTACGAGCACGGTGAGGCCCCAGGCCTCCCCCCTCTCTGCTCCCGCACCTCGCCGCGCGCACCGCGCCCCCGTGCCGCCGCTCCGCCCGCGCTCGCCTGCTCGCGCACGCGCCCGCGCGCACCGCAGCCTCGCCGGGCCTCGCACACGCGCGCGCGTGCCCTGCCTCGCTACTGCTCGCGGATCTTGCCCCGCTTCGCCTCCGCGCGACCGCCGCCCGCTGCCGCTCCAGCCACCGCGCCGCCGCCCCGCCTCCGGCCCCGCGTGCGCTCGCCTGCGCCCGCGCTTCGCCGCGCCCCCGACCGCCCGCGCCCGCCCGTGCGTCCCCTTTGGGCACCGGACATGTCCGGTCCCAAAAGGGGCACGCCCCGGACGTGTCCGCCCCTGGGCCACTGCCCAGTGGGGCCCGAACCCCCCCCTGTGACGCTGACAAATGGGGCCCACCCCCTAAAAACGATTTAAAAGAAATAGAAAATAAAAATAGAAATAAATAAAATAATTAATTAAATAATTAATTAGTTAATTAATCCTGATTAGGTTAATCTAATTAACTAATTAGTGTTAATTAATCAGTAATTAAATTAATTAAACCTAATTAACCTAACAGCCTATGACAGGTGGGACCCACCCTGTCAGGTGGCTGCTGACGTCAGCATGATGTCATGCTGACGTCATCAATCACTGTTTCGGATAATGTTGAATTAAATAATTAATTAAATTTCAGAAATTAATAAAAACTTTAGAAAATCATATCTTTTAAACCGTAACTCCGATCAAAATATTTTATACATGAAACTTGCTCAGAACGACGATACGAACCCGGATACGCCCTCTGTATTCCCGTCAGATGCCCGCAACTATACGAACGTTGAACAATTAGACCGATTTCGATAAATGAATAGTGCCCAACTTTAATTAAATAAATCCAAATAAATTCCTAAATTAACTAAATCGTTTAGTTAGGCAGTAGAACACCCCGGCATATCATTTAGGCATGTCATACATATTGTTTGCATTATTGCCGTGAAATTTATTGTTTCTCCCCCCCTCCTTCTCTCTCGATAGACGCCGAGACCGACGACGCTGCACCAGGATACGACTACTCTACCGACGAGCAGCCCGTTGACGACCTCCCTCTCTTGCCAGAGCAACCAGGCAAGCCCCCCCCCTTGAGCATTCCAGATATCGCCCATTCTATTCTCCTGCTTGCATTAGATTTCGCTACTGTTAATGTATGCTCCTATTCTGATGCATAGCCTGCTGTTGTAACCTGTTCATTGCTATCTTACCTGCCTATGATAAACTGTTTAGTATAGGTTGGTATGACCCATCTGTGACCCCACCACCTTACCTTGCCGCCCCTGCTTGTTCATCAACGACTCGATCAACGTGATCGTCGATCAGAGACAGACGCCTCACTTCACACCCCCCTTAGTTGTACGACTCTGCGTAGTAACTATCTAGTGCCGAGGGTGATACCTCGTAACGCACTCCTGATGAATACTCTGCAGCATAGCTGTACGATCGTGGTCATCGAGGGTGATTCCTCCTTCTCCATGTCCGATACGACTCTGTCGTGCAACCCCTCAGTGTGAACCTCGAGGGTGATACCTCTTACGTTCACCCTGATGATTATGACCACACGGTTACTTGACCTTTTTCACAGGCGGGTCCACCCTGGTGGGTACCCGCTGGGGATCTATGATTTCGGGTGTGCCGGAAGGGCACTCGAGTGTGACATTGTGGCGGAGCATCAGAGACTCTGATTGTCTCCGCTTGATACTAATTGAGCCTATTGGATTTGGGTGTGTGATCTGAGTGGGTCGACGTGCCCTATACGCACTTCCACCACGCGGGATAATGGTTATGGGGCCCTCTGCGATGTACGTTTCGCCGAAAGCTTATCAGACGTCACGATTCACCGTGCGGGCTGATCGTCGGGAATGGGCTGGATACTTCACTGGCGAGTTCAGTGTCGCGCCTGCACCCCGGCCAGCCACGCAACGCGCAGGGTGCCCAGGGCGATGGCCCGAGACCCCTGGGTGCATAGGTTAGTCCGGCGTGCTGACCTCTCTGCTGAGCCTAGGTAGAGCGCTGCTTCGTGTTGATCTTCCGAGGACGGGCATTACCCAGCAAGTATGTCCGGCCAGAGTTGATCGAGCGTGTTGGGTAACAGTAGTGCACCCCTGCAGGGATGAATCTTCTATCGATAGCCGGTCCTACGGTAAAGGACGCTCAGTTTGTGTATCCCGATCTACCTACTTAAACTGGATACTTGTTACTTAATTGAAGCTTCGGGATTACTTTCTCGCTGGGAGTCGAGGAAGGATCTTTGAGCTGTACTTCAACATGTTTGCTAAATAAAATTGCTGTTCTACTCTCTTCTACTACTGCAAGATGATGGCTTTGAGAAGATGTTTGAAGATGCTAGTCTTCGATAGGACTAGGCCTTTCTCTCTATTCTGGCATTTCTGCAGCCCAGTCCACATATACAGCCTTTTCTCCATTGATAATGTTGCATATGTAGTATAGATCCTTGCTTGCTGAGTACTTCGGATGAGTACTCACGGTTGCTTTATTTTCTCTTTTCCCCCATATACCCCACCTTGATGATACACCAGACGATGGAGTCCAGGAGCCAGACGCCACCACCGGAGCCTACTACCAGGCGGGTCCAGAGGGCACGTACTACTGGATCGAGCCAGCTGACCAGGAGTAGGATCGGAGGCTCCCAGGCAGGAGGCCAACGCCTTTCGATCTAGTGTCGCTGTTTGTGCTAGCCTTCTTAAGGCAGAACTTGTCTAACTATGTCTGTACCCAGATATTATTTGTATGACTAACTTATGTATTCGGATCTTCGGATCCCTGGTCTGTAATATTGTGGACCTCCGTTTATTTGTGTTTAGAGTTGTGTTGTGATATCTTCCCGTGAGTCCCTGGGCTTGATCGTACACGTTTGCGTGTATGACTAGTGTACGATTGAACCGGGGGCGTCACAAGTTGGTATCAGAGCCGACTGCCTGTAGGAAGCCCCCCTCCAAATTCCTTGGCCGAAGTTGAGTCTAGAAACCGAGAAACTAACTTACTAACTTGGCTGTGTGGCTTACGGACCCACGTCGCCAACTGGGTGGTATTAGGATCTTTTATTCCTCGTCTATACTCTGGGACTCTAACATCTCTTCTATTCGGGTTAAATAAAGTTTACTAACGCCGACACTTAGGATCTCGTAATTCCCGTCTACCCGGAGAGCTGGATATCTGTGCGATTTCCCTGTCGTTGATCTGATTAGTCTGATAATCATTTTCCTTTCCATTGTTTTGTTTAACCTTTCTCTCCGAGTTGTGTTAAACTTCTCGTTGTCATTTGACAAATCTGAATTTCCTCTGTTTCAGATGGACCGTTTGTTTCCACCGCGTCCTACGACACAGCTTGTGCTTCGCACTTGGGCTCGTAATACCCCTGGGTTTCCAGCTGTCCTGATCGCTCTCATGACCAGACTTGGCTACCGCTGGTACCCTGAGTACATGGTTTACGAGGATTACCGCGAGTTTAATCAGGAGCAGTACCATGCTGATGTTCGTATCTATGATCGGCAGAATGACTCAGACACCGAGCTGCACCTTTTCCACGGTATCGGCGTGACGATTGAGATGGCAGTACATGATGCCGCCTACTCTGCTGTCGCACGTCTTCGAGGACAGTTCAGTGATATTATTTGTATGACTAACTTATGTATTCGGATCTTCGGATCCCTGGTCTGTAATATTGTGGACCTCCGTTTATTTGTGTTTAGAGTTGTGTTGTGATATCTTCCCGTGAGTCCCTGGGCTTGATCGTACACGTTTGCGTGTATGACTAGTGTACGATTGAACCGGGGGCGTCACAGATCATGCCTGACATCTCAGTTGAGGATATAGCAGCAATAGCTCGGTCATGTTGTTCTTTGAATTGTGGATCACCTAAGGACAAAGTCAAAATGCCGAAGACAAAAGGAAATGTCAGTACGGAATCTGCAGCCGGACTGAGTATTCTGACACGGCAAAAAGAAAGTCACCTAAGGCCATACGAGCATGTAAGCCTGGTACCAGAAAACGGATGTCTTGCCCATGACTGTCAGGGTACGAAGTATCGCAATAAAACCCGCAGCAGTTACTTCCAGGCCATGGAAATCGAGCTATTTGTTGGTACTACCCGCTATCCGGACGAAAGGTACACCTGACAGGAAATAGAAGGATTCAAGGAAAGTTGTGTGCAGAGACAACACCTGGTCCATCAGAAAAGGCAGTTACAAGGTCAGTGAGCCAACAAAGACAAGAGACAGCTGATGGATCCAAGTCGCACACAGGTAAGTCCCCCTTCATCGGGAGGTAAGCCCAGAAATCTCGAGGACGAGATTTTCTTAAGGGGGTAGGTTTGTGACACCCTGGTTTTCGCTCCTGTTTTTTTTCCTTTGTGGGATTTGACTCCCGTCTTTTTTCTCGGTGTTATCGGATTTTCTCTAGCCCCTGGGTTGTGACGCCCGGATAGTTAAGCTACAGTAACCCTCTGCTAATGATGCCACGTCACTTCGATTACTGTTGCTAATCTCGCGTTAGTTCGAAACCGATTCAAATTCAAATTCAAAATCAAGCAAACAATAAAAGTTTTCAAATATTAAAACTGAAATGTTCGGAGTGAACCAAATATTGCATAGGTAATTATGGTGGAGAAACCACACCTTTATAAAATATTCAAATACTACAAGATGAATAAAACAGTAGCAAAAACAAATAATTAAATGCCTTTTGTGTTTTATAAAATCTTTAACTATTTTATTCTGGGGTAAAACTTTTTGTGGCGGTGAGTTAAATGGTATTACTAATTTAGGGATCATTTTAAATATTAGGTGAATCTATAATAAAAGGAAACTAAGAGAAAACAGAAAAGAAATAAAATAAATGAAAGAAAAACTAAAACAAACAAAAAAAATAAAAACAGGAACCCCCCCCCCCACTGGGCCAGTCGGCCCAGCTGGCCTTTGCAGCAGGCCGGCCCACTTGGCCCAGCCGGCCAGCCCCCTCGCTCCCTTATCCCCCCACCCCGGTCAACCCTAGACCGAACTCCCCCCCACTCGCTTGCCTCTCCCTCTCCTCCCCTCACCTCTCGATCCCATCTGGATCGGGGAGGGGGAGTCGATCCCCGTCACCCTCGCCCGAGGCCACCGCGCCGCTCGACGCCGCCTGGAGGATCGCCGTCGCCTGGAGCCGACTTCCGTCGCCACCTCGTCGCACGCCGCCCCGCCTCGCCTCCTCCTCGTCTCTCCTCCGTCGCGGCAGACCCGACCCGGCGCCCCCCCTGTGAGCCTCGCCCGGCTCCGCCTCCCTCTACCCCGTAGCCGTCGCCGCGCTCAACCCCCACGGCCACGCCCGTCGCCGGTGCCCTGCGCACCGCGTCCACGGGCCGACCCCACCCGTCGTCACCGCCTGCCCCGACCACCGCCTGGGCCCTGCTCCTCCCTTCCCCGCTGCGCCCGCTGCCTTGCAAGCAGCTGCTGCTGCCGGCCACTCCCGTCGTTGCCTCGCCCGCGTCCGCGCCGCGCTCGCCGCGCGCGCCCGCCCCCTGTGGCTTGGCCGGACTTTGTCCGGTGCCCAAAGGGGCTGGCCTGGACATTGTCCGGCCTAGCCTATGACACGTGGGCCCAGTGCCCTTTAAATAAATAAATAAATAAATAAATAAAATAATAAAAATAAAAATAAATAAATAATTAGTTAATTAATTATGTTAATTAACCCTGTTTAGATTAATCTAATTTAATTAATTAGTTTAATTAAATGTTAATTAATTAGTTAACCCTAATTAACCTAACCAGTCTATGACATGTGGGACCCACGTGTCAGGACGCCTGCTGATGTCATGCTGACGTCATGCTGACGTCAGCATAACACTGTTTCGGATAATATTAATTTAAATAATTAATTAAATTCCAGAAATTAATAAAAACTTTAGAAAAGCATATTAAATAATCCGTAACTCCGATGAAAATACTTTATACATGAAACTTGCTCAGAATTTCGATACGAATCCAAATACGCTACCCACATACCTGTCAGATGCCTCTAGCTATATGAACATGCAACTTTTTGCCTGTTTCTGGCAGATGAATAGTGCCTGACTTTAATAAAATAAATCCAGATAAATTCCTAAAATAACTAATGCACTCAGATAGGCAGTATACCACCCTAGCACTGCGTTCAGACATGTCATGCATCCCTTTTGCATCATTACCGTGTGTTCATTGTTTCGTCCCCCTCCGGTCCCTCTACCCGAAAATGCCGGACACCGGGAATACTTTCCCGGATGTTTTCCCCCTTCATCGGTATCACCTATCCCTGCGTTAGCTCACCCTGGCGCCGTGTATTGCCTTGTTATATTTTGTGATGCTTTGTTTGCTCCGTATTTACTGTTTCTTCCCCCCTCTTCTTCTCCGGTAGACCCCGAGACCGGCGCTGATGCCACTGAGTATGACCACATCACCGACGACCCTTCTTCCTGTGCAACGGAGCTTCCAGGCAAGCCCCCCCCTTGATCAACCCGATATCGCCTATTCCTTCTCTCTACTGCTTGCATTAGAGTAGTGTAGCATGTTACTGCTTTCGGTTAATCCTATTCTGCTGCATAGCCTGTCTTTGCTACTACTGTTGATACCTTACCTGCAATCCTAAATGCTTAGTATAGGTTGCTAGAATTACATCAGTGGCCCTACACTCTTGTCCGTCTGCCATGCTATACTACTGGGCCGTGATCACTTCGGGAGGTGATCACGGGTACATATACTATATACTTTTACATTACCTATGTTACTGTTCGGAGATGGGGGCTGAAGGGGCAGGTGGTTCCATCCAGGTAGTGGTGGGCCTGGGTTCCTGACGGCCCCCGAGTGTTACTTTGTGGCGGAGCGACAGGGCAGGTTGTGACCACCTAGGAGACAGGTGGGCCTGGCCCTGGTCGGCGTCCGCGGTTACTTCAAAATAACACGCTTAACGAGATTGGGTATTTGATCTGAGTCTGGCTACGAGCCTATACGCGCTAACCACCACGCGGGAACAGTTATGGGTACTCGACGTCGTGGTATCAGCCGAAGCCTCCTAGACGTCAGCGACTGAGCGGCGCGCGCCGGGTTGGACCGCGTAACGCAACTTCCTTTGTAATGGAGGTTGCTAGGTCTGCTCTCCGGCCGCCCACACAACGTGCAGGTGTGCAATGGGCTATGGGCCCAGACCCCTGCGCGCATAGGATTTAGACCGGCGTGCTGACCTCTCTGTTAGGCCTAGGTAGGGCTGCGACGTGTTGATCTTCCGAGGCCGGGTATGACCCAGGAAAGTGTGCCCGGCCAGAGGGATCGAGCGTGTTGGGTAATGTGGTGCACCCCTGCAGGGAAGTTTATCTATTCGAATAGCCGTGTCCCTCGGTAAAAGGATGACCCGGAGTTGTACCTCGACCTTATGACAACTAGAACCGGATACTTAATAAAACACACCCTTTCAAGTGCCAGATACAACCCGGTGATCGCTCTCTCACAGGGCGACGAGGAGAGGATCGTCGGGTAGGATTATGCTATGCGATGCTACTTGGTGAACTTACCATCTACTCTCTTCTACATGCTGCAAGATGGAGGCTGCCAGAAGCGTAGTCTTCGACAGGATTAGATATCCCCCCTCTTATTCTGGCTTTCTGCAGTTCAGTCCACTGATATGGCCCTTTACACATATACCCATGCATATGTAGTGTAGCTCCTTGCTTGCGAGTACTTTGGATGAGTACTCACGGTTGCTTTGCTCCCCCCTTTTTCCCCCTTTCTTTTCTTTCTGGTTGTCACAACCAGATGCTGGAGTTCAGGAGCCAGACGCCACCGTCGACGACGACCCCTACTACACCGAGGGTGCCTACTACTACGTGCAGGCCGCCGCCGACGACCAGGAGTAGTTTAGGAGGATCCCAGGCAGGAGGCCTGCGCCTCTTCGATCTGTATCCTAGTTTGTGCTAGCCATCTTATGGCACCTTGTTTAACTTATGTCTGTATTCAGATATTGTTGCTTCCGCTGACTCGTCTATGATCGAGCACTTGTATTCGAGCCCTCGAGGCCCCTGGCTTGTATTATGATGCTTGTATGACTTATTTATTTTTAGAGTTGTGTTGTGATATCTTCCAGTGAGTCCCTGATCTTGATCGTACACGTTTGCGTGTATGATTAGTGTACGATTGAGTCGGGGGCGTCACATGGGTATATGAAGATGGTCATTTAACCTTCCCTTCCCTAACCAACCAGATATTCTATCCAGTCCAATCTTGTCACCCAAGATATGTTCTCAGGACTTTTCCACCGAAACCCTACCTTCCGAGTTGTCGGAAGGGAAACCCTAATTTCTTCCGTTACAAAGGAACCCCAATTTCCTTTGATCTGCTAACTCCCAAACTTTTCCCAGTGATCATCCTATATTTGTCAACCCTAGATATGTAAAAATATTGCCAAGTCATTTGCAATATTTTTCATTTATAATTAATTCCTTTTTCTGCCAGTTACAGGAATTAAATCAAGGAAAATATCTATCCATCTCCAAAGTTCATGAAAACTTGTGGAGATATTCTTTGTGATCATATTGAGCTCCCATAAAAATATTGGCCATAATTAAATAGGGGAAATTGCATTTTCCTATTTAATGCCAATATTGCATTTTGGGCCCTTTCTAAAGGAACTACCATTTTGGTAGCCAGGAAAAATCCCAAATAAATTGTGGAGCTTACCCTATCCATATATTCACCATTTCCATCAAAATCCAAGTTCCATAGTTCAAAGTTTGAGCACAGAATCTATTTGCAAATTCTGTCCAGATTTTCAGTTTGCAAAGGAAGTGCTTGAACCCTTGATCCATTTGAGCTGAAATTTTTCATGGTGATTAACATTGCTAAATCACTCATGTAAACCAAAAATAAGCTCAATCCATCCATCCATTCATCCACATCAATTTTCTCAAGTTTTTGTCCATTTGGAAGCTCTGTGACGGAAGTACCACTTTGGTATATCCAAATGAGCTGAAATTTTACCAGAACCTCCATACTTCCAAGTCACCTCCCTACACAAACATTCAGCTCATTCCATCAAGCTATTTGAGCACAACTTCAAAATCTAGTTTCTTGACCAAAAATTGCATTGCAAAGGAAGTATATGCAAATGAGGTCCAAATGACTTCAAATTTTGCCAGCACCTAGTCCTTCCTACCACCTTTCATTGTGACAAAGATCCAGCTCCTCTTCTTCACCCAGTTCTCCAGAAAACTCCACCCAAGTTTCTGTCCAGAAACTGTTTTGGATCACCTCGACTACTCCAGAGTCATCCTGGTCCATCCAATGCTATATCCTATCTATTTGAGAAGAGAGGGAGCTGTTTGACAAGATTGGGCTGGCAGGAGAGTGCCAGAGCTTGTAGTGCGCGTGGTGACCATGCAACGGTCGTGCAGAAATGGTGCTCTACGGCACTGTCCTCGTCGGCCAGCTAGCTCCGGCCGGCCTCCGCTTGTCTGAGAGTGTCTAGTGGCTCCGCAGCAGCCGCGTGCCCACTCTCTCGCAGCTTCCCCCTCCAGTCTCTTCCTCGCCGCGCCGCGACGAGCTCCGCCACTGTCACGCCCGTGACTTGCCATCGTCGTCTTCCTCCTCGAACCTTCTCGAGCTCGCCAGCGCTATCCTCTCCCTCTGATGAAGTTAGGTCGGCACCTCTCGTCACGCGCCACCTCGCCAGAGCGCCAGTAGGGGGCTAAGCTTGCCACGGCGGCTAGCTTATCTAGTAGCCACGGCCAGGCTATAAATAGCCGAGGCCGAAGCCTCCCCGTGCATCATCGAGCTCGCCAACCTTCCTCCCTACCCCTCTAGTCCACCGCAGCATGCTCGCCCGACCGAATCCTCCTTGGCATCGCCGGAATTTAGCCGGAGCTCCACCTACTGCCTCCGCCGGCAAACCCCGCCTCCAGCCGTTCCCGATGACCGTGGAGTCCACCCCTAGAAGCGCCGTTCTCCGGCTACCTCGCCAGCACCCTCGCCCCACCCCATTACCCACCGGAGTCCCTCCACTGGCTGGAGCCCCGCCGCCGACCGCCGCCATTTGCCGTCCGGCCGCCTTCGTCCATCCCTGCCTTCACCACGGGTACGGGTGGGTGCGGCTTCGACCGGCGCTACCATCCCACCCCTCGCCGGGGGCCCTCGCCCACCGGAGCTGCGACAACGCCGGCGACCGGCCACCCTCTATTGCCTGTCGAGAGGAAGAAGAGGGAGATGACCCTGCAGGCGGGACCGGCCTGTCGGTGGCTCGTCTCCTCCCTTCGTTTTTTTAAAGAGAGCAGCAGCAGGTGGGCTGGCCCAGTAAGCAACAGCAGCTGTGCCTGCCTCGTGGTGGCCAAGGCGGCAGCTAAATTCGGCCCGAGTCAGCCCATGTGCACAGTTTCTTTATTCATTTCCCAGAAAAACTGCTGAGGACCCAGAAGTAAATATTATATTTACAGACAGGTCCCTCCACTTCAACTCCTCATATCTTCTCCTCCGGGACTCCGATTCAGGTGAAACCAACGCCCACGTCTTCAGTTCATCGAGCCCGTCCCGATGGTATCACTTTCATAATGTTGGCACATTCTGAAAATGACCATTTTGCCCTTGCCCTCTATCAGCCCCCTCCGAGAGAGAACTTTTCCGGCGAATTCTTCCGCGGCTTCACCGCACTTCTTCCCAGAGTATTCATCGACCCCCAGGCAAGCCGACCATCTGATGTATGCCCTAAAGCATTGCTCTGTGTTATTCTTGCATGTTTAAATTAATATGCTTATGCTTGTATGCGTAGTAGTGAGCTGTATGGGACGCTGATGAACCCTTGCCTGCCTTTCTTTGGTGACGGCACCACGCCTGTGTTCTGAGCTGTTTCCGGCCGTCCGGGGTGGATGCCGACTTTATATTTCTCTTGTCAGCAACTGACCCGTGTTCTGAGCTGCTTTTCGGCCATCGCGGGCAGCTGTTGAATTTCTTTCCGTAGCAGTGACCCTATGCTCTGAGCTGTTCTTTGGCTGTCTTAGGGAATTGCTACTTTCTTCTTATCGACACCGTCTCATGCTCTGAGCTGCTTTTCAGCCGTCTTGAGTCGGGGTTGAGTTATTCCAGTAATGTCCCAGATCTGAGTTGTAAAGACCGTTCTGGTGGCTACTGGTTTATTTGCCGGTTTCATACAAGGGTTCAGACGGTCGTTACCCTACAACTACAACTTATAAAGTAATAAGCCTTCCATTTAAATGTTGATTCACTGATGACTTGTCGTGATATTATATGGAGATAGGTTGTTATGATCATGCATAGTTACCACCATGTTCAGTTATTCATGATAAACAACCATGCTTGCTAAGTACTTGTTAAAGCTAAACCTAGTCGGTTGATCCAGAGTCACCTGTCTGGACTTATCCGTGCAACCACATTTGCTGGTATGGGACGGCCTTGACTTGGTCTGATCGCGTGCTCTTTTATCGGTACCACCAACTAGGGAAGGTTATACGCGCGCGTTGCCCTGGCCCGGTAGGCGGCGATAACCTTGTGAGCCCAGTTAAGATATTTGCCGGCGTCCCCGTTTGGGACAGTTTAGTTGGCCACGACGGTGGCAGGTGTCACGAGGTGACACAGGGGCCACCCAGGACATGACCCTGGGAGGGTATGATTGTCGGTGGTACGGTGGAAGAGTCACGGGTTAGGCAGGTTTCGTTGGAGCAACCCTGGTCCACCCGAATGGGATCACGAGGTCAGGTGCTCCATGGTATGGGTAAAGTGCGCAACCTCTGCAGAGTGTAAGAATCTATTCGAATAGCCGCGTCCACGGTATTGGACAGTCCATCCAAACCTCTCTAGGTGGTCAACCGGAACAGTAATAATAATGATGGAAGAACTTGTCTTATGATCGGTAGTACTCAGTGGATCGTGAATATTCTGAGGATTGTAAGGCAATCCGGAAGAGAGTAAGTTTATCAGACTTATAGTGGAGATGCATAGACATCGGATGATGTCAGGGATATGATATGTTGGCCATGGGATGGCTATTAAAGAGATGGTCGGATGACCACATGATTTGGATTGGATTTGGATCATGAGAATGTTCGGAGTATGGAATATTTACTTAATATGCTTTACCTTACTGCATTTACTTCAGTAGTTATCTTGCTAAATAACCCTGCTATGGCCTGATAATTAATATTGCTAGATGGTTATGCTATGCCATGACAATTAATGATGCTCTAATAACAAATGCATGCTTGAATGCCATGGATTGCTTTGCTTGGTGTATATGTTAGTTGGTTTGCTTGCGAGTACATTCAAAAGTACTCAGCGGCCTTTAACATGGCCAGGTTCACATAAGGATCCGTCGTCCATCGTCGAGGAGCCGGAGCGTTCGCGGGCTAGGAGAGTAACCCAGTCAGATCCTTGTGGATTGGAGCCGCACCAAGTTCATGCTGCCTTAGATAGAGCATTTCCGCTGCCATCACTCTTGTGTAATATCGTGTAAGACTTATATATCGATTAATAAAAATGCCTGTGTTCATGATACTTGTTGTAAGCGCGCATGCCAGAGTGATTTTCTGGACTGGCATGCATGGAGACCGTCTGGCTACAGTGGTAATCAGGCGGGGCGCCACATCCGGCTTGCTCCTCTTGTTGGTACTATTGCAAAGTAGGAACGTGGCCATAGGGGCACACCCAGCAGAGACATAATGGTGCCTGGCATGGAGACCAGTGACGACGCCGAGCACCGACGTGAGTCATCCCTGATCACCGAGCATCGATATGAGCAATGAGGAGGAGAAGGAAAGAGAGGGCACGACCGGGACTCACCGGCGAGCTGTCGCAGCGCCCCAACATACGATGGCGGTGGGGACACCAGATCTCGCTGGGACGAAGGCTGACTCCTCGTCCACCCATGCCTGCCCTGTTGTAACACCCCCGGTGGTTAGCCACAGTAATCCCATTTCCATAAAGCCAAGTCAGCATGATTATCAGTGCATGATCATCATTAACATCATATTGCATTTCAACTCCTAACCTCAAATTCAAAATTTAAATGAAAGTGGAAAATAAAAGTTGTTCAAACTGGAAAACTAAAATGTGCCTCATGTTGCAAATATTCCCATAGCATTTATAAAAATGATTGCAACATTTGTTGGAATTGTAAAAGGACTCGAACAACAAGGAAAAGCAGCAACATAGCACTATTCAATCCTTTTTCAATTTAAATAAAATCCAAACAAAAAGATATGGACCCCAAACCAATTTCTAGCAGTGACAGATAATGCACTGTAAATAATGGAGCAAGTCTCGTATTTTACAAAAGTCCTTTGGAATAAAAATAAAAGAGAAAACAGAAAAGGAAAATAAATTAAAAAAAAAAGGGAAAATCCCGCCCCCGTCGGACCAACTGGGCCTGTGGCCCAGCTGGCCACCAGGCCACCACCCAGGCCGGCCCATCCCCCCTGGCCGGCCACCCCCACTCTCCCTTAACCCCCTCCCCACCGAAACCCTAATCCCCCCCTCGCTCCTCTCCCCCCCCCATCCCCGATCCAGAAATTCTGGATCGGGATCGAACCCCGTCGCCCGCGCCGCCTCGGCGCCCGTCGCCGCCGGCCTTCTCCGACGCCATCGCCGGCCTGCCTGCCCCGCCTCCTCCTCCTTGCCTCACTCGCAGCCCCGCGCCTCACCGCGCCCTCGGCGCCCGCGCCACCTCACCGTCGCCCGAAGCCGTCCCCGCGTCGCCCTCCACCTCGCCGCCGTCCCCGACCGCCTCCCCGCGCCGATCTGCCTCGCCTGTCGCCTCTCCTACCCGCCTCCTCCACTCGACCCACTCCCCTGGATCGGACCGGGCAGAGGCGCCCCGATCCCGTCGCCCGTCGCCGCGCTCCCCGCCGCTGCTCGCGTCGCTTCCGCCTCGCCCCCGCGCTCGGACGCCGTCGCCGGGACCTCGCCTCCCCGTCTCCTCCCCGAATCGCCTCAGCGAGCGCTCGCACCCGTCGCCGCTGCCCGACGCCGTCGCCGACTCGGCCGCATCGTCGCCGTCCTTCCTCGCCTCGCCATCATCCCCGTCCGGCCCCCTGTGGGCCGCGCCCCTCACCTCCCTCCCTCCCTGACCGCGCCGCATCTCCCTCTTCACGCTCCGCCCGCGTCCCTGCCTCACCGCGCGTGCGCGCTCGCCCGCGCTTGCTCGCGCATGCACAGGCGCCTGCGCTGCCCCGGCTCCACCGCGCCGCCGCTCGCCGTCCGACGGGCCACCGCGCCCGGCCGCCCCTGCCCCGCCCGCGCTCGCCTCCCGCCCGCGCGCGGCCCCGCTCACGCCGGCGCCCGTCTCCGCCTCACCCGCTGGCCGCACCCGTGCGCCCGTATGCGCACCGGACATGTCCGGTGCCCAAACGGGCACAACCCGGACATGTCCGGCCGTGCCAATGACAGATGGGGCCCAGCCCCTAAGAACGAATTAAAAAAAAATATAATAATAATAAAAATAAAAATAATAAAAATAATTAATTAATTAGTTAATTAATTAAGTTAATTAATCCTGATTAGGTTAATCTAATTAAGTAGCTAATGTTAATTAAACAGTAATTTGATTAGTTAATCACTAATTAACCTAACAGCCTATGACAGGTGGGACCCACTGGTCCTGACGTCATGCTGACGTCATGCTGACGTCAGCAAGACACTGTTTCGGATAATGTTAATTTAAATAATTAATTAAATTCCAGAAATTAATAAAAACTTTAGAAAATC
Source organism: Thinopyrum elongatum (assembly GCA_011799875.1). NCBI lineage: Eukaryota > Viridiplantae > Streptophyta > Magnoliopsida > Poales > Poaceae > Thinopyrum > Thinopyrum elongatum. Next base: position 341,588,176 of record CM022302.1, read on the forward strand.
ATATTAAATAATCCGTAACTCAGATCGAAAAACTTTGTACATGAAAGTTGCTCAGAACGACGAGACGAATCTGAATACGCGGTCCGTTCGTCCGTCACGCGTCTCTAACTATCCGAACTTGCAACCGTTCCCCTCTTATCCTCTGTCCGATAATTCCAAAGACCCGGGAAATATCGTCAGATATTCTCCCGCTCCGTCTGTTACGTGTGATGCTGCGTTAGACTACCCCTAGCACCGTGTATCGTATTTGTCATGCTCATGCTTGCTATATATTTATACTGTTTCCTCCCCCTCTTCTCTCTCGATAGCCCCCGACCCTGACGTCGTCCCCGAGACCGACGCAGCTCCGGATCCCGAAGACACCATAGACGACCTTGCCCTTGCCGCCGAGCAACCAGGCAAGCCCCTCCCTTGAGCATACCGATATCGCCCATTCTAAATTCCTCATGCTTGCATTAGAATTACTGCTGCTGCTGCTTTACCTATTCTGATGCATAGCCTGTTCATTGTAACCTACTGTTAATAATTACCTACATATCCTAAACTGTTTAGTCTAGGCTGGGTAGAGACCTATCAAGTGACCCCACTTATCCCGACTGCCGCGCTGGATCGTCAGAAGACCCGATCAATGGGATTGAAGACCAGGACCCGACACCGCACATCACCCCCCTTAGTTGTAACGACACTGCAGCGTTACTATCGAGTGCCGAGGGTGAAACCTCTGGTAGCACTTCTGATGTTAACTCTGTAGAGTAGCTATTCGGTCGTGGTCATCGAGGGTGATTCCTCCTTCACCGCTTCCGACAACGACGCTGTCGTACAACACCTCAAGTGTGGACCCAGTGAGGGTGATTCCTCCTAGTTCACCTTGACGGATACATCGAGTGGGAATTCAATGAGGGTGATACCTCGGATCCCCTGATGTTATGGACACACGGATACTTGGACCTTACAATGTTACTTGGAAAGGCGGGTCGACCCTGAGGGGTACCCGCGTGTGATGTGAAGGCGGGTTGCCAGTGTGGTGCCCGAGTGGTGAATACGAGGCGCGGCCGGGCATTCTTAACCCTTGCCGCAAGTCCTCGAGACGGGGCGACGGGGTCACATCTTTCGTGAGTCTCTGCTCGTTACCGCAAGCCCTAGTCCTAACGATTTGGATATTTGATCCGAGCAGACCTCTGGTCTGATAGCACTAACCATCACGTGGGCATAGTATGGGCGTTCTGCATCGTATGCATTAGCCGAAAGCTCTGTCAGACGTCCAGTTCAGCCTCGTGGCCGGGCCGGGCCAGTACCATCCAGGACTGAGGTGGTGCTCGTCCCGACCCTGCACACACCGACCCGGAGTGCACAGGGCGATGGCCCATGACCCCTGAGCGCTTAGGATATAGACCGACAGGGACCTCTCTGCTGAGCTGTAGGTAGGGTTGCGATGTGTCGTTTGGCCGAGGCCGGGCATGACCCAGGAAAGTGTGTCCGGCCGAAGTTAATCGAGCGTGTTGGGTAAGTTGGTGCACCCCTGCAGGGAAGAACACTTCTATCGATAGCCGGTCCTACGGTAAAGGACACTCGGAGTTGTATCCTGATTGATACAATTTAGAACTGGATACCTGTGATGAGACCTGTATGTATGGCTCTGGGATTGCTTCTCGCAGGGAGTCGAGAAGGGATCTCAGGACGAGGTTGATGAATGTATGGCTCTGGGATTGCTTTCTCGCAGGGAGTCGAGAAAGGATCTCTGGGTGAGGTTGATATCATTACTGCTACATTATATGGTATTGTTCTACTCTCTTCTACCGCTGCAAGATCGCTGAAGATGCTAGTCTTCGATAGGACTAGGCCTTCTCTCTATTCTGGCATTTCTGCAGCCCAGTCCACATATACAGCCTCCCCTTGATAAATGTTGCATATGTAGTGTAGATCCTTGCTTGCTGAGTACTTCAGAGTACTCACGGTTGCTTTGTTTTCCTTTTTCTCCCCATATCAGTTTGACGTGACCAGAGGACGGAGCCCCCTGAGACAGATGCCCCGACGATCGTTACTACTACTACCCAGAGGATGGATACTACTACGAGTTGACTGACGACCAGGAGTAGGATCGGAGGGTCCCAGGCAGGAGGCCTTGTGCCTTTCGATCGTAGTGTTTTCTTTTGCCCCGCCTTTCTAAAGGCCTTTCTGTACTTTCTTTCATATCTGTACTCAGATATCTGATGCTTCCGCTGACGCTTGTTCGCAAGCTTATGTATTCGAGCCCTCGAGGCCCCTGGCTTGTAATATAAAGCTTGTATGACTTTATTTATGTTTTAGGGTTGTGTTGTGATATCTTCCCGTGAGTCCTTAGGCTTGATCGTGTGCATTTGCGTGTATGATTAGTGCACGATCGGGCCGGGGGCGTCACAAGTTGGTATCAGAGCCGACTGCCTGTAGGAACCCCCCTTTCCAACTCCTTGGCCGAAGTTGAGTCTAGAAACCGAAAACTATTTTACTAACTTGGCTGTGTGGCTTACGGGCCCACGTCGCCAATTGGGAGGTATTAGTATCTTTTATTCCTCATCTTTACTCTGGGACTCTGACCTCTCTTCCTTTCGGGTTAACTAAAGTTTACTAACGCCGACACTTAGGATCTCGTAATTCTCGTCCACCCGGAGAGCTGGATATCTGTGCGATTTCCCTGACATTGATCTGATTAGTCTGATGATCATTTTCCTTTCCATTGTTTTGTCTAACCTTTCTCTCCGAGATCGGTTATACTTCTCCTTGTCTTTTGACAATCATGAGTTTCCTCTGTTTCAGATGGATCGTTTGTTTCCACCACACCCTGCGACGCAGCTACCAGCTGTTCGAGCAGGGATACATCCAGAGTACATTCTTTATCCACTGGGGCAGATGTCAATCCGTTACAATACCCCAGTACTTGCTCCTCCAGATTCCCGTAAAGACTTTGTGATTTATTGTGATGCATCCCGTGAAGGATTAGGCTGTGTCCTAATGCAAGAGCGTAAAGTGATTGCTTATGGCTCTCGTCAGTTGCGCCCACATGAAGAGAATTATCCGGTACATGATCTAGAACTAGCTGCTGTCATCTATGCATTGCAGTTATGGCGACATTACCTTCTCGGTAATCGTTGCGAGATATACACGGATCATAAAAGTCTGAAGTACTTGTTCACTCAACCTTCTCTAAACCTCCGTCAGCAAAGATGGATGGAGACCATTGCGGACTATGATTTGGGTATTTCTTATACCCCTGGCAAGGCTAATGTAATGGCTGATGCGTTGAGCCGCAAATCCTATTGCTGCGAACTTGAGGTTCAGCTACAGCAACCACTTCTGTATGAAGAGCTTCGAAAGCTAAATCTCGAGATAGTTCCCCAAGGATACCTAAAAAACCTTGGTTGTTGAACCAGACCTTGAGAAAGCTGTTAAGAATGCGCAAGCTAAAGATGCTGAAATTGATCTGATGAAGAAAGACCTTCACCTTGTAAAGTACAGGGATTTCTCGCTGTCTGAAGATGGAACCTTGTATTTCAGAGACCGCATTGTCGTACCTCGCTTCGAGCTTATGACTGACAAAGTCATGAAGGAGGCACATGATACCCCGCTGTCTATTCATCCGGGTAGCACCAAGATGTATCGTGATCTCCGTCAAAGGTACTGGTGGTCTAGAATGAAGCAAGACATTGCTCGATATGTTGCTGAATGTGATGTGTGTCGACGCGTTAAAGCAGAACATCAGAAGCCTGCTGGAATTCTGCAACCACTTCCTATTCCTTTATGGAAATGGGATAAGGTTCAGATGGATTTCGTTACAGGACTTCCCAGGTCACAGAAGGGTCACGATGCTATTCTTGTCATCGTCGACCAACTCTCCAAAGTTGCACACTTTCTGCCTGTCAAGGAGACGATCACTGCTAGTCAGTTAGCAGAGTTATATATCTCCAGAATTGTTTCACTCCACGGTATTCCGAAAGAGATCAGTTCAGACCGTGGCAGCATATTCACTGGTCATTTCTGGGAAAGTTTCCAAAAGGCTATGGGAACTCATATTACCTGGAGTTCAGCTTATCATCCTCAATCCCAAGGCCAAGTTGAACGAGTTAATCAAGTGCTTGAAGACATGTTGCGAGCTTGTGTTATATCGTTTGGCAAGAAGTGGGAAGAATCTCTTCCATATGCCGAGTTCTCTTATAACAACAGCTATCAAGCCAGTCTGAAAATGGCCCCCTTTGAAGTTCTCTATGGACGTAAGTGTCGAACCCCTCTGAATTGGTCAGAAACTGGGGAACGACCGCTCGTGGGTCCAGATATTATTCAACAAGCCGAAGAACAAGTCCATATCGTCCGTGAAAATCTCAAGGCGGCTCAGGACCGCCAGAAGAGCAACTATGATCGCAAACGATGGGGTTTGACTTATCAACCTGGTGATCAAGCTTATCTACGTGTCACCCCTATGAAGGGCACTCACCGTTTTGGAATCAAGGGCAAGTTAGCTCCACGCTACATTGGTCCTTTCCGCATTATTGCAAGACGTGGTCAAGTGGCGTATAAATTGGATTTGCCGCCGCAATTCTCTCATATCCACGACGTCTTCCATGTGTCGCAACTTCGTAAATGCTTCAAGGAATCTCCGCACCGAGCTGTGGATCACGAGATGCTCGAATTGCATGATGATCTATCTTATAAGGAGCATCCGATCCGCATCCTCGATGAAGCTGAACGTCGAACCCGTCAGAAGGTTACCAAGTTCCTCAAAGTGCAGTGGTCAAATCATACTGAAAATGAAGCCACTTGGGAACGCGAGGATAATCTTCGTGCGGAATACCCCGAACTTTTTCCTTCTACTTCTTAATTCTCGGGACGAGAATTCTTGTTAGTAGAGGAGATTTGTAACACCCCCAGTGGTTAACTACAGTAATCCCATTTTGATTATGCCACGTCAGCATGATTAACAGTGTCTGATCATCATTTGCATCATAATGCATTTCAGCTTCTAACTCAAAATCCAAATTTAAATGAAAGTGGAAAATAAAAGTTGTTCAAACTGGAAAACTAAAATGTGCCTCATGTTGCAAATATTCCCATAGCATTTATAAAAATGATTGCAACATTTGTTGGAATTGTAAAAGGACTCGAACAACAAGGAACAGCAGCAACATAGCACTATTCAATCCTTTTTCAATTTAAATAAAATCCAAACAAAAGATATGGACCCCAAACCAATTTCTAGCAGTGACAGATAATGCACTGTAATTAATGGAGCAAGTCTCGTATTTTACAAAAGTCCTTTGGAATAAAAATAAAAGAGAAAACAGAAAAGGAAAATAAATAATAAAAAAAAAAGGAAAAGCCCCCCCCGGACCAACTGGGCCGTGGCCCAGCTGGCCACCAGGCCACCACCCAGGCCGGCCCATCCCCCCTGGCCGGCCCACCCCCACTCTCCCTTAACCCCCTCCCCACCGAAACCCTAATCCCCCCCTCGCTCCTCTCCTCCCCCCGATCCCCGATCCAGAAATTCTGGATCGGGATCGAACCCCGTCGCCCGCGCCGCCTCGGCGCCCGTCGCCGGCCGGCCTTCTCCGACGCCATCGCCGGCCTGCCTGCCCCGCCGCCGACCGCCTCCTCCTCCTTGCCTCGCTCGCAGCCCCGCGCCTCACCGCGCCCTCGGCGCCCGGCGCCACCTCACCGTCGCCCGAAGCCGTCCCCGACGTCGCCCCTCCACCTCGCCGGCCGTCCCCGACCGCCTCCCCGCGCCGATCTGCCTCGCCTGTCGCCTCTCCTACCGCCTCCTCCACTCGACCCACTCCCCTGGATCGGACCGGGGCAGAGGCGCCCCGATCCCGTCGCCCGTCGCCGCGCTCCCCGCCGCTGCTCGCGCTCGCTTCCGCCTCGCCGCCCGCGCTCGGACGCCGTCGCCGGGACCTCGCCTCCCCGTCTCCTCCCCGAATCGCCTCAGCGAGCGCTCGCACCCGTCGCCGCTGCCCGACGCCGTCGCCGACTCGGCCGCATCGTCGCCGTCGCTTCCTCGCCTCGCCATCATCCCCGTCCGGCCCCCTGTGAGCCGCGCCCCTCACCTCTCCTCCCTCCCTGACGCCGCGCCCGCATCGCCCTCGTCACGCTCCGCCCGCGTCCCTGCCTAACCGCGCGTGCGCGCTCGCCCGCGCTTGCTCGCGCATGCACAGGCGCCTGCGCTGCCCCGGCTCCACCGCGCCGCCGCTCGCCGTCCGACGGGCCACCGCGCCCGGCCGCCCCTGCCCTGCCCGCGCTCGCCTCCCGCCCGCGCGCGGCCCCGCTCACGCCGGCGCCCGTCTCCGCCTCACCCGCTGGCCGCACCCGTGCGCCCGTATGCGCACCGGACATGTCCGGTGCCCAAACGGGCACAACCCGGACATGTCCGGCCGTGCCAATGACAGATGGGGCCCAGCCCCTAAGAACGAATTAAAAAATATATATATAATAATAATAAAAATAAAAATAATTAATTAATTAGTTAATTAATTAAGTTAATTAATCCTGATTAGGTTAATCTAATTAAGTAGTTAATGTTAATTAAACAGTAATTTGATTAGTTAATCACTAATTAACCTAACAGCCTATGACAGGTGGGACCCACTGGTCCTGACGTCATGCTGACGTCATGCTGACGTCAGCAAGACACTGTTTCGGATAATGTTAATTTAAATAATTAATTAAATTCCAGAAATTAATAAAAACTTTAGAAAATCATATTAAATAATCCGTAACTCAGATCGAAAAACTTTGTACATGAAAGTTGCTCAGAACGACGAGACGAATCTGAATACGCGGTCCGTTCGTCCGTCACGCGTCTCTAACTATCCGAACTTGCAACCGTTCCCCTCTTATCCTCTGTCCGATAATTCCAAAGACCCGGGAAATATCGTCAGATATTCTCCCGCTCCGTCTGTTACGTGTGATGCTGCGTTAGACTACCCCTAGCACCGTGTATCGTATTTGTCATGCTCATGCTTGCTATATATTTATACTGTTTCCTCCCCCTCTTCTCTCTCGATAGCCCCCGACCCTGACGTCGTCCCCGAGACCGACGCAGCTCCGGATCCCGAAGACACCATAGACGACCTTGCCCTTGCCGCCGAGCAACCAGGCAAGCCCCTCCCTTGAGCATACCGATATCGCCCATTCTAAATTCCTCATGCTTGCATTAGAATTACTGCTGCTGCTGCTTTACCTATTCTGATGCATAGCCTGTTCATTGTAACCTACTGTTAATAATTACCTACATATCCTAAACTGTTTAGTCTAGGCTGGGTAGAGACCTATCAAGTGACCCCACTTATCCCGACTGCCGCGCTGGATCGTCAGAAGACCCGATCAATGGGATTGAAGACCAGGACCCGACACCGCACATCACCCCCCTTAGTTGTAACGACACTGCAGCGTTACTATCGAGTGCCGAGGGTGAAACCTCTGGTAGCACTTCTGATGTTAACTCTGTAGAGTAGCTATTCGGTCGTGGTCATCGAGGGTGATTCCTCCTTCACCGCTTCCGACAACGACGCTGTCGTACAACACCTCAAGTGTGGACCCAGTGAGGGTGATTCCTCCTAGTTCACCTTGACGGATACATCGAGTGGGAATTCAATGAGGGTGATACCTCGGATCCCCTGATGTTATGGACACACGGATACTTGGACCTTACAATGTTACTTGGAAAGGCGGGTCGACCCTGAGGGGTACCCGCGTGTGATGTGAAGGCGGGTTGCCAGTGTGGTGCCCGAGTGGTGAATACGAGGCGCGGCCGGGCATTCTTAACCCTTGCCGCAAGTCCTCGAGACGGGGCGACGGGGTCACATCTTTCGTGAGTCTCTGCTCGTTACCGCAAGCCCCTAGTCCTAACGATTTGGATATTTGATCCGAGCAGGCCTCTGGTCTGATAGCACTAACCATCACGTGGGCATAGTATGGGCGTTCTGCATCGTAGCATCAGCCGAAAGCTCTGTCAGACGTCTAGTTCAGCCTTGCGGCCGGGACGGACCGGTGCCCCCCTGGTGCCTGGCTTCCCCCTGCACGCAACGACTCGGAGTGCACAGGGCGATGGCCCAAGACCTCTGAGCGCTTAGGATGTAGACTGACGGGGACCTCTCTGCTGAGCTCTAGGTAGGGTTGCGATGTGTCGTTTGGCCGAGGCCGGGCATGACCCAGGAAAGTGTGTCCGGCCGGAGTTAATCGAGCGTGTTGGGTAAGTTGGTGCACCCCTGCAGGGAAGAACACTTCTATCGATAGCCGGTCCTACGGTAAAGGACACTCGAGTTGTATCCCGATCGATACAACTAGAACTGGATACCTGTGATGAGACCTGTATGTATGGCTCTGGGATTGCTTTCTCGCAGGGAGTCGAGAAAGGATCTCTGGGTGAGGTTGAGACTTAATGATACTGCTACATTATATTGTACTGTTCTACTCTCTTCTACTGCTGCAAGACCGCTGAAGATGCTAGTCTTCGATAGGACTAGGCCTTCTCCCTATTCTGGCATTTCTACAGCCCAGTCCACATATACAACCTCCCTTTGAAAATGTTGCATATGTAGTGTAGATCCTTGCTTGCTGAGTACTTCTGAGTACTCACGGTTGCTTTGTTTTCCTTTTTCTCCCCATATCAGTTTGTCGTAACAAGATGACGGAGCCCCCTGAGACAGATGCCCCGACGATCGCTACTACTACTACCCAGAGGATGGATACTACTACGAGTTGACTGACGACCAGGAGTAGGATCGGAGGGTCCCAGGCAGGAGGCCTTCGCCTTTCGATCGTAGTGTTTTATTTTGCCCCGCCTTTCTAAAGGCCTTTCTGTTTCTTTTTCATATCTTTACTCAGATATCTGATGCTTCCGCTGACGCTTGTTCGCAAGCTTATGTATTCAAGCCCTCGAGGCCCCTGGCTTGTAATATAAAGCTTGTATGACCTTATTTATGTTTTAGAGTTGTGTTGTGATATCTTCCCGTGAGTCCTTAGGCTTGATCGTGTGCATTTGCGTGTATGAATAGTGCACGATCGGGCCGGGGGCGTCACAGAGCCCCCCTCCTTCTTCTTCTTCCTTGGCCTCCCCCTAGATGGGAGGAGGGTTTTCCCTCTGGTCCCTGGTCTCCATAGCTCCCGGAGGGCAGGATCCCCTCCGAGATTGGATCTCTCTCTCTCTCTGTTCTCTTTTGTTTCGCGTTCCTGTTTTCTGGCTCTTCATCGTTTCTTAATTTCCCGGAGAAATGTAACTATGATTGGGCTAAATTTTTTGAGGGGATTTTCTTTCGGATATTATCTTTCTTGCGGTGAAAGAAGGACACCAATGACCTTACGAAGGAGCCACAAGCCTGCTGGGCGCGGCCAGGGTAGGGGGGCCACGCCTCCTGGGCTTGTGGGCCCCTCGGGCATCGTCTCACGTTGATTCTTTTTCCCAAAAATTACATACATACCAAAATAAATCTTCAAAAAAATTTATCGCGTTTGGACATCGTTTGATATGGATATTCCTCGAAATAAAAAACATGCAGCAAACAGGAATTGGCATTGAGCACTAGATCAATATGTTAGTCCCAAAAATAATATAAAATATTGCCAAAAGTATGTGAAAGTTGTAGAATATTGGCATGAAACAATAAAAAATTATAGATATGATGGAGACGTATCAGAGAACACTAAGACATGAGAAGAGGGTGGGAGAAAGAATAGATAAGGTTGACCGGAGGGAAGGGCATTCACGCGGGGAAGTTTGGGACCAAACATTTTTCTTCTTCTGATGTGGCAATTGAGCATGCGTCAAAATTTGTGTGATTAATCTAATAGCATTGACAACGTTCGAATCCAAATCCTAAGTACCTAGTGTTAGATACTTATCATTTGGGTAAATTTTCTCCTCGCATATCGGCCATCATGGACCTCCTAAGGACAATATTGGGGCCAATCAATCATGAACGATCCCTACCATGGTTTTAGTTCAAATTTGAACTAAAATAAACTAAAACCACGACACTTATTTTGAGATGAATGGAGTATCAGTTGTTACATTATTTTTGATGGGAATATCAGTTGTTACATAATCATGAGACCTCTAAACTATCCCGCGAACCAAACACACTCTAAAATTACAACTTTATTCCCCTTAAAAAAAGATTACAACTTTATTGCGTAACTGGTAATGTCACACCAATATTTCGGCCAGTTTGGCCCAATCAATAAAGCATCACAGGCTTATAAGAAATTCACTCCAATATCTTGGCCTCTTTAGGCTCAATCAATAAAGCACCACATGCTTATAAGAAAGTCTTGCCCCCCTTCACCGAATAAGCTAATCTGATGGGAGATGTCACACTCTCACCTTTTTAAGACATGCTTTTTCATACATCACTAACAAAATGGAACTTGGCCCAACAAATCTTACTTTCACGCAATATTTACTATGAGCTCCCTAACATCAATGTTCTAGCTCATCAACCATCAGCAGTGGCGGAGCCAGAAAAATTTGATTGGGGGGTGATACGTCCATTTTGCATCATTCTTTTATATTGATATTTATTGCACTTTGGGCTGTTATTACATATTTTGGTACAATACTTATGCCTTTTCTCTCTTATTTTGCAAGGTTTACATGAAGAGGGAGAATGCCGGCAGCTGGAATTCTGGACTGGAAAAGGAGCAAAACTGAGAGACCTATTCTGCTCAACTCAAAAAGTCCTAAAAATTTACGGAGAATTATTTTGGAATATAGAAAAATATTGGGCGAAGAAAATACCAGAGGGGACCCACCAGGAGGCCACAAGACTGGGGGGCGCGCCCCTGTGGCTTGTGGGCCACCTGGTAGGCCTCCGGTGCCCATCTTCTGCTATATGGAGGGTTTTGACCTGGAAAAAATCAGGAGGAAGCGCCGCTGTCTCGAGGCGGAACTTGGGCAGAACCAATCTAGGGCTCCGGCGGAGCTGTTCTGCCAGGGAAACTTCCCTCCCGGAGGGGGAAATCGAAGCCATCGTCATCACCAACGACCCTCTCATCGAGAGGGGGTCAATCTCCATCAACATCTTCACCAGCACCATCTCCTCTCAAACCCTAGTTCATCTCTCGTATCCGATCTTTGTCTCAAAACCTCAGATTGGTACCTGTGGGTTGCTAGTAGTGTTGATTACTCCTTGTAGTTGATGCTAGTTGGTTTATTCGGTGGAAGATTATATGTTCAGATCCTTAATGATAATTATTACTCCTCTGATTATGAACATGAACATGCTTTGTGAGTAGTTACATTTGTTCTTGAGGACATGGGAGAAGTCTTGTTATAAGTAATCATGTGAATTTGGTATTCGTTCGATATTTTGATGAGATGTATGTTGTCTTTCCTCTAGTGGTGTTATGTGAACGTCAACCGCATGACACTTCACCATTGTTTGGGCCTAGGGGAAGGCATTGGGAAGTAATAAGTAGATGATGGGTTGCTAGAGTGATAGAAGCTTAAACCCTAGTTTATGCATTGCTTCGTAAGGGGCTGATTTGGATCCATATGTTTCATGCTATGGTTAGATTTATCTTAATTCTTCTTTCGTAGTTACGGATGCTTGCGAGAGGGGTTAATCATAAGTGGGAGGCTTGTCTAAGTAAGGACAGCACCCAAGCACCGGTCCACCCACATATCAAATTATTAAAGTAACGAACGCGAATCATATGAGCATGATGAAAACTAGCTTGACAGTAATTCCCATGTGTCCTCGGGAGCGCTTTGCTTTATATAAGAGTTCGTACAGGCTTGTCCTTTGCTACAAAAAGGATTGGGACACCTTGCTGCACCTTTGTTACACTTGTTACTTGTTACCCGTTACGAATCATCTTGTCACAAAACTATCTGTTATCGACAATTTCAGTGCTTGCAGAGAATATCTTGCTGAAAACCGCTTGTCATTTCCTTCCGCTCCTCGTTGGGTTCGACACTCTTACTTATCGAAAGGACTACGATAGATCCCCTATACTTGTGGGTCATCAAGACTCTTTTCTGGCGCCGTTGCCAGGGAGTGAAGCGCCTTTGGTAAGTGGAATTTGGTAAGGAAACATTTATATAGTGTGCTGAAATTTACTGTCACTTGTTGCTATGGAAAATAATCCTTTGAGGGGTTTGTTCGGGGTATCTTCACCCTGGCCGGAAGAGCAAAGAGTTGCCCCTCAACCTATTGAACCTACTAAAAATATTTATTATGAAATTCCTTCGGGTATGATAGAGAAACTGCTAGCTAATCCTTATGCAGGAGATGGAACATTACATCATGATATGCATCTAATCTATGTGGATGAAGTTTGTGGATTATTTAAGCTTGCAGGATTGCCCGAGGATGAAGTCAAGAAGAAGGTCTTCCCTTTATCTTTGAAGGAGAAGACATTGACATGGTATAGGCTATGCGATGATATTGGGACTTGGAATTACAACCGATTGAAATTGGAATTTCATCAGAAGTTTTATCCTATGCATCTAGTTCATCATGATCGGAATTATATTTATAATTTTTGGCCTCGTGAAGGAGAAAGTATCTCTCAAGCTTGGGGGAGGCTTAAGTTAATGTTATATTCACGCCCCAATCATGAGCTCTCAAGAGAAATTATTATTCAGAATTTTTATGCTCGGCTTTCTCGTAATGATCAATCCATGCTCGATACTTCTTGTACTGGTTCTTTTATGAAGAAGACTATTGAATTCAAATGGGATTTATTGGAAAGAATTAAACGCAACTCTGAAGATTGGGAACTCGACGAAGGTAAGGAGTCAGGTATAAACATTAAGTTTGATTGTGTGAAATCTTTTATGGATACCGATGCTTTTCGCGAATTTAGCACTAAATATGGACTTGACTCTGAGATAGTAGCTTCTTTCTGTGAATCATTTGCTACTCATGTTGATCTCCCTAAGGAGAAGTGGTTTAAATATCATCCTCCCATTGAAGTGAAAGTAGTAGAACCTATTAAACTTGAAGAGGAAACTGTTACTTATAATGTTGATCATGTTATTCCTACTGCTTATATTGAGAAACCACCTTTCCCTGTTAGGATAAAGGATCGTGCTAAAGCTTCAACTATGGTTCAAAAGTGTTATATTAGAACACCTACACCCCCTGAACAAATTAAAGTTGAACCTAGTATTGCTATGGTTAAAGATATCTTGGTCGATAATATTGATGGGCATGTTATTTACTTCTGTGATGAAGCTGCTAGAATTGCTAGACCTGATGATATAGATAAACATAGACCTGTTGTTGGCATGCCTGTTGTTTCTGTTAAAATAGGAGATCATTGTTATCATGGCTTATGTTAAGTGGGTGCTAGCGTGAGTGCAATTCCCTTTACTTTATATCAAGAAATTATGAATGATATTGCACCTGCTGAAATAGAAGATATTGATGTTACTATTAAGCTTGCTAATAGAGATACTATATCACCAATTGGGATTGTTAGAGATGTTGAAGTCTTGTGTGGGAAAGTAAAATACCCTACTGATTTTCTTGTTCTTGGTTCCCCACAAGATGATTTTTGTCCCATTATATTTGGTTGACCTTTCTTGAACACTGTTAATGCTAAGATAGATTGTGAGAAAGAAACTGTTACTGTATGTTTTGGGGATGTGTCTCATGAGTTTAATTTCTCTAAATTTCGTAGACAACCCCATGACAAAGAATTGCCTAGTAAAGATGAAATTATTGGTCTTGCTTCTATTGTTGTGCCTCCTACTGATCCTTTAGAACAATATCTGCTAGACCATGAAAAATGATATGTTTATGAATGAAAGGAAGGAATTAGATGAAATATTCTTTAATCAAATGCCTGCTTTGAAACACAACTTGCCTGTTGAGATTCTTGGGGATCCTCCTCCACCCAAGGGTGACCCCGTGTTTGAGCTTAAACAATTACCTGATACTTTGAAACATGCTTATCTTGATGAAAAGAAGATATATCCTATTATTATTAGTGCTAACCTTTCAGAGCATGAAGAAAAGAGATTATTGAAAACTCTGAGGAAGCACCGTGCCGCTATTGGATATACTCTTGATGATCTTAAGGGCATTAGTCCCACTCTATGTCAGCACAAAATTAATATGGAGCCTGATGCTAAACCAATTGTTGATCACCAACGACGGTTAAATCCCAAGATGAAGGAAGTGGTAAGAAATGAAATATTAAAGCTTGAAGTAGGTATAATTTATCCTATTGCTGATAGTAGATGGGTAAGTCCTGTTCATTGTGTCCCTAAGAAGGGAGGTATTACTGTTGTTCCCAATGATAAGAATGAATTGATCCCACAAAGAATTTTTACAGGTTATAGAATGGTAATTGATTTCAGAAAATTAAACAAAGCCACTAGAAAAGATCGTTATCCTCTACCTTTTATTCAAATGCTAGAAAGACTATCAAAACATACACACTTTTGCTTTCTAGATGGTTATTCTGGTTTTTCTCAAATACCTGTGTCAAAAGAGGATCAAGAAAAAACTACTTTTACTTGCCCTTTTGGTACCTTTGCTTATAGACGTATGCCTTTTGGTTTATGCAATGCACCTGCTACCTTTGAAAGATGTATGACTGCTATATTCTCTGACTTTTGTGAAAAGATTGTTGAGGTTTTCATGGATGATTTCTCCGTTTACGGAACTTCTTTTGATGATTGCTTGAGCAACCTTGATCGAGTTTTGTAGAGATGCGAAGAAACTAATCTTGTCTTGAATTAGGAGAAGTGCCACTTTATGGTTAATGAAGGTATTGTTTTGGGGCATAAAATCTCTGAAAGAGGTATTGAAGTTGATAAAGCTAAAGTTGATGCTATTGAAAAAATGTCGTGTCCTAAAGATATCAAAGGTATAAGAAGTTTCCATGGTCATGATGGTTTCTATAGGAGGTTTATTAAAGACTTCTCTAAAATTTCTAGTCCTCTCACTAATCTCTTGCAAAAAGATGTTCCATTTGTTTTTTATGATGATTGTGTAGAAGCATTTGAAATCGTTAAGAAAGCCTTGATTTCTGCACCTATTGTTCAACCACCTGATTGGAACCTACCCTTTGAAATTATGTGTGATGCTAGTGATTATGCTGTTGGTGTTGTTCTAGGACAAACAGTTGATAAGAAATTGAATATTATTCATTATGCTAGTAAAACTCTAGACAGTGCTCAAAGAAATTATGCTACTACCGAAAAATAATTTTTAGCAGTTGTTTTTGCTTGTGACAAGTTCAGATCCTATATTATTGATTCCAAAGTAACTGTTCACACTGATCATGCTGCTATTAAATACCTTATGGAAAAGAAAGATGCTAAACCTAGACTTATTAGATTGGTTCTCTTGCTACAAGAATTTGATTTGCATATTATTGATAGAAAGGGAGCTGAGAACCCCGTAGCAGACAACTTGTCTAGGTTAGAAAATGTTCTTGATGACCCACTACCTATTGATGATAGTTTTCCTGATGAACAATTAGCTATCATAAATGCTTCTCGTAGTACTCCATGGTATGCTGATTATGCTAATTAAATTGTTGCTAAATTTTTACCACCTAGCTTCACATACCAGCAAAAGAAAAACTTTTTCTATGATTAAAGATATTACTTTTGGGATGACCCACACCTTTATAAAGAAGGAGTAGATGGTGTTATTAGACGTTGTGTACCTGAGCATGAACAGGAATAGATCCTATGCAAGTGTCACTACGAAGCTTATGGAGGACACCATGCTGGAGATAGGACTGCACACAAGGTATTACAATCTGGTTTTTATTGGCCTACTCTCTTCAAGGATGCTCGTAAGTTTGTCTTGTCTTGTGATGAATGTCAAAGAATAGGTAATATTAGTAGACGTCAGGAAATGCCTATGAATTATTCACTTGTTATTGAACCATTTGATGTTTGGGGCTTTGATTATATGGGACCTTTTTCTTCCTCTAATGGGTATACACATATTTTAGTTCCTGTTGATTACGTTACTAAGCGGGTAGAAGCTATTCCAATTAGTAGTGTTGATCATAACACTTCTATTAAGATGCTTAAAGAAGTTATTTTTCCAAGGTTTGGAGTCCCCAGATATTTAATGACTGATGGTGGTTCACACTTTATTCATGGTGCTTTCCGTAAATTGCTTGCTAAATATGATGTCAACCATAGAATTGCATCACCTTATCATCCTCAGTCTAGTGGTCAAGTAGAATTAAGCAATATAGAAATTAAATTGATCTTGCAAAAGACTGTTAATAGATCTAGAAAGAATTGGTCTAAGAAACTTGATGATGCATTATGGGCTTATAGAACTGCTTATAAAAACCCTATGGGTATGTCTCCATATAAAATGGTTTATGGAAAAGCATGTCACTTACCTCTTGAACTAGAACATAAAGCATATTGGGCAATTAAAGAGCTCAACTATGATTTCAAACTTGCCGGTGAAAAGAGGTTATTTGACATTAGCTCACTTGATGAATGGAGAAACCAGGCCTATGAAAATGCCAAGTTGTTTAAAGAAAAGTTAAAAGATGGCATGACAAAAGGATACAAAAGCGTGAATTTAATGTGGGTAACCATGTCTTGCTATACAACTCTCGTTTAAGATTTTTTGTAGGAAAGCTTCTCTCTAAATGGGAAGGCCCTTATACTATCGAGGAGGTCTACCGTTTCGGTGCCATCAAAATTAACAAAGCCGAAGGCACCAACCCGAAGGTGGTAAACGGGCAAAGAATCAAACATTATATCTCAGGTACTCCTATAAATGTCGAGACAAATATTATTAATACCATAACACCGGAGGAGTACATAAGGGAGACCTACCAGAACGTTTCAGACTCCAAAAAGGAATAGGTATGAGGTACGGTAAGTAAACCGACTCCAAAACTTTTCCAATAGCAATTTTACTCCGTTTTGGAATATTTAAAAAATTAGGAAAATTAAAAGTAGTCCGAAGAGTGCATGAGGAGGCGACAAGCCTGGGGGGCGCGCCCTACCCCCTGGGCGCGCCCCTATGGCTTGTGGCCACCTCGTGTGCCCTCCGGACTCTGTTTTCTTGTGGAATACTCCTTTTGGTCGGTAAAAATTCATTATATAATCTCCTGAAGGTTTTGACCACCGTACCATGACAAAACCCTCTGTTCTTGTTTCGAGTTGTTTTTCTGACAGATCTAGATCACCATGACGTCTCCTAGTGCCCCCAAGGACAAGTTTTTCGAGAAGGTCATCAACCCTTACCTTGCGGAGGTGCTGCAACACCCTCAAACCATTGAGATGCGTGAGGGGGTGCTGCACATCCGCGATGTTGAAGGGCCAAAGAAGACCAGAAGCATGGAGGCAAGGCTCTAAGCAATGGAGCAGCAAGTCTTCAAGTGCCAAGGGATGGTGGAACAAGGACTCAATGCCAATCACTTGATGATCACGGAAATTATACGTGACCACAAGCTGGACGCCAAGAACATCGGAGAAGCCATCTTCAAGCTTCATGAGAGAATCGAGCATCTCCAAGCCCAGATCTATGACCTGCAAAACCAAAACTATGAGTATGAATATAGATTTAAGAAGATGAGTTTGGCTGCAGATTTGAGGATCCCGGAGACTCGTTCATCTTTTTACGATGGTGAACCTATGCCTTGGAAGACGGAGGATAAGATTCTTTCATCATCAACAACTCCATCATCATCACCTCCGAAGAAAGAGATCTACATACATGGGTATGGGCACTCCCCTTAGCTTGTGCCAAGCTTGGTGGAGGTGTCCTGGTATCGTATCACCATCACATCTTCATCTTTATCGTTTTTCTTAGTTCGATCCTTTTGGTTACATCTTTATCTAGTAGAATAAAAGTTTTTAGTATGATCTAGCTTTGAGTTTTGCTTTATGTTCCCTCTATGTAATCGAGTCCGAGAGAGATATAATAAAGATTAGTTTTGAGTTGAGGGCTTTGCTTTCTTGCTATGATCATGAGAAAAAGAAATAAAGAATAAAAGAAATAAAAGATTATATAATGATCTTATGGGAAGTGACGACTTCACATATAAGAAGTATGTCGCATGAAACTTGTTGTTAACTGACAAACATAGTTTTGGTCATTGTTGCAATTAATAGGAAGTCATAAAGAAAGAGAGGTCTCACATATAAATATACTATCTTGGATATCTTTTGTGATTGTGAGCACTCATTAAAGTATGACATGCTAAAAGGTCGATGTTGGACAAGGAAGACAACATAATGGGTTATGTTTTCCTATATCCGAATAGAAGTTATATTGTCATGGATCCTCCAACATGTTGAGCTTGCTTTTCTCTCTTATGCTAGCCAAATCTTTTGCACCAAGTAGAGATACTACTTGTGCATCCAAACATCCCTTAACCTAGTTTTGCCATGAGAGTCCACCATACCTACCAATGGATTGAGTAAGATCCTTCAAGTAAGTTGTCATCGGTGCAAGCAATAAAAATTGCTCTCTAAATATGTATGATATTTTAGTGTGAAGAAAATAAGCTTTATACGAACTTGTGATATGGAAGAAAAAAAGTGACAGACTACATAATAAAGTTCTTTATCACAAGCGGCAATATAAAGTGACATTCTTTTGCATTAAGATTTTGTACATTCAACCGTAAAAGCGCATGACAACCTCTGCTTCCCTCTACGAAGGGCCTATCTTTTACTTTTATCTTCTACCTTTATACAAGAGTCATGGTGATCTTCACCTTTCCTTTTTACACTTTTTCTTTTTGGCAAGCACTATATGTTGGGGAAAGATCCAGATATATATATCCACTCGGATGTAGGTTATCATAAAGCATTATTGTTGACATTACCCTTGAGGTAAAAGGTCGGGAGGCGAAATTATAAGCCCTTATCTTTCTCTGTGTCCGACTGAGGCTTTGAACCATTAAGTATTGTGTGAGTATTAGCAATTATGAAAGATTAAGAGATGGTTGAGTATGTGGACTTGCTATACAAAAGCTCTTACATTGAGTCTTTCCGATATTATGATAAATTGCAATTGCTTCAATGACTAAGATCATAGTTTTTTGGTTTTCAATAAAGTTTCTGATTCGTACTTTACCTTGTGAACGAAATGTTACTTTAGTATTGTGACGCCCCCGGCTCAATCGTGCACTAATCATACACGCAATTGCACACGATCAAGCCTAAGGACTCACGGGAAGATATCACAACACAACTCTAAAACATAAATAAAGTCATACAAGCTTTATATTACAAGCCAGGGGCCTCGAGGGCTCGAATACATAAGCTTGCGTACAAGCGTCAGCGGAAGCATTAGATATCTGAGTACAGATATAAAAAAAAGCACAGAAAGGCCTTTAGAAAGGCGGGGCAAAATAAAACACTATGATCGAAAGGCGTAGGCCTCCTGCCTGGGACCCTCCGATCCTACTCCTGGTCGACGGCAAGCTCGAAGTAATATCCACCCTCGGGGTAGTAGTAGCGATCATCGGTGTGGGCAGCTGTCTCAGGGGCTCCGTCATCTGGTCGCGACAAACTGATATAGGGAGAAAAAGAAAGAAAAGCAACCGTGAGTACTCCGAAGTACTCAGCAAGCAAGGATCTACACTACATATGCAACATTAGCAAAGGAAGGCTGTATATGTGGACTGGGCTGCAGAAATTCCAGAATAGAGAGGAAAACCTAGTCCTATCGAAGACTAGCATCTTCAGCGGTCTTGCAGCAATAGAAGAGAGTAGAACAGTACAATATAATGTAGTAGTATCATTAAGTCTCATCCTCACCCAGAGATCCTTTCTTGACTCCCTGCGAGAAAGCAATCCCAGAGCCATACAGTCATCAACCTCGTCCTGAGATCCCTTCTCGACTCCCTGCGAGAAGCAATCCCAGAGCCTCATATCCAGGTCTCATCTCAAGTTCTAGCTGTATCGATCGGGATACAACTCCGAGTGTCCGTTACCGAGGATCCGGCTATGCATAGATTAGTTCTTCCCTGCAGGAGTGCACCAACTTACCCACCACGCTCGCTTAACTCCGGCCGGACACACTTTTTCGGGTCATGCCTGACCTCGACCAAACGACACACCGCAACCCTACCTAGAGCTCAGCAGAGAGGTCCCCGCCGGTCTACAACCTAAGCGCAAGGGGGTCTTGGCCATCGCCCCTCGCCCTCCGGGTCATTGCGCACACGGTGAAGCCAGGCACCAACACTACAGGAAGGCGCCGGTCCGTCCGTGCCGCCATGCTGAACTGGACGTCTGTCAAAGCTTTCGGCTGATGCATACGATGTAGAGTGCCCATAACTTTTCCCACGTGATGGTTAGTGCTATCGGGCTAGAGACCCACTTAGATCACATATCCAAACCGTTAGTACCTTGGGGGTGCGGTAACGAGCAGAGACTCACGAAAGATGTGACCCCGTCGCCCCGTCTCGAGGACTTGCGGCAAGGGCCAAGAATTCCCGGCCACGCCTCATATTCTCACTCGGGCACCATCCAGGTAACCCGTCTTCACATCACACGCGGGTACCCCTGAGGGTCGACCCGCCTTTCCAAGTAACAGTGTAAAGTCCAATTATCCGTGTGTCCATAACATTAGGGGAATCCGAGGTATCACCCTCGTTGCATTCCCACTAGATGTAACTGTCAAGGTGAACGTAGGAGGAATCACCCTCGATGGGTTCACACTTGATGTGTTGCACGACAGGGTCGTATCGGAAGTGGAGAAGGAGGAATCACCCTCGATGACCACGACCAAATAGCTACTCTACAGAGTTAACATCAGAAGTGCTACAAGAGGTTTCACCCTCGGCACTCGATAGTAACGCTGCAGTGTCGTTACAACTAAGGGGGGTGATGTGCGGTGTCGGGGCCTGGTCTTCAATCCCGTTGATCGGGTCTTCGGATAATCCAGCGGGGCAATCGGAACAAGGGGGGTCACTGATAGGTCTCTACCCAGCCTATACTAGACAGTTTAGGATAAGCAGGTAAGGTTTCAATAGCAGGTTACAATAAACAGGCTATGCATCAGAATAGGTAAAGCAGTAGCAGCAACAATTCTAATGCAAGCATGAGAGAGAAGAGAATAGGCGATATAGGCATGCTCAAAGGGGGGGGGGGTGCTTGCCTGGTTGCTCGGCGGCAAAGGCAGGGTCGTCAGGGGTCGTCGATCTCCGGAGCTGCGTCGGTACCGGGCTCTATCGAGAGAGAAGAGGGGGAGGAAACAGTAAATACAAGCAAACAAGTGCTACACAATGTATGACATGACAATATGCAGTGTCGGGTGTGTCCTAACGTATGGTTGCACGTCACCGAGGAAGGGGGAATCCATCCGGGAATGTTTTCCCGGTTCCGGACATTTGTCAGGCAGATGACCGGAGGGGAATGGTCCCATGTTCGGATAGTTAGGGGCGTGTGACGGATGAACGGACCGCGTATTCGGATTCGTCTCGTCGTTCTGAGCAATTTTCATGTACACAGTTTTTCGATCTGAGCTACGGATTATTTTATATGATTTTACAAAGATTAAACCATTTCCTGAAATTTTGTATTTATTTAAATCCGAATTGACCAAGTCAAAATGACTGGTCAAAATGGGAGGTGGTGGCCCACATGTCACTGATTTAATAATTTCCAAAAGGATTTATCTAAACTAATTAGATGGGACCCACATGTCATTTGCTAATAGGCTAAATTAGCACTAAACTAATACTAAGCTACACCTAACCTAATTAAACAAGGGCCGGCCATTACTGGGCATAGCCTAGCTGGCCACACGCACGGCGCGCACACACACAGAGCACACACACCTCACGTACACACACACGGCACTCTACACATGCTAGCCATGGCTAAGACAGGAGGTGCAGGACAGCGGCGACGATTGCAGCGAGCGCGCATCAGCAGCAGCAGAGCAAAGCAATAGCAGCACGAACTAGTAGCAATACAGAGCAGCAGCAAGCGGCGTTAGCAGTATAAGCAGCGGCAGAGCAGGGGGCAACGAAAAACAGCAGAAGTAGACAGCAGCGGCTGCAAGCATCAGAGGAGCAGCGCGACAAGAACGGGCGACAAGCGCGGCAGCGGGCTAGCGCGCGGGCGAGGAGTGGGCGCACACGCTGTAGGGCGAGACCGGGGCATGGCGGAGCACGGGTGGGCGGGCGCGGAGAAGCGGTCAACGGCGCGGTGAGCGCTAGGGTGCACGGACGCGGGCGCGAGCGCCGACCATGGCGGCCTCGGCGAGCACGACTACAACGGCGACGGATCGAGGGGGCTACAGGGGGGATCCGAAGGAGGGGCTCACCGCGGAGCCGGGGACGAGGTCGGAGAGGGTCGGGGTGGACCGGAACGTTGAGAATCGACGGCGGACGCCGGCGATGTACGCGATGCAGATGATGGCGATTACGAGTGTACAGGCCGCCCCGGCTCGATTCCGTGCTCGGGATGGACGAAGTGGATCGTGGCGGTTCTCCTGGATGTCTTCTCAGGCGACGAGGCAGACGGTGGCCGCGGGATCGACGAGGAGGCGGCGATGGCGTCTCGGGCGCGTGTTGTGGAGAGGAGAGCGAGCGAGGGGAAGTGGAGAAGCGGCTAGGGTTTGTCCACGATATCGGGGACGACCTCCTTATCCTCTCCAAGGCGCTCTGTAGCGCCAGGCATCGGCAATCCGGCCGTGGTGGCTGTGGATGGCCGCCGCGCCATGGCCTCTGCCTATCTCCTGCGAGCGGTAGGAGGAAATGCCGTTTAGCTGGGCTGGGCTTGGAACAATGATCACTACGCCGAGTGCAGAGGAGATTTTCCTCTATTTCTTATTTTTCTTATACCATTTCTTTATTCCCTCTCAGTTTGGCAATTTAATTAAATACCAAATGATTTTAGTTGAACTTGATATTTATCACATAAATACTACGCAATGTTCTGAGCTAGCACAACAAGCCTTAGTTTATTTTGAATAGTTTAAATATTTATTTAATTTAAAAAGGCTTAATTTAATGCTGCTGGTCCACTAAAATAATTCTCAGGGGCAATTTGGGCATCCACTGGAGTTGATTTTATTTTTACCAATGCTTGGAGATTTTAGGTCATATTATACACATTTTTGTTTTACTGTTTGAAGAAGTAATAATTTGACTTTGAAATTTAAATTTGAATTTGAACATGATTTGGATTAACGCGAGATTAACAACAGTAACAGTGGTGACATGGCACCATTAGCATGGGATTACTGTAGCTTAACTACTGGGGTGTCACAAATCTCCTCCACTACAAGAAATCTCGTCCCGAGATTTAAGAGGTAGAGTAGGGGGGAAGGTCTGGTTACGAAATTTCTAACGGATCTTCTCGGTCTTGGTTGCTCTTCTCGAAGAGGTCGATCCATTACATTGATGTCTTCATTTCTCTGCTTCAGATCATTATGATGAAGCCGGCATCCTTCCTTCTGGATCTTCATCGTACTTACGAATAGGAAAGGGGCAGCTCGGCAGCGACAGAATGCTAGAAGGGTAATAACCTGGGGTTAACCCATGAATGAGCATATGAGTACCTCTCGAGTTGGAACTCAGGAAATACATCGAGAGAGATAAAAGTAGGCATGAGAATTTCCCAGCGGCTAGGCAAACGTTCGATGCCTGAACCAGAGTGTGAAAGGGGTTCAGAGCAACGGGAATAAGTATCGTGTCTGATATCAGAATTGATGATCTCTCGGGAGGTGGCTCATAAATTACATACGAGGCCATGCGCGAGGAATAACTTTGGAAACAGGGGAGTGTACAGGAGAGTCAGGTTTCGATCCTGTGGAACTGTGGGTTATGGGCCCACCATGTGGGTTAAAAGTAGGAAGGGCGCTGACATATTGCACGGTCATGATAGTAAGGCATGTCAGAGGATAGCATGTCAGTTATGTTGGCAACAACGTTGGTACCAAGGGCGAGGGACGAAGAGAACCATTTTCCTGCTCGTTGAAACGAGGCGGACCAATAGGCAAAGTTCTCGTCCATCGGTGGTTACCGGAATGTTATCAACAATAGTAACAGGGTCTTACCGACAGAGTTGTACAATGAGGTGTTTACATAAGCAGGGATTTATTTCCACTCATATTATTAGATCACAAGAAAGGTTAAACAAACCAATGGAAAGGAAAATGTGATTATCAGTTTAAACAAACCAATGGAAAGGAAAATTTGTTAAACACAAGTAATAGGAGCATATCCTTTCCATGGAAAACAGAACATGATATACCTGACAGGACAGCAGGTACAAAATCTTTCAGATAAGGGGTGAGGGAAAATCAAGATTTTTACCCGTAGGACAGTGTCCGGATAATAGATCAAGAAGCATTTGGTAACTTGCCTCCAATGTTCTTGTTGATATCCGAAATTCCACAGTCATGCTTCATGGCAGCAATGATATGATGTCAAGTAAAGATTGGGTTCGAAGATCTCAAGAGTCAGAACATAAGGAATAGTTAAGCACAACCAGGTCTATGTTGGCAGAAAGTCAAGATGTCATCGATGATATCACAAATCATCGAGGGGCAGGGATGGTATTCTAGCCATGAATTCAATGGACATCTCCGAGGGGGCCAAAATACTGTCGGTGATCACGACACATTTGTCGAGGGATTTAAAGAAGATGAGATCGATCAGCGATGACATCTAGTCAACGGGAGGATGAAGCGAAAAGTTATTGAAGCCACGCATACTACACAAGCTCGAAATCAAGCTTGTTATTCGAGGTGAAATGATAAGAGGAGGAAGATCGACGCAAGCTTCGCTCATCGTCGAAAAGTTGTGCTCCGGGAATAAGGACCAGGTAGCACAGTTAAAATTAGCACGATAATGATATAGCCGATCAGGCTAGGAATGAGGTGATGTAGTATCAAACTCCCCAGCAACAAAGTACTAGGAGCACTGAATCATTGAGCGGAATCGATTCATTGTTCGGTGGTCTCGGTTGACGGAAATCCAGAACCCGTGGAGTGACTATGACAGGGAAAGGTATCACTCCATCGAAAATTCATGGGATGTAGTGCAATAGGATGATATCCTCGAGATAGTAGGGGGGTAATACACAAGGTAGTTCAGTATAGAGGTTGGACAGGCATATTGATTCGCGGAAGACAAGTGCTTTAGCTTGTCCGCGAAATGGGATCAAAGAAGAACAATCATGGTCAGATCCATGATTGCAAAGGATCAAAGCAATAATACAAGATGAATTTATAACAAGGAATTATTATTTTTACGAGCAGCTTTCATGATAAGTTCTACATCGGGTCCATGGGCATGAACACAAAGTTCAAGGTCGACTCCCACTTCTCCAATACATAACCTTTCATTCACTCCTCATTTTTGAAGAAATTATAGTGCTGAAAATTTATCTGGTGAAGCACCAGAAGAGTATGACTCG
Source organism: Thinopyrum elongatum (assembly GCA_011799875.1). Lineage (NCBI taxonomy): Eukaryota > Viridiplantae > Streptophyta > Magnoliopsida > Poales > Poaceae > Thinopyrum > Thinopyrum elongatum. The sequence continues at coordinate 341,613,530 of CM022302.1, forward strand.
CATAACCTTCGAGTTCACACGGATTAGGGCAAGCATAGGTCCAACCCATCGGGACATCTTTACGAACCTATACAACCATCAACCAAGCCAAGAAAATACGGGTTCATAAGCAGAGTATCGAAGTCAAAGCAGATGATACAATTTACCAAAGGCAATATGTATCAGGGGAGAAATCACAAGATTTTGGATGTTAAGGACACTGTCGGATAACAACCCAACAATGGGTCTGGCGATTAACGACGGAATTGATGTGATTATGAGTACTCAACCAGACGAAGAAGAAACGCAAAGGCATCGGCTTATGGAAACATCTGAATAATTCGATGCTTAAATACAAAGAAATTTGATTTCTAGATCGGTGTACCAGGATCAGATGCTCCGATCGAAGATGGATAGGTTGAACAGACTTAGAGGCACACCGATCGAATCTTGATTGGGCAAGAACCGGTTCATATCCGGAATGATGCCTGAGCTGGAAAGAAAATTCCTAAGGATTAATTGATGATTGCGAGTAGTCGCACATACGTTGAATCCATAGGAACAGAATGATAATCACAAAGGATTTTAGTAAATATTGCTAGACATATGGAATTAACCATAATGCAAGCAGGCAAGGGAAATCAAAAGTAATAGGCTGCAGAGGATTTTCGAGAGATCAGATAGCATTTCCAAGTATGTTGGAAAGCATATTAAAAACTGAGGATGAAGGTACAAACGACAAGGATGTTATTCGCGGGGATTATCGGTAGTCAGGAACTGCAAAGCAGTGGGCACAAGGTTTCGAGAAACATCGAGGAGTATCCGTAGAATCTTCTGGTGAAGCAAGCGATCATCGGTAACGTCGGGGCTCTCTGGGAGGAAGTGGGTACGAGAACCTAAGTGTCGGCATTAGTAAATCCATTTTAACCCGAATAGAAGAGAGATCGGAGTCACAGAGTAAAGACGAGAAATAAAAAATCCTAATACCACCCAATTGGCGACGTGGGCCCGTAAGCCACACAGCAATGTTAGTAAACCAGTTTTTGAAAGACTAGACTCAACTTCGGCCAAGGAGTTGGGAAGGGGGATTCCTACAGGCAGTCGGCTCTGATACCAACTTGTGACGCCCCCGGCTCAATCATGCACTAATCATACACGCAATTGCACACGATCAAGCCTAAGGACTCACAGGAAGATATCACAACACAACTCTAAAACATAAATAAAGTCATACAAGCTTTATATTACAAGCCAGGGGCCTCGAGGGCTCGAATACATAAGCTTGCGTACAAGCGTCAGCGGAAGCATTAGATATCTAAGTACAGATATAAAAAAAAGCACAGAAAGGCCTTTAGAAAGGCGGGGCAAAATAAAACACTACGATCGAAAGGCGTAGGCCTCCTGCCTGGGACCCTCCGATCCTACTCCTGGTCGACGGCAAGCTCGAAGTAATATCCACCCTCGGGGTAGTTGTGACGCCCCTGGCCTAATCGTGCACTAATCATACACGCAAATGCACACGATCAAGCCTAAGGACTCACGGGAAGATATCACAACACAACTCTAAAACATAAATAAAGTCATACAAGCTTTATATTACAAGCCAGGGGCCTCGAGGGCTCGAATACATAAGCTTGCGAACAAGCGTCAGCGGAAGCATCAGATATCTGAGTACAGATATAAAAGAAAGCACAGAAAGGCCTTTAGAAAGGCGGGGCAAAATAAAACACTACGATCGAACGGCGTAGGCCTCCTGCCTGGGACCCTCCGGTCCTACTCCTGGTCTTCAGTCAACTCGTAGTAGTATCCATCCTCGGGGTAGTAGTAGTAGTCGATCGACGGGGCATCTGTCTCAAGGGGCTCCGTCCTCTGGTCGCGACAAACTGATATGGGGAGAAAAGGAGAACAAAGCAACCGTGAGTACTCAGAAGTACTCAGCAAGCAAGGATCTACACTACATATGCAACATTTTCAAAGAGAGGCTGTATATGTGGACTGGGCTGCAGAAATGCCAGAATAGAGAGAAGGCCTAGTCCTATCGAAGACTAGCATCTTCAGAGGTCTTGCAGCAATAGAAGAGAGCAGAACAGTACAATATAATGTAGTAGTATCATTAAGTCTCATCCTCACCCAGAGATCCTTTCTCGACTCCCTGCGAGAAAGCAATCCCAGAGCCATACAGTCATCAACCTCGTCCTGAGATCCCTTCTCGACTCCCTGCGAGAAGCAATCCCAGAGCCATAGTATCCAAGTATCCAGTTCTAAAATTGTATCAATCAGGATACAACTCCGAGTGTCCTTTACCGTAGGACCGGCTATCGATAGAAGTATTCTTCCCTGCAGGGGTGCACCAACTTACCCAACACGCTCGATTAACTCCGGCCGGACACACTTTCCTGGGTCATGCCCGGCCTCGGTCAAACGACACATCGCAACCCTACCTAGGGCTCAGCAGAGAGGTCCCCGCCGGTCTACATCCTAAGCGCAAGGGGGTCTTGGCCATCGCCCCTCGCCCTCCGGGTCGTTGTGAGCAGGGTGGATACCAGCGCCAACGGCACGATCCGACCCGGCCACAATGCTGAACTGGACGTCAGACAAAGCTTTCGGCTGATGCTACGATGCAGAACGCCCATACTATGCCCACGTGATGGTTAGTGCTATCAGGCCAGAGGCCTGCTCGGATCAAATATCCAAATCGTAGTGGACTAGGGGCTTGCGGTAACGAGCAGAGATTCACGAAAGATGTGACCCCGTCGCCCCGTCTCGAGGACTTGCTGCAAGGGTTAAGAATGCCCGGCCGCGCCTCGTATTCACCACTCGGGCACCACACTGGCACCCGTCTTCACAACACTCGCCTCTCAGGCGCACGCGGGTACCCCTCAGGGTCGACCCGCCTTTCCAAGTAACAGTGTAAAGTCCAAGTATTCGTGTGTCCATAACATCAAGAGAATCAGAGGTATCACCCTCATTTGATTTCCCACTCGATGTATCCGTCAAGGTGAACTCGGAGGAATCACCCTCGCTGGGTTCACACTTGAGGTGTTATACGACAGCGGCGTTACTGTGACGCCCCCGGCTTAATCGTGCACTAATCATACACGCAAATGCACACGATCAAGCCTAAGGACTCACGGGAAGATAACACAACACAACTCTAAAACATAAATAAAGTCATACAAGCTTTATATTACAAGCCAGGGGCCTCGAGGGCTCGAATACATAAGCTTGCGAACAAGCGTCAGCGGAAGCATCACATATCTGAGTACATATATTAAAAGAGAAACAGAAAGGCCTTTAGAAAGGCGGGGCAAAATAAAACACTACGATCGAAAGGCGAAGGCCTCCTGCCTGGGACCCTCCGATCCTACTCCTGGTCGTCAGTCAACTCGTAGTAGTATCCATCCTCTGGGTAGTAGTAGTAGCGATCGTCGGGGCATCTGTCTCAGGGGGCTCCGTCCTCTGGTCACGTCAAACTGATATGGGGAGAAAAGGAAAACAAAGCAACCGTGAGTACTCAGAAGTACTCAGCAAGCAAGGATCTACACTACATATGCAACATTTTCAAGGGGAGGCTGTATATGTGGACTGGGCTGCAGAAATGCCAGAATAGAGAGAAGCCTAGTCCTATCGAAGACTTGCATCTTCAGCGGTCTTGCAGCAATAGAAGAGAGCAGAATAGATCAATATAATGTAGCAGTATCATTAAGTCTCATCCTCACCCAGAGATCCTTTCTCGACTCCCTGCGAGAAAGCAATCCCAGAGCCATACAGTCATCAACCTCGTCTGGAGATCCCTTCTCGACTCCCTGCGAGAAGCAATCTCAGAGCCATACAGTCATCAACCTCGTCCGAAGATCCCTTCTCGACTCCCTGCGAGAAGCAATCCCAGAGCCATACATACAGGTCTCATCAGAGGTATCCAGTTCTAGTTGTATCGATAGGGATACAACTCCGAGTGTCCTTTACCGTAGGACCGGCTATCGATAGAAGTGTTCTTCCCTGCAGGGGTGCACCAACTTACCCAACACGCTCGATTAACTCCGGCCGGACACACTTTCCTGGGTCATGCCCGGCCTCGGTCAAACGACACACCGCAGCCCTACCTACAGCTCAGCAGAGAGGTCCCCGCCGGTCTACATCCTAAGCGCAAGGGGGTCTTGGCCATCGCCCCTCGCCCTCCGGGTCGTTGCGTGCCGGGCGAACCAGGCTCCACCCCTCAGGATGGTGCCGGCCCAGCCCGGCCGCAGTGCTGAACTGGACGTCTGACAGAGCTTTCGGCTGATGCATACGATGCAGAACGCCCATACTATGCCCACGTGATGGTTAGTGCTATCAGACCAGAGGCCTGCTCGGATCAAATATCCAAATCGTTAGGACTAGGGGCTTGCGGTAACGAGCAGAGACTCACGAAAGATGTGACCCCGTCGCCCCGTCTCGAGGACTTGCTGCAAGGGTTAAGAATGCCCGGCCGCGCCTCGTATTCACCACTCGGGCACCACACTGGCACCCGTCTTCACAACACTCGCCTCTCAGGCGCACGCGAGTACCCCTCAGGGTCGACTCGCCTATCCAAGTAACAGTGTAAATCCAAGTATCCGTGTGTCCATAACATCAGGGGAATCCGAGGTATCACCCTCGTTGGATTCCTACTCGATGTATCCGCCAAGGTGAACTTGGAGGAATCACCCTCACTGGGTCCACACTTGAGGTGTTGTACGACGGCGTCGTTATCGGAAGTGGTGAAGGAGGAATCACCCTCGATGACCACGACCGAATAGCTACTCTACAGAGTTAACATCAGAAGTGCTACAAGAGGTTTCACCCTCGGCACTCGATAGTAACGCTGCAGTGTCGTTACAACTAAGGGGGGGGGGGGTGATGTGCGGTGTCGGGTCCTGGTCTTCAATCCCGTTGATCGGGTCTTCTGACGATCCAGCGCGGCAGTCGGGATAAGTGGGGTCACTGATAGGTCTCTACCCAGCCTAGACTAAACAGTTTAGGATATGCAGGTAATTATCAACAGCAGGTTACAATGAACAGGCTATGCATCAGAATAGGTAAAGCAGCAGCAGCAGCAGCAATTCTAATGCAAGCATGAGAAATAGAATGGGCGATATCGGTATGCTCAAGGGGGGGGCTTGCCTGGTTGCTCGGCGGCAAGGCCAAGGTTGTCAATGGTGTCTTCGGGCTCCGGAGCTGCGTCGGGATCTATCGAGAGAGAAGAGGGGGAGGAAACAGTATAAATATAGAGCAAACATGAGCAACGCAAAGTACGGCATGACAATATGCAGTGCCGGGTGTGTCCTAACGTATGGTTGCACGTCACCGAGGAAGGAGGAATCCATCCGGGAATGTTTTCCCGGTTCCGGACATTTGTCAGACAGATTACCGGAGAGGGACGGTTGCATGTTCGGATAGTTAGGGACGCGTGACGGACGAACGGACCGTGCAGCCGAATTCGTCTCGTCGTTCTGAGCAATTTTCATGTACAAAGTTTTTCGATCGGAGTTACGGATTAAAAGATATGATTTTCTAAAGTTTTTATTAATTTCTGGAATTTATTTAATTATTTAAATTAACATTATCCGAAACAGTGTCTGCTGATGTCAGCATGACGTCAGGACCAGTGGGTCCCACCTGTCATTCTCACATTAGGCTAATTAGGGTTTAGCTAATTAATTACTGATTAATTAAACTAACTAATTAATTAGACTAATTAAACATAATTAATTAACTTAATTAATTTACTAATTAATTAATTAATTAACTAATTATTTATTTTATTAACTATTTTTTTTAAAACATTCTGGGGGGGGGGCACTGGACAGTGGCACAGCCGGATACGTCCGCGCTGTGCCCGTCCAGAGCCGGACACGTCCGCGCGGCGGGGTCAACGCGAGCGCGCGCACGGGCGAGCGGGCAGACGACGGCGAGCGGCGCGCTGGCGCACGTGCGGGGCAGCTGCGGCGAGCGGCGCAGCGGCGAGCGGTAGCAGCAGGTGGAGCAGCAGCAGCACGCGCAAGCGGCATAGGCGGGCGAGCACGACCGGCAGCGGCAAGGCCGTGTGCGGACGAGGCACGGCTCGGGCGCGGCAGATGCGGGGCCGGGCGTGGGGCACGCGGTCAGGATGGCCCGGAGCGCGCGCGGCCGCGCGTGCGAGGCAATGGCGAGCACGGGGTCGCGGCGAGCAGGGAGCTGAGGGGCGCGGCGGCAAATCCGCCCGGGAGGGAGTGGGGAAGGGGAGAGGGCTCACCGACCCCTGTAGTTGAGCGAGGTAGGCTCGGGGAGGAGTCGGGGTCGGCGTGGCGAGGTCCGGCGCGACGAGGAGGAGGCGAGGAGGCAACGGCGACGGCGAAGGGCGTCGGGGATGGGCGCCGGCGTCGAGGCGCATTGGGGCGATGATGAGGACGTCCGGCGTGGCGACGGGGACGGGACGGCGGTGCGGTGGTCCGGCGAGGTGGCGGTGGTCGGCGACGAGGCCGGGGCAGCACCGGGCGGCGAGCGGTGACGGGCCTCCTCTCATGATCTCGATCCAGTTCTGGATCGGATCGGGGGGGGGGAGTGTGTGTGGGGCGTGCCGTGTGTGTGTCGGTGGAGGGGGCCAGGGGGAGTGGGGGGTTATGGGGATGGGGTGGGCCGGCCGGCTGGGCTTTGGCCCAGCTGGGTCGGGGGGTTTTCTCCCTTTTTCTTTTTTTTCTGTTTTCTTCTGTCTTTTTCTTTTTCTTAATTCATATATCTCTGTTTAGTAAATAGTTAGGCCCCAAACCGAATTTTGTAAAAAGGGAGACCTAGTCCATAAATACCAGTGCTTTATACCCTAACACCAAAAACTAGTTTGGACAAAACATCATTTCATACTTAAGTTAGATTTAATAAATGGTTATTAAATATTGTTTTTAGTCGCTGTTTGAAGATGTTTGAGTCACTTACACAACTCCAATGATGTTGGTTTCAATTTTAGAATTGTCTCTGATTTATTTGCTATTTAATGAACAATTTAGTTTCTATGTTGGACAACTTTTATTTTCCACTTTCATTTAAATTTGAATTTGAGGTTAGGAGTTGAAAAGCATTATGATGCAAATGATGATCATGCACTGTTAAACATGATGACATGGCATAATCAAGGGTGATTACTGTAGTTAACCACCGGGGGTGTTACAAATCTCCTCTACTAATAAGAATTCTCGTCCCGAGAATTATGAGGTAGAAGGAAAAAGTTCGGGGTATTCCGCACGAAGATTATCCTCGCGTTCCCAAGTGGCTTCACCTTCGGTATGATTTGACCACTGCACTTTGAGGAACTTGGTAACCTTCTGACGGGTCCGACGTTCAGCTTCATCGAGAATGCGGATCGGATGCTCCTTATAAGATAGGTCATCTTGCAATTCGAGCACCTCGTGATCCACAGCTCGGTGTGGAGATTCCTTGAAGCATTGACGAAGTTGCGACACATGGAATACGTCGTGGATATGGGAGAATTGCGGCGGCAATTCCAATTTGTATGCCACCTGACCACGTCTAGCAATAATGCGGAAAGGACCAATGTAGCGTGGGGCTAGCTTGCCCTTGATTCCAAAACGGTGAGTGCCTTTCATAGGAGTGACACGAAGATAAGCCTGATCACCAGGTTGATAAGTCAAACCCCATCGTTTGCGATCATAGTTGCTCTTCTGGCGGTCCTGAGCCGCCTTGAGATTTTCCCGGACAATACGGACTTGTTCTTCGGCGTGTTGAATAATATCCGGACCCACGAGCGGTCGTTCCCCAGTTTCTGACCAATTCAGAGGGGTTCGACACTTACGTCAATAAAGTACTTCGAAGGGGGCCATTTTCAAGCTGGCTTGATAGCTGTTGTTATAAGAGAACTCGGCATACGGAAGAGATTCTTCCCACTTCTTGCCGAAAGAAATAACACAAGCCCGAAGCATGTCTTCAAGAACCTGATTGACTCGTTCGACTTGGCCTTGGGATTGGGGGTGATAAGCTGAACTCCAGTTAATATGAGTTCCCATAGCTGTTTGGAAACTTTCCCAGAATTTGGAAGTGAAAAGACCGCCACGGTCCGAACTGATCTCCTTCGGAATACCGTGGAGTGAAACAATTCTAGAGATATACAACTCTGCTAACTGACTAGCAGTGATCGTCTCCTTGACGGGCAGGAAGTGTGCAACCTTAGAGAGTTGGTCGACGACTACAAGAATAGCATCGTGACCCTTCTGTGACCTGGGAAATCCTGTAACGAAATCCATCTGAACCTTATCCCATTTCCATAGAGGAATAGGAAGTGGTTGCGGAATTCAGGCTTCTGATGTTCTGCTTTAACGCGACGACACACATCACATTCAGCAACATATCGAGCAATGTCCTGCTTCATTTTAGACCACCAGTACCTTTGACGGAGATCACGATACATCTTGGTGCTACCCGGATGAATAGACAACGGGGTATCATGTGCCTCCTTCATGACCTTGTCAGTCATAAGCTCGAAGCGAGGTACGACAATGCGGTTTCTGAAATACAAGGTTCCATCTTCAGACAGCGAGAAATCCCTGTACTTTACTAGGTGAAGGTCTTTCTTCATCAGATCAATTTCAGCATCTTTAGCTTGCGCATCCTTAACAGCTTTCTCAAGATCTGGTTGTATCACAAGGTTATTAAGAGAACCCTGTGGAACAATATGCAGATTCAGCTTGCGCAGTTCTTCAAAAAGATGAGGTTGAGCTCGCCTAACCATGAGGTTGTCGCAATAGGACTTGCGGCTTAAGGCATCAGCCATCACGTTAGCCTTGCCAGGGGTATAGGAAATACCCAAATCATAGTCCGCAATGGCCTCCATCCATCTTTGCTGACGGAGGTTTAGAGAAGGTTGAGTGAACAAGTACTTCAGACTTTTATGATCCGTGTAGATCTCGCAACGATTACCGAGAAGGTAATGTCGCCACAACTGCAATGCATAGATGACAGCAGCTAGTTCTAGATCATGTACCGGATAATTCTCTTCATGTGGGCGCTACTGACGAGAGCCGTAAGCAATCACTTTACGCTCTTGCATTAGGACACAGCCTAATCCTTCACGGGATGCGTCACCATAAATCACAAAGTCTTTGCGGGTATCTGGAGGAGATAGTACTGGGGCAGATGTCAGCTTGTCTTTGAGTGCTCGAAAACTTTCCTGACATTTGTCTGTCCATTCAAACTTAACGCCCTTGTGAAGCAGATCAGTCAAAGGATTAGCAATCTTAGAAAAGTTCTCGACAAATCGACGGCAATAGCTTGCAAGGCCGAGAAAACTTCTCACTTGCTTGACATTCTTCGGAGGAGTCCAGTCAAGAATAGCCTGAACTCGTTCTGGGTTAACGGCAATGCCATCTTTCGAAATCACATGACCAAGGTACGTTACTTCAGAAAGCCAGAATTCACATTTGGAGTATTTGGCATACAACTGGTGTTCTCGGAGCCTTTCCAGTACAAGACGGAGGTGTTCGGCATGTTCTTCCTTATTCTTTGAATATACCAGAATATCATCTAGATAAACCACGACGAATTTGTCGAGGTAATCCATGAAGATGTAATTCATCAGACGGGAGAATGTGGCTGGAGCATTTGTTAAGCCAAATGACATGACAGTGTACTCATAAGAGCCATAACAAGTAACAAATGCAGTCTTGGGAATATCCTCTTCATGAACACGGATCTGATGGTATCCCAATCTCAAATCAAGCTTAGAGAATACTGAGGAACTGGCAAGTTGATCATACAAATCATTGATCCGAGGAAGCGGATATTTATTCTGAATTGTGGCTTGGTTAATGGGCCGATAATCCTGAACCAATCGATTAGTTCCATCCTTCTTCTTAACAAAGAGTGAAGGTGCTCCCCAAGCAGAGGAACTGGGGCGTATGAAACCTTTCTTAAGTGACGTGTCGATTTCCTCCTTAAGTTCAAGAAGGTGGTGCGGAGGTATTTTATAAGGACGCTTCGCAATAGGGGTAGTGCCAGGTTTCAAGTCGATGACAAACTCAACAGCTCTAGCAGGGGGTATTCCTGGAAGTTCTTCTGGAAAGACATCTTGAAAATCACGAACAACTGGAACGTTCTCGATGCCTTCAAGAGGTGAAGCGTTCAATGCATTTAGAACATATATCTGAGCTTCGGCGTCCTGCACTGTACGAGCTGAGTATCTGACAGTCTGACCGGAAGGGTGTGTGAGCTGTACTGTCTTAGTAGCACAGTCAATCAAAGCATTATGGGCTGTCAACCAGTCCATACCGAGAATAAGGTCTATGTCGGAAGGTCCAAGTACAATGAGAGAAACCGGAAAAAGTAGACCTCCAATCTCTATGTGGTTGTGAGGGCTTAGCATTGTGGTTTGCCACTTGGATCTCGGGGACTGAACCATTAGAGGAGTGGGTAATTCTTCCAAGTATAACTCATGTGACTGAGCAAATTGTTGGGACACAAAAGCATGCGATGCTCCTGAATCGAAGAGAACAGAGGCCGGTACTGAATTCACAGGGAGTGTTCCCAGCACGATAGTCGGTTCCTTCTGAGCCTTTTCAGCATTAACGTGATTGGCATAGCCAAGTACAACAGCAGACGGTATGGTATTACGGTTTCTGAATCGGCAGTTTCGACAACCCTTCTTACGACCATTAGGAGGACGTGGCGCAACTTGATGAGAATCCATAGCATTAGGCGGTCCATCATGAACCGTAAGCTGTCTCGGCGGTGAAGGCAGACGAGGTGCAACATAAGACGGTCTTGGTGTTGGAGCAGGTCGGTGATGAACATTGTGTGGGATCCAGACTCGACGTTTCTGAACAGGCTGACCCGAGGATGAGCCAGCTTCATGAGTGCGCTTGAGTGACTCCTGGTACTCAGTCAGAGCTATTTCAATTTGGAAAGATTTGCTGACAAGCGTTGCGAACTCTGTGCAATCAAGGACTGCAAGTGCGAGTTTTATGTCAGTACGGAGTCCTTCACGGAATTTATCCTGCTTGCGGGCGTCAGTGCAGACGTCATCTTCAGCATAGCGGGACAATTCAAGAAACTTCCTCTGATATTCATCCACAGTCATTGTGTCCTGGGTAAGTTTGCGGAACTCCTGCTTCTTCTGGTCCATCAGACCTTGAGGAATGTACCGTGCACGAAAAACTGACTGAAATTCCTGCCAAGTGGTTACAGTTTCAGGAGGCAACATACCCTTGTGGCTTTCCCACCATTGAGCCGCTGATCCCCTTAGGTGATACGTCGCATAGGTGACGTAACTGTCAGGGATAACATTGGCCGACATCATCTGGAAGGCAATGTCACGGAGCCAATCATCAGCATCCATTGGATCAGTCGAGCTGCGAAAAGTGGACGGATTGAGGCGCACAAATTCTGGCAGAGTTATTGGAGCATTCTGTTGCTGAGCATTCTGAGTTGGAAATTGAGCCAATACTCCGGTCATAAACTGACGGTTGAGCTCAAACTGCTGACGGTTGAGTTCAAACTGTTGCATCATTGCGGCAATATAGGGTGGAGGTGGTGGATCGTCAGCCATCCTGCCAAATCAACAGGGGCAGTTTAGCAAGAAAGACTGCATGTGTAAGGAGTTATTCAGGACGTAACACGAGAGATGAACAAGAAGGCATTAGATGTAAAATAGTAGTCGTTGAAAGACATACCAATCCATGCACAGAGTCGGGTACATGCGGACAGCACACCGGCGCAAATTTAGAAGCTAGACATGCTAGGCGGCGCGCAGGCACGCGGTAAGGAAGTACACAACAAGACATAGCAAAGGCTACATCAACGTCGGAGAAAACTATTGGAGCGAGGAATCTGCAAGTGACAAAACAGGGTGCCCTCGATAAAAGGATCCTGTAAGCAGAACCTGGCCCACAATCTCGAAGCAAGGGGGGAATAATTCAGAACACCGGGTGGATGTGATCACGAGAACCTAATGTTGAAGTTAGTAAAATTTTAACCCGAATAGAAGAGAGATCAGAGTCCCAGATTAAAGGTCGAGGAGTAAAAGATCCTAATACCACCCAATTGGCGACGTGGGCCCGTAAGCCACACAGCCAAGTTAGTAAAACAGTTTTCGGTTACTAGACTCAACTTCGGCCAAGGAGTTAAAAGGGGTTCCTACAGTCAGTCGGCTCTGATACCAACTTGTGACGCCCCCGGCTTAATCGTGCACTAATCATACACGCAAATGCACACGATCAAGCCTAAGGACTCACGGGAAGATAACACAACACAACTCTAAAACATAAATAAAGTCATACAAGCTTTATATTACAAGCCAGGGGCCTCAAGGGCTCGAATACATAAGCTTGCGAACAAGCGTCAGCGGAAGCATCAGATATCTGAGTACAGATATTAAAAGAGAAACAGAAAGGCCTTTAGAAAGGCGGGGCAAAATAAAACACTACGATCGAAAGGCGAAGGCCTCCTGCCTGGGACCCTCCGATCCTACTCCTGGTCGTCAGTCAACTCGTAGTAGTATCCATCCTCTGGGTAGTAGTAGTAGCGATCGTCGGGGCATCTGTCTCAGGGGGCTCCGTCCTCTGGTCATGTCAAACTGATATGGGGAGAAAAGGAAAACAAAGCAACCGTGAGTACTCAGAAGTACTCAGCAAGCAAGGATCTACACTACATATGCAACATTTTCAAGGGGAGGCTGTATATGTGGACTGGGCTGCAGAAATGCCAGAATAGAGAGAAGCCTAGTCCTATCGAAGACTAGCATCTTCAGTGGTCTTGCAGCAATAGAAGAGAGCAGAACAGTACAATATAATGTAGTAGTATCATTAAGTCTCATCCTCACCCAGAGATCCTTTCTCGACTCCCTGCGAGAAAGCAATCCCAGAGCCATACAGTCATCAACCTCGTCCGGAGATCCCTTCTCGACTCCCTGCGAGAAGCAATCCCAGAGCCATACAGTCATCAACCTCGTCCGGAGATCCCTTCTCGACTCCCTGCGAGAAGCAATCCCAGAGCCATACATACAGGTCTCATCACAGGTATCCAGTTCTAGTTGTATCGATCGGGATACAACTCCGAGTGTCCTTTACTGTAGGACCGGCTATCGATAGAAGTGTTCTTCCCTGCAGGGGTGCACCAACTTACCCAACACGCTCGATTAACTCTGGCCGGACACACTTTCCTGGGTCATGCCCGGCCTCGGTCAAACGACACACCGCAGCCCTACCTATAGCTCAGCAGAGAGGTCCCCGCCGGTCTACATCCTAAGCGCAAGGGGGTCTTGGCCATCGCCCCTCGCCCTCCGGGTCATTGCGTGCCGGGCGAACCAGGCTCCACCCCTCAGGATGGTGCCGGCCCAGCCCGGCCGCAGTGCTGAACTGGACGTCTGACAGAGCTTTCGGCTGATGCATACGATGCAGAACGCCCATACTATGCCCACGTGATGGTTAGTGCTATCAGACCAGAGGCCTGCTCGGATCAAATATCCAAATCGTTAGGACTAGGGGCTTGCGGTAACGAGCAGAGACTCACGAAAGATGTGACCCCGTCGCCCCGTCTCGAGGACTTGCTGCAAGGGTTAAGAATGCCCGGCCGCGCCTCGTATTCACCACTCGAGCACCACACTGGCACCCGTCTTCACAACACTCGCCTCTCATGCGCACGCGGGTACCCCTCAGGGTCGACCCGCCTATCCAAGTAACAGTGTAAATCCAAGTATCCGTGTGTCCATAACATCAGGGGAATCCGAGGTATCACCCTCGTTGGATTCCTACTCGATGTATCCGTCAAGGTGAACTTGGAGGAATCACCCTCACTGGGTCCACACTTGAGGTGTTGTACGACGGCGTCGTTATCGGAAGCGGTGAAGGAGGAATCACCCTCGATGACCACGACCGAATAGCTACTCTACAGAGTTAACATCAGAAGTGCTACAAGAGGTTTCACCCTCGGCACTCGATAGTAACGCTGTAGTGTCGTTACAACTAAGGGGGGGGGGTGATGTGCGGTGTCGGGTCCTGGTCTTCAATCCCGTTGATCGGGTCTTCTGACGATCCAGCGCGGCAGTCGGGATAAGTGGGGTCACTGATAGGTCTCTACCCAGCCTAGACTAAACAATTTAGGATATGCAGGTAATTATCAACAGCAGGTTACAATGAACAGGCTATGCATCAGAATAGGTAAAGCAGCAGCAGCAGCAGCAATTCTAATGCAAGCATGAGAAATAGAATGGGCGATATCGGTATGCTCAAGGGGGGGGGGGCTTGCCTGGTTGCTCGGCGGCAAGGGCAAGGTTGTCAATGGTGTCTTCGGGCTCCGGAGCTGCGTCGGGATCTATCGAGAGAGAAGAGGGGGAGGAAACAGTATAAATATAGAGCAAACATGAGCAACACAAAGTACGGCATGACAATATGCAGTGCCGGGTGTGTCCTAACGTATGGTTGCACGTCACCGAGGAAGGAGGAATCCATCCGGGAATGTTTTCCCGGTTCTGGACATTTGTCAGACAGATGACCGGAGAGGGACGGTTGCATGTTCTGATAGTTAGGGACGCGTGATGGACGAACGGACTGCGCGGCCGAATTCGTCTCGTCGTTCTGAGCATTTTTCATGTACAAAGTTTTTCGATCGGAGTTACGGATTAAAAGATATGATTTTCTAAAGTTTTTATTAATTTCTGGAATTTATTTAATTATTTAAATTAACATTATCCGAAACAGTGTCTGCTGACGTCAGCATGACGTCAGGACCAGTGGGTCCCACCTGTCATTCTCACATTAGGCTAATTAGGGTTTAGCTAATTAATTACTGATTAATTAAACTAACTAATTAATTAGACTAATTAAACAGAATTAATTAACTTAATTAATTTACTAATTAATTAATTAATTAATTAACTAATTATTTATTTTATTAACTATTTTTTTTAAACATTCCGGGGGTGGGGCCCACGGGACAGTGGCACAGCCGGACACGTCCGCGCTGTGCCCGTCCAGAGCCGGACACGTCCGCGCGGCGGGGTCAACGCGCGCGCGCGCACGGGCGAGCGGGCAGACGACGGCGAGCGGCGCGCGGGCGCACGTGCGGGGCAGCTGCGGCGCAGCGACGAGCGGTAGCAGCAGGCGGAGCAGCAGCAGCACGCGCAAGCGGCATAGGCGGGCGAGCACGACCGGCAGCACGCGCGGCAGATGCGGGGCCGGGCGTGGGGCACGCGGTCAGGATGGCCCGGAGCGCGCTCGGCCGCGCGTGCGAGGCAATGGCGAGCATGGGGTCGCGGCGAGCGGGGAGCTGAGGGGCGCGGCGGCGAATCCGCCCGAGAGGGAGAGGGGAAGGGGAGAGGGCTCACCGAGCCCTGTAGTTGAGCGAGGTGGGCTCGGGGAGGAGTCGGGGTCGGCGTGGCGAGGTCCGGCGCGACGAGGAGGAGGCGAGGATGCAACGGCGACGGCGAAGGGCGTCGGGGATGGGCGCCGGCGTCGAGGCGCGTTGGGGCGATGATGAGGACGTCCGGCGTGGCGACGGGGACGGGGCGGCGGTGCGGTGGTCCGGCGAGGTGGCGGTGGTCGGCGATGAGGCCGGGGCAGCACCGGGCGGCGAGCGGCGACGGGCCTCCTCTCACGATCTCGATCCAGTTCTGGATCGGATCGGGGGGGGGGGGAGTGTGTGTGGCGTGCGTGTGTGTGTCGGTGAAGGGGGCCAGGGGGGAGTGGGGGGTTATGGGGATGGGGTGGGCCGATGGGGATGGGGTGGGCCGGCCGGCTGGGCTTTGGCCCAGCTGGGCCGGGGGGGTTTTCTCCCTTTTTCTTTTTTTTCTTTTTTCTTCTGTGTTTTTCTTTTTCTTAATTCATATATCTCTGTTTAGTAAATAGTTAGGCCCCAAACCGAATTTTGTAAAAAGGGAGACCTAGTCCATAAATACCAGTGCTTTATACCCTAACACCAAAAACTAGTTTGGACAAAACATCATTTCATACTTAAGTTAGATTTAATAAATGGTTATTAAATATCGTTTTTAGTCGCTGTTTGAAGATGTTTGAGTCACTTACCCAACTCCAATGATGTTGGTTTCAATTTTAGAATTGTCTCTGATTTATTTGCTATTTAATGAACAATTTAGTTTCTATGTTGGACAACTTTTATTTTCCACTTTCATTTAAATTTGAATTTGAGGTTAGGAGTTGAAAAGCATTATGATGCAAATGATGATCATGCACTGTTAAACATGATGACATGGCATAATCAAGGGTGATTACTGTAGTTAACCACCGGGGGTGTTACAGTTACCGGAAGTGGTGAAGGAGGAATCACCCTCGATGACCACGACCGAATAGCTATTCTACAGAGTTAACATCAGAAGTGCTACACGAGGTATCACCCTCGGCACTCGATAGTAACGCTGCAGCGTCGTTACAACTAGGGGGGGTGATGTGCGGTGTCGGGGCCTGGTCTTCAATTCCCGTTGATCGGGTCTTCTGATAATCCAGCGGGGCAGTCGGGATAAGTGGGGTCACTGATATGTCTCTACCCAGCCTAGACTAAGCAGTTTAGGATATGCAGGTAATTATCAACAGCAGGTTACAATGAACAGGCTATGCATCAGAATAGGTAAAGCAGCAGCAGCAGCAATTCTAATGCAAGCATGGGAAATTAGAATGGGCGATATCGGGATGATCAAAAGGGGGGCTTGCCTGGTTGCTCGGCGGCAAGGGCAAGGTTGTCAATGGTGTCTTCGGGCTCCGGAGCTGCGTCGGTCTCGGGGACGACGTCGAGGTCGGGGGCTATCGAGAGAGAAGAGGGGGAGGAACCAATATAAATATAGAGTAAACATGAGCAACACAAAGCACGACATGACAATGTGCAGTGCCGGGTGTGTCCTAACGTATGGTTGCACGTCACCGAGGAAGGAGAAATCCATCCGGGAATGTTTTCCCGGTTCCGGACATTTGTCAGACAGATGACCGGAGAGGAATGGTTGCATGTTCGGATAGTTAGGGACGTGTGACGGACGAACGGACCGCGTTGCCGAGTTCGTCTCGTCGTTCTGAGCAATTTTCATGTACAAAGTTTTTTGATCGGAGTTACGGATTAAAAGATATGATTTTCTAAAGTTTTTATTGATTTCTGGAATTTATTTAATTTATTAAATCAACATTATCCGAAACAGTGTCTTGCTGACGTCAGCATGACGTCAGGTCCACTGGGTCCCACCTGTCATACACTGTTTAGCTTAATTAGGTTTTAACTATTTAAATTACTGTTTAATTAACACTAACTACTTAATTAGATTAACCTAATCTGGATTAATTAATTAATTAATTAATTAATTAATTAGTTATTTTAATTATTTTTATTTTAATTTATTTCGTTCTGGGCCGTGGGGCCCCACTGTCATTTACTAAGGGGGCCTTGGGCCCATTGGTCAGTGGCACGAGGCCAGAACGGGCGCGGGCGTGCGGGGTTTGCGGGGCGGAGCCGAGCGTGGGCCCCCGGCAGGGCGCGCGGCGAGGGACGGCGCGGGGCGCGGGGCGCGGCCAGGCACGCGTGGGCGCGCGCGCACTGGCCGAGGCCAGGGTGCGGTGGCCGGCCATGGGTGGCGGCGAGGGGCAGAGGGAGCGGCGGGCGGAGGAAAAAAGGGGGAGGGCGGCCGCGGTGGTCGGGCGGTGGCCGGAGCGCGGCGAGCGTGCAGCTGGGCACGGGCGGCCAGCAGAGCAGCAGCAGCGCGGAGCAGGGGCGAACGGGGCGGGGCGCGCGCGCGGGTCGCAGCAGACATGGGACGGGGCGCGAGCCGCCGTGGTTGGGTGGCCAGGCGCGGTGAGCGTGGCAAGCGGACGAGCGAGGCGACGGGGACCGAGAGGAGAGGGGGCGGGCGACGGAGGCCGGAGCTCACCGCGAGCTTTAGGGCACGGGGCAGAGGGCTTGAGCTCGAGGGGGAGGACGAGGAGGACGGCGGCGTGGTGGCGGAGAGGCGACGGTGGCAGTGGCGCGTCGGGCGCGGGCAGGGCGAGCGCGCGGCGCGCGGGCTCCTCTCCTCTCGATCCCGATCCAATCGGGAGAGAGGGAGAGAGATATTTTCGGGGGGGGGGAGGAGTGGCTGTCGGTGGGAGGGGGTAGGGTTCGGTCTCCAGGGGATAAGGGGGTGGGGTGCTGGGCCGGCCGGCTGGGCCTTGGCCCAGTTGGGCCAGGGGGGGTCTCATTTTATTTTTATTTGTTTTGTTTTCTCTTTTTCTTTTTATTTATTCATTTCTCTGTTTCGCAAATAGTTAGGCATCCAAATGAGTTTTGTAAAATATGAGAGCTGGCCCACAAATCACAGCACATTATATCCTACCACCAAAAACTATAATGGGCAAAACATAATTTCATATTTGGTTTAGATTAATTAAAAGGCTTGTAAATATTATTTTCAGTCACTGTTAAAAGAGGTTTGGGTCACCTAATTAATTTAATTAATGTTGGTTACAATTTTAGAATGGTCTCTGGAATATTTGCCATCTAATGAACAATTTAGTTTTTATGTTGGACCAATTTTATATTTCACTTTCATCTAAATTTGAATTTTGAGTTAGGAGTTGAAATGCATTATGATGCAAATGATGATCACGCACTGTTAATCATGCTGACTTGGCATTATCAAAATGGAATTACTGTAGTTAACCACTGGGGGTGTTACAGTAGTAGTAGCGATCATCGGTGTGGGCAGCTATCTCAGGGGCTCCATCATCTGGTCGCGACAAACTGATATAGGGAGAAAAAGAAAGCAAAGCAACCATGAGTACTCCGAAGTACTCAGCAAGCAAGGATCTACACTACATATGCAACATTATCAAAGGAAGGCTGTATATGTGGACTGGGCTGCAGAAATGCCAGAATAGAGAGGAAAACCTAGTCCTATCGAAGACTAGCATCTTCAGCGGTCTTGCAGCAATAGAAGAGAGTAGAACAGTACAATATAATGTAGTAGTATCCACTGTTTAAGATATCTTCCGATATTCCGATAAATCGGTCGATTTATCGCTTACCATTGTCTGACCGATAAGATAAATCGTCCGATAAATCATCCGATATGGCGACAAATCGGCCGATATGCCGATAAACTGGCTGATTTACCCCTTATCATGGGTCGACCGATAAGTTCCCGATAAGCGATATCCCCAACATCGGTAGTATCATTAAGTCTCATCCTCACCCAGAGATCCTTTCTCGACTCCCTGCGAGAAAGCAATCCCAGAGCCATACAGTCATCAAGCTCGTCCTGAGATCCCTTCTCGACTCCCTGCGAGAAGCAATCCCAGAGCCTCATATCCGGGTCTCATCTCAAGTTCTAGCTATATCGATTGGGATACAACTCCGAGTGTCCGTTACCGAGGATCCGGCTATGCATAGATTAGTTCTTCCCTGCATGGGTGCACCAACTTACCCACCACGCTCGCTTAACTCCGGCCGGACACACTTTTCCGGATCATGCCCGGCCTCGGCCAAACGACACACCGCAACCCTACCTAGAGCTCAGCAGAGAGGTCCCCGCCGGTCTACAACCTAAGCGCAAGGGGGTCTTGGCCATCGCCCCTCACCCTCCGGGTCGTTGTGCACACGGTGAAGCCAGGCACCAACACTACAGGAAGGCGCCGGCCCATCCATGCCGCCATGCTGAACTGGACGTCTGTCAAAGCTTTCGGCTGATGCATACGATGCAGAGTGCCCATAACTTTTCCCACGTGATGGTTAGTGCTATCAGGCCAGAGACCCACTCAGATCACATATCCAAACCGTTAGTACCTTGGGGGTGCGGTAACGAGCAGAGACTCACGAAAGATGTGACCCCGTCGCCCCGTCTCGAGGACATGCGGCAAGGGCCAAGAATGCCCGGCCACGCCTCGTATTCTCACTCGGGCACCATCCAGGCAACCTGTCTTCACATCACACGCGGGTACCCCTCAGGGTCGACCCGCCTTTCCAAGTAACAGTGTAAAGTCCAATTATCCGTGTGTCCATAACATCAGGGGAATCCGATGTATCACCCTCGTTGCATTCCCACTCGATGTAACTGTCAAGGTGAACGTAGGAGGAATCACCCTCGATGGGTTCACACTTGATGTGTTGCACGACAGGGTCGTATCGAAAGTGGAGAAGGAGGAATCACCCTCGATGACCACGACCAAATAGCTACTCTACAGAGTTAACATCAGAAGTGCTACAAGAGGTTTCACCCTCGGCACTTGATAGTAACGCTGCAGTGTCGTTACAACTAAGGGGGGTGATGTGCGGTGTCAGGGCCTGGTCTTCAATCCCGTTGATCGGGTCTTCGGATAATCCAGCGGGGCAATCGGAACAAGGGGGGTCACTGATAGGTCTCTACCTAGCCTATACTAGACAGTTTAGGATAAGCAGGTAAGGTTTCAATAGCAGGTTACAATAAACAGGCTATGCATCAGAATAGGTAAAGCAGTAGCAGCAGCAATTCTAATGCAAGCATGAGAGAGAAGAGAATAGGCGATATAGGCATGCTCAAAGGGGGGGTGCTTGCCTGGTTGCTCGGCGGCAAAAGCAGGGTCGTCAGGGGTCGTCGATCTCCGGAGCTGCGTCGGTACCGGGCTCTATCGAGAGAGAAGAGGGGGAGGAAACAGTAAATACAAGCAAACAAGTGCTACACAATGTATGACATGACAATATGCAGTGCCGGATGTGTCCTAACGTATGGTTGCACGTCATCGAGGAAGGGGGAATCCATCCGAGAATGTATTCCCGGTTCCGGACATTTGTCAAACAGATGACCGGAGGGGAATGGTCCCATGTTTGGATAGTTAGGGGCGTGTGACGGATGAACGGACCGCGTGTTCGGATCCGTCTCGTCGTTCTGAGCAATTTTCATGTACAAAGTTTTTCGATCTGAGCTACGGATTATTTTATATGATTTTACAAAGATTAAACCATTTCCTGAAATTTTGTATTTATTTAAATCCGAATTGACCAAGTCAAAATGATTGGTCAAAATGGGAGGTGGTGGCCCACATGTCAGTGATTTAATAATTTCTAAAAGGATTTATCTAAACTAATTAGATGGGACCCACATGTCATTTGCTAAAAGGCTAAATTAGCACTAAACTAATACTAAGCTACACCTAACCTAATTAAACAAGGGCCGGCCATTACCGGCCACACGCACGGCGCGCACACACACCTCACGTACACACACACGGCACTCTACACATGCTAGCCATGGCTAAGACAGGAGGTGCAGGACAGCGGCGACGACTGCAGCGAGCTGCTGGGCGAGCGCGCATCAGCAGCAGCAGAGCAAAGCAGTAGCAGCACGAAGTAGTAGCAATACAGAGCAGCAGCAAGCGGCGCTAGCAGTATAAGCAGCGGCAGAGCAGGGGGCAATGAAAAACAGCAGAAGTAGACAGCAGCAGGAAACAGCAGCGGCTGCAAGCATCAGCGGAGCAGCGCGACAGGAACGGGCGGCGAGCGCGGCAGCGGGCTGGCGCGCGGGCGAGGAGTGGGCGCACACGCTGTAGGGCGAGACTGGGGCGTGGCGGAGCACGGGTGGGCGGGCGCGGAGATGCGGTCAACGGCGCGGTGAGCGCTAGGGTGCACGGACGCGGGCGCGAGCGCCGGCCATGGCGGCCTCGGCGAGCACGACTACAACGGCGACGGATCGAGGGGGCTACAGGGGGGATCCGAAGGATGGGCTCACCGCGGAGCCGGGGACGAGGTCGGAGAGGGTCGGGGTGGACCGGAACGTTGAGAATCGACGGCGGACGCCGGCGATGTACGCGATGCAGATGATGGCGATTACGAGTGTACAGGCCGCCCCGGCTCGATTCCGTGCTCGGGATGGACAAAGTGGATCGTGGTGGTTCTCCTGGATGTCTTCTCAGGCGACGAGGCAGGCGATGGCCACGGGATCGACGAGGAGGCGGCGATGGCGTCTCGGGCGCGTGTTGTGGAGAGGAGAGCGAGCGAGGGGAAGTGGAGAAGCGGCTAGGGTTTGTCCACGATATCGGGGACGGCCTCCTTATCCTCTCCAAGGCGCTCTGTAGCGCCAGGCGTCGGCAATCCGGCCGTGGATGGCCGCCACGCCATGGCCTATGCCTATCTCCTGCGAGCGGTAGGAGGAAATGCCGTTTAGCTGGGCTGGGCCTGGAACAATGATCGCTACGCCAAGTGCAGAGGAGATTTTCCTCTATTTCTTATTTTTCTTATACCATTTCTTTATTCCCTCTCAGTTTGGCAATTTAATTAAATACCAAATGATTTTAGTTGAACTTGATATTTATCACATAAATACTACGCAATGTTTTGAGCGAGCACAACAAGCCTCAGTTTATTTTGAATAGTTTAATATTTATTTAATTTAAAAAGGCTTAATTTAATGCTGCTGGTCCACTAAAATAATTCTCAGGGGCAATTTGGGCATCCACTGGAGTTGATTTTATTTTTACCAATGCTTGGAGATTTTAGGTCATATTATACACATTTTTGTTTTACTGTTTGAAGAAGTAATAATTTGACTTTGAAATTTAAATTTGATTTTGAACATGATTTGGACTAACGCGAGATTAGCAACAGTAACAGTGGTGACATGGCACCATTAGCATGGGATTACTGTAGCTTAACTACCGGGGTGTCACAAGTATGAGAAATTATATGACAATATGTTGCTGTTCTAAAGATGATCATGATGCCCTCATGTCCGTATTTTATTTTATCGATACCTCTATCTCTAAACATGTGGGCATGATTATCGATTTCGGCTTTCGCTTGAGGACAAGTGAGGTCTAAGCTTGGGGGAGTTGATACGTCCTTTATACAAGCTTGGGCCAATCAATCATGAATGATCCCTACCATGGTTTTAGTTCAAATTTGAACTAAAATAAACTAAAACCATGACGCTTATTTTGAGATGAAGGAAGTATTAGTTATTACATTATTTTTGATGGGAATATCAGTTGTTACATAATCATGAGACCTCTAAACTATCCCGCGAACCAAACACACTCTAAAATTACAACTTTATTCCCCTTAAAAAAAGATTACAACTTTATTGCGTAATTGGTAACGTCACACCAATATTTCGACCAGTTTGGCCCAATCAATAAAGTACCACAGGCTTATAAGAAATTCACACCAATATCTTGGCCTCTTTAGGCCCAATCAATAAAGCACCACAGGCTTATAAGAAAGTCTTGGCCCCCTTCATCGAATAAGCTAATCTGATGGGAGATGTCACACTCTCACCTTTTTAAGATATGCTTTTTCATACATCATTAACAAAATGGAACTTGGCCCAACAAATCTTACTTTCAAGCAATATTTACTATGAGCTCCCTAACATCAATGTTCTAGTTCATCAACCATCAGCAGTGGCGGAGCCAGAAAAATTTGATTGGGGGGGTGATACGTCCATTTTGCATCATGCTTTTGTATTTATATTTATTGCACTTTGGGCTGTTATTACATATTTTGGTACAATACTTATGCCTTTTCTCTCTTATTTTGCAAGGTTTACATGAAGAGGGAGAATGCCGGCAGCTGGAATTCTGGACTGGAAAAGGAGCAAATCTGAGAGACCTATTCTGCACAACTCCAAAAGTTTTGAAAATTTACGAAGAATTATTTTGGAATATATAAAAAATATTGGGCGAAGAAAATACCAGAGGGGACCCACCAGGAGGCCACAAGACTGGGGGGCGCGCCCTACCCCCCTGGGCGCACCCCTGTGGCTTGTGGGCCACCTGGCAGGCCTCCGGTGCCCATCTTCTGCTATATGGAGGGTTTTGACCTGGAAAAAATTAGGAGGAAGCGCCGCCGTCTCGAGGCGGAACTTGGGTAGAACCAATCTAGGGCTCCGGCGGAGCTGTTCTGCTGGGGAAACTTCCCTCCCGGAGGGGGAAATCGAAGCCATCGTCATCACCAACGATCCTCTCATCAAGAGGGGGTCAATCTCCATCAACATCTTCACCAGCACCATCTCCTCTCAAACCCTAGTTCATCTCTTATATCCGGTATTTGTCTCAAAACCTCAGATTGGTACCTGTGGGTTGCTAGTAGTGTTGATTACTCCTTGTAGTTGATGCTAGTTGGTTTATTCGGTGGAAGATTATATGTTCAGATCCTTAATGATAATTATTACTCCTCTGATTATGAACATGAACATGTTTTGTGAGTAGTTATGTTTGTTCCTGAGGACATGGGAGAAGTCTTGTTATAAGTAATCATGTGAATTTGGTATTCATTCGATATTTTGATGAGATGTATGTTGTCTTTCCTCTAGTGGTGTGCTACTTCTTGAGCTTGTGTTGGTTTTTCCCTTGAAGAGGAAAGGGTGATGCAGCACAGTAGAGGTAAGTATTTCCCTCAGTTAAGAACCAAGGTATCAATCCAGTAGGAGAAGAATGCACAAATCACCAACACCTGCACAAACAATCAAACACTTGCACCCAACGCGATAAAGGGGTTGTCAATCCCTTCACGGTCACTTGCAAATGTGAGATCTGATAAAAATAGATAAGTAAAAGATAAAATATTTTTTGGTTTTTTGGTATATAGATCTGAAAATAAAAGATTGCAAAATAGTAGATCGGAAAGTAATATGATGGAAAATAGACCCGGGGGCCATAGGTTTCACTAGAGGCTTCTCTCATGAAGGCAAATAATACGGTGGGTGAACAAATTACTGTCGAGCAATTGATAGAAAAGCGCAAAGTTATGACGATATCCAAGGCAATGATTATGCATATAGGCATCACGTCCGTGTCAAGTAGACCGACTCCTGCCTGCATCTACTACTATTACTCCACACATCGACCGCTATCCAGCATGCATCTAGAGTATTAAGTTCATAAAGAACGGAGTAACGCCTTAAGTAAGATGACATGATGTAGAGGAATTAACTCAAGCAATATGATGAAAACCCCATCTTTTAATCCTTGATGGCAATAATGCAATACGTGTCTCGCTACCCCTACTTTTTCACTGGGTGAAATCACGCAAGATTGAACCCAAAGCTAAGCACCTCTCCTATTGCAAGAAAAACCAATCTAGTTCGCCAAACCAAACCGATAATTCAAAGAGAAATACAAAGATATTTAATCATGCATAAAAGAATTCAGAGAAGATTCAAATAATATTCATAGATAAGCTGATCATAAATCCACAATTCATCGGATCTCAACAAACACACCGCAAAAGAAGATTACATCGGATAGATCTCGAAGAACATCGAGAAGAATGTAGTATTGAGAATAAAAGAGAGAGAAGAAGCCATCTAGCTACTAGCTATGGACCCATATGTCTGAGGTAAACTACTCACGCTTCATCGGAAGGGCAATAGAGTTGATGTAGAAGCCCTTCGTGATCGATTCCCCCTCCGACAGGATGCCGGAAAAGGCCCCAAGATGGGATCTCACGGGAACAGAAGGTTGCGGCGGTGGAAAAGTGTTTTCATGGATGCCTCTGGTGGTTCTGGAATATTTGTGAATATATAGGAGGAAGACCTAGGTCAGGGGAGTCCCGAGGGGCCCACAAGGTAGGGGGCGCCCCCCCCAGGGCGTGCCTCCCACCCTTGCCGCCGCCTCGTGGCTCTTCTGACTTGGACTCCAAGTCCCCTGGGTGTCTTCTGGTCCAAGAAAAATCATCGTGAAGTTTTATTCCGTTTGGACTCTGTTTGGTATTCCTTTTCTGCGAGGCTAAAAAACAAGGAAAAAACAGAAACTAGCACTGGGCTCTAGGTTAATAGGTTAGTCCCAAAAATAATATAAATATCATATTAATGCATATAAAACATCCAAAACAGATAATATAATAGCATGGAACAATAAAAAATTATAGATACGTTGGAGACGTATCAAGCATCCCCAAGCTTAATTCCTTCTCGTCCTCGAGTAGGTAAATGATAAAAACAGAATTTTGGATGTGGAATGCTACCTAACATATTTATCCATGCAATTTTCTTTATTGTGGCATGATTGTTCAGATCCATAAGATTCAAAACAAAAGTTTAATATTGACATAAAAACAATAATACTTCAAGCATACTAATAAAGCAATCATGTCTTCTCAAAATAGCATGGCCAAAGAAAGTTATCCCTACAAAATCATATAGTCTGGCTATGCTCCATCTTCATCACACAAAGTATTAAATCATGCATGACCCCGATGACAAGCCAAACAATTGTTTCATACTTTTGATGTTCTCAAACCTTTTCAACTTTCATGCAATATGTGAGCGTGAGCCATGGACATTGCACTATAGGTGGAATAGAATATGGTGGTTGTGGAGAAGACAAAAAGAAGGAGATAGTCTCACATCAACTAGGTGTATCAACGGGCTATGGAGATGCCCATCAATAGATATCAATGTGAGTGAGTAGGGATTGCCAGGCAACGGATGCACTAGAGCTAAAAGTTTATGAAATCTCAAAAAGAAACTAAGTGGGTGTGCATCCAACTTGCTTGCTCACGAAGACCTAGGGCAATTTGAGGAATCCCACCATTGGAATATACAAGCCAAGTTCTATAATGAAACATTCCAACTAGTATATGAAATTGATAACATAGGAGACTCTCTATCATGAAGATCATGGTGCTACTTTGAAGCACAAGTGTGGAAAAAGGATAGTAACATTGCCCCTTCTCTCTTTTCTCTCATTTTTTTTATTTTGGTGGGCTTCTTGGCCTCTTTTATTTTTTTGTGGGCTTCTTTGGCCTCTTTTATTTTTTGTAAAGTCTGGAGACTCATCCCAACTTGTGAGGGAATCATAGCTTCCATCATCCTTTCCTCACATTGGACAATGCTCTAATAATGAAGATCATCGCACTTTTATTTACTTACAACTCAAAAATTACAACTCGATACTTAGAACAAAATATGACTCTATATGAATGCCTCAGGCGGCGTACCGGTATGTGCAATGATCTAGCGTAGCAAATGACATCAAAAAACAGACAAGCCATGTAAACATCATTCATGCTAGCTATCTTACGATCACGCAAAGCAATATGCCAATGATGGAGCGTGTCATAATAAAACGGAACGGTGGAAAGTTGCATGGCAATATATCTCGGAATGGCTATGGAAATGCCATAATAGGTAGGTATGGTGGCTGTTTTGAGGAATGTAAAAGGTGGGTGTATGGTACCGGCAAAAGTTGCGCGGTACTAGAGAGGCTAGCAAAGGTGTAAGGGTGAGAGTGCGTATAATCCATGGACTCAACATTAGTCATAAAGAACTCACATACTTGTTGCAAAAATCTATTAGTCATCGAAACAAAGTACTACGTGCATGCTCCTAGGGGGATAGATTGGTAGGAAAATACCATCGCTCGTCCCCGACCGCCACTCATAAGGAAGACAATAAATAAATAAATCATGCTCCGACTTCATCACATAACGGTTCACCATACGTGCATGCTACGGGGGAATCACAAACTTTAACACAAGTATTTCTTCCAATCCACAATTACTCACTAGCATGACTCTAATATCACCATCTTTATATCTCAAAATAATCATAAGGAATCAAACTTCTCATCTTCTGACTTGGACTCCAAGTCCCCTGGGTGTCTTCTGGTCCAAGAAAAATCATCGTGAAGTTTTATTCCGTTTGGACTCCGTTTGTTATTCCTTTTCTGCGAGGCTCAAAAACAAGGAAAAGACTGGCACTGGGCTCTAGGTTAGTAGGTTAGTCCCAAAAATAATATAAAATAGCATATTAATGCGTATAAAACATCCAAAACAGATAATATAATAGCATGGAACAATAAAAAATTATAGATACGTTAGAGACGTATCATGGTGTTATGTGAACGTCGACTACATGACACTTCACCATTGTTTGGGCCTAGGGGAAGGCATTGGGAAGTAATAAGTAGATGATGGGTTGCTAGAGTGACAGAATCTTAAACCCTAGTTTATGCGTTGCTTCGTAAGGGGCTGATTTGGATCCATATGTTTCATGCTATGGTTAGATTTATCTTAATTCTTCTTTCGTAGTTGCGGATGCTTGCGAGAGGGGTTAATCATAAGTGGGAGGCTTGTCCAAGTAAGAACAGCACCCAAGCACCGGTCCACCCACATATCAAATTATCAAAGTAACGAACGCGAATCATATGAGCATGATGAAAACTAGCCTGACAGTAATTCCCATGTGTCCTCGGGAGCGCTTTGCTTTATATAAGAGTTTGTCCAGGCTTGTACTTTGGTACAAAAAGGATTGGGCCTCCTTGCTGCACCTTTGTTACACTTGTTACTTGTTACCCATTACGAATTATCTTGTCACAAAACTATCTGTTATCGATAATTTCAGTGCTTGTAGAGAATACCTTGCTGAAAACCGCTTGTCATTTCCTTCAACTCCTCATTGGGTTCGACACTCTTACTTATCGAAAGGACTATGATAGATCCCCTATACTTGTGGGTCATCAGGGGGTGGGGGACTGATGGTGAATCAGGTTGGGGAGGGCCAAACCATAGCAATAATTAAATTCAGATCACTGAGACGGGCTTGAGTTTTGTAGTAGCAAATAATATGTTTTCTACCCATATCAATTACAACTTTCAATTCTTTTTGGTGACCACACTCACATGCCACTGAATGGGTCGGAATCGTGCAACTTAGTGATCAAGGAATGTGTACAACAAGCTTTAGGGGCAAGCATATCTCCTATAACTCATGAATTAAAAGCATCTGTGAGCCATGCAAGAACTGTAATATAGTAATTGATCTACGCAAGCTAGGACTGCAAAGTAAGGACAAACCCTTTTAGGGTTGCATCTTAGCATTGTCTTGGTTGATAATCCCTATGCTCAAGAAAATTTACCAACTTTGGTTTTTTCTTTTAATTTTCTACATCAGGTTTTAAAATAAGCGCACCACATTACAATTTAATAATAAAAAAGGCTGAATCTTTCACCTAATGGAGGAAAGCCACACCCTTAGCCGCATGTTGTGAATGGTTTTTGGGATCTTATGGAGGGGATGCAAAGCATCATGTATCTGAGGATGCACTGGACCTGCCCGCTACTACTCAAATGTTGGCTTGTCAACCAAGAGAGCCATTGATCAACCATCCTGTTACACTACCACAAGTCCATGCTGAAGAACTATGACATGCTGATGAACCTATTTTCGTAAGATGGTCGAAGCTGATGATCAATGAAGCGCCTCCCCTAAATGTTTCATTTATATCAAGAACATTACACCGACAGAAAGAGGAAGTCTTCAAGGGAAATCACATAACTACTCTCTTCTTGATGATGATGTGTTGGAGGTTGCTAAGCTAACCACCTTCTTTAAACATAAATTAAAAAGGGCACCAATAAATGTGTCCCTCCATTGGTGCACAAATTCCTTGTGTGAGAGAGTGGAACATTTATAGACAAACCAACACCTCTGCAATTACAATTGCAAAATAAGCATCCTATGGAGCCCCCTAGATTGCATCTGGATTTGGAGCCATAGTTTGAAGATAGGGTGCTATGGAGTACAACCCACGCGATTGGTACCTGTCATTATCAGATGCCTCCTCCGAGGGTCTCTGTGGCAACTTTGAACTATGATGGTTCTAGTGGTGGTGTCTAATAGTCAACACTTTAGTTTTGGAAAAAAATGGAAAATGATTGATTAGGGCCAACTGCAAGAGTGTACCGCTTGCACCCCATAAACGTATTCCTGGAAAGATTATCAAGAGTAAGAGGGGTCTGAGACATGGGGATACCATGTCACCACTTCTCTTTGTTCTTGTTGTGGAGCTCTTACAAATTATTGTCAATGGATGGTAAATGGATTGCTTAGCCTTCCTATTAACGAATCATTTGATCAGAGATACCCTGACATACAATATGTAGATGCCACTATGCTAATTATGCCTACTTTCCCAATGAAACTGAACAACCTTAAGGAGATGCTTCACTCCTTATCTGTTTCAGCACAACGCATTATAAATCCTCTATGGTACAAAAAACATAATTATTGGAAGATTCCTGAACTTACCAAATGTTTTGGAGGCATGACTGAAACAATACATTTTACATATCTTCGTATGGGAACTACCAAGTCAAGAATTGAAGACATTCTGTAGTAGAGATTGATAAAAGGCTATTTGACATCAACTATATGCTATCCTACTAAGGTAGACTTACCATGATCAAGCCCATCATTTTTCTCATGCCTACATATGCAATGAGTGCGATCAAACTCTTAGTCACCATTTTAGTCCATGTTGGAAAATTTTGTAGAACCTTCTTATGGAGTGGACATTAATACAAGTTGTAAATATGTAGTTAAATGAGAGAAGTATTGTCTGCCAAGATATGTTTTGTGCCCGGGTGACGTGGGTGTCGTAAAGATGAATTCATGTGTTGTTTTTTGTCCTAGTGCTGAGAACACATCAACTAGATTATCAAATGAAAAAGCTAGTCATATTCTTTAACCACCATGATATTTCTTGAGTGTAGCTATTACAAAATGTCTATTTCCCATATGAAATAAGCCCTAAAGGTGGCTATGATAAAGGATCCTTTTGGTGGACGGAGCTTGTCATTAGTTGATACTTTTAGATACCTGTGAGGTGGGTGAAGGACCCTATCTCCTCCCATGGTACGACAAATTTTATGAAGAAGCTCTTCAAAACATAGTCCCTCACCTATATTCCTTTGTCAAAGATCAAGATATCTCGGTTATGTCAGAATTAGGGCTCAATCATCAGGATTTCTATTACATGTTCCATCTACACCTATCTTGTCATAGTCGCACAACAATGTCAGTTCTTTAATGTATGTTTTTACAAGTTGGTGAGACACATAACTATAGAATGTCAATTGGATTTTACCTTGGGACAATACCGTATACTCGACAAAGAAAACCTATAATCCTCTTATAGATCCCCAGAAGCCCCTGTACCTCTCAAGTTGATTCGAAAATCATGTTTTTTTCTTTTTGCTGCACATTCAACATGGAACGAACACTAGAGATGTAATGGATTGGAACAACTTCTATGCGGGTAATGTGAATTGTGTCATATGCAATGTAGATTCTATAGAAAGAGTGATTCATTTTCCTTTCTCTTGTGACTTCAGTCAGAACTTCAAGTGAAAATTGAACCAAGAGTTGAATCTTGACTATTTCTCATCAACATTTTTTCTTCGAAAAGGAACATAGCATGCCCGACCTCTACATTGAGTAATGCACACAATCATATATTATTGTTTATTTAACGATGTCAAGCGAAACCTAGCAACAGTGTTGAAATCTCCTGAGGCCATCCAAATGGATGAACCTCATGACATGATCTCCATGAACATACGCCAAACGTATGACATGAGACTGAATGAAGAAAATATGTTACTCCAATACAAAGCCTTCAAGAAGGGATCACAATACGTGCATCAATGTTGACGAGTCCAACCAAAGGTCGAACAAGGGATTTTCATCCCTGGAGCCAAGCTTTGAGCCAAAACCTTTAACAAGAACACAATGCTCGCATGCCAACATTACTGATCTAGCCGAAAGGGAATATCGTGAGTTTTTACCTGGAGTCCATGCATACATGTCGTTGAATTTGTCCCTGGCAGCAATCTCTCTACTCGCTGACGTCGTCTCACTGTTGGAAATATGAGCAATTTACCATATGATTTTATTAACAAAAATAGTAGATAAAACATCACTATTATAGCAGAGTTAAGACAAGTCATGCAATCTGATAGAGAGTATGAAAATAACATCTAAAATAGTGAAATATGAACGGAACATATCTAGGATAGAAGCTAGAACAAGAAACTGCGACAGGATCTCGAACAGAATGAACATGAACATGTACTGAGCTGTGACAGTAGCATTGCCATTGGCGTTGACGTTGACGTTGCCGCCCATGTCATCGAAGAGGTTGTCGATGTCAGGGAAGAAGTCATCGTTGGGGAAGTGGTCGTCAGCGTCCATAGCGTGTGTGATGAAGAGGTCAGTAGTCATGCGGAGCGCTCCCCAAAAACCTTATCACCCTTCTCTCGTACAGGACTCGAAGTGGCGGGGTTTTGGAGGCCTATTGTCCCGACTTGTGGTGCACACCGCAAGCCGGGATGGGGAAGTACCTAGCAGCATCTCAGAGCTTGGAACTCGGTGGTGTGAGGAAGATGATGCTCTTGTGTGTCTCTCTGGAGGGGAGCGACCTCTCTTTTACAGGCACAGAAGAAGGAGGCGAACATGCAGCGACGGGAGGTGAAGCAAAAGAGGGAGACAAAATGAACAGGCAGCAGCCGAAGGGTGCAGCGTCCATATTCAATATCCACTACAACAAAACTTTTCAGCTCCCGTGTGACCTTTCATATACCAATCATGTATGACAAAAATTTAGACAACAGCTCGGCTCATTCCCGCAACCCGCGACGCGTCATGACAAGACGTGGCGTGGTGAGACGGGCGGCTGAGGAGGAGCGCGTGTGAATGTCTGTCTCATTTTCATGCTCATACTTGTGGAGAAACTAAGGAGGTCCAACTCCTACTAGGTGAGCAGTATGAGACTAAACTTTAGTCTCACCCCTTGCCTTGCATGAATGGGCCAAGTGGGCCTCTACAATTTATTAGAAATTCTGAAAATGCTATTGCCCTGACCCATAAATAGACCAAATTCTAGCATTAACTAGCAGGATCTTAACGTTGAGAGCAACCAAGGGGCCCACACACCGATGGAGCTGATGTTGGAAGGAGGTTTAGGACCTCACCGTCGTGTGTCCCGTCATTGCCACACATCTTTTGATCCCGTTGATGGAAGAGCGAGGGACATTTGGACATAAGTTAATCTTCAGATATGGCGGTCGTTGCGGCCACCTCGAGGGTCCGTCGACCACTTCCCATGGGTCGTTACCCCGACATCCTCCACTATTAGCTATCCAAGCATCAACTTAGTTTTTGATCATCCGTAGCTCGCCTCTACTTTTCTTGCCTGGATTGCCTAATCTCAATTGATTGAGATTTAATCAAGCCTTAGTGCACTAGTAGAAAAACGACCTTACTTTCGCATCATTAGTCCCAGTTCGATTATGGCCCGGGACTAATGTGACCATTAGTCCCAGTTCCAACGGCTAGGGCGCGGGCATCATTAGTCCCGGTTTGTGGCGTACCTCTAGTCCCGGTTTGTGACACAAACCGGGACTAAAGGGGTGGTGGCAGGCTGGCGTCAGGCTGGGGCCCCCGCGAGCCCCTTTAGTCCCGGTTTGTATCACAAACCGGGCTAGAGGTATACCTTTAGTACCGGTTTGTATAACCAACTGGGACTATTGATGTCACTATATAAACCCTTCATCCAGCCCGAGCCCATTCTATCTGTTTTCCCCTTTCTCTCCTTTGTTCTTCCCCTTGCTCAAGCTCATCCTCCATTTTTGCCCAGATTTGTCAAGATTTGAAGGCACCCCATTGTAACACCCCCTGTCATTAGCTATAGTAATCACTTTTGATAATGACATGTCAGCAAGTCTAATAGTGCATAATCATCATTAGCATCATATTGCATTTCAACTCCTAAGTCAAATTCAAATTTAAATGAAAGTGAAAAATAAAAGTTGTCCAACATAGAAACTGAAATGTTCAATAAATAGCAAATATTGCAAAGATTATTCTAAAATTGAAACCAACAATTAATAAAATAATTAGGTGGCTCAAACATTATCAAAACAGTAAGGATTAATGCATTTTAATTATTATAAAAATTGTGTGAACTCAAATTGACTCCAAACTAATTTTTGGTGGTAGTAGGTAATGCCTAGTATTTATTGGAGCAATTGCCATGTTTTATAAAAATCATTTGGTGGCCTAGCTATTTACTAAACAGGAGATATGATTAAATAAAAAGAAAAAGACAAAAGAAAATAAAACATAGAAAAAGAAAAAAAAGAGAAAGAACCCCCCCGGCCCAACTGGGCCAGTGCCCAGCCGGCTAGCCCAACCGGCCCACCCCTTCCCCCCTATATGGCCCCAGGCCAAACCTAACCCACCGACACCCCCCCACCCCCTCGCTCACTTCCCCCCCCCGATCCAGAAACTGGATCGGGCACTGGCCGACACCGCCGACCGCGCCCCGTCTCCGCCTCGTCGCCGACGCCTCGCCGGACCCCGTCGCCGTCATCCCCGGCCGCCTCCTCGAGCCCATTGCCCTGACCCTGCACCCGCGGTGAGGGCCACGCCCTCCCCCTCTCTCTGTCGCCGCCGCGCCCGCGATCGTCACGCGCACCGCGCGACTCCGCCGCGCCCTGGCCGCGCCAGCACGCGCTCCCCGCGCCCCGCTCGCCCTCCCTCCGAGCCCCTACTGCTCTGCTTGCTGCCGCCGCCCGCCGCTGCTTGCCCGTCGCTGCTCGCCCGCAGCGACCGAGCCCGCGCCCCGCACCGCCCACTCGCGCCCCGCATCGCCCGCCTCGCGCGCGCGTCCCACGCCCCCTCCGGCCTCGCCCCGCTCGCCGCCCGCGCCCGCGTCCGGCACCCGCGCGTGCCCGACCGCGCCCGCGCGCACGTGCGCCGCGCGCCGCGCCCGTCGCCCGCGCCCCGCCGCCCCTGTGCCACTGGCCCGTGGGGCCGAACCCCCCTGTGACACTGACAACGGGGCCCAGCCCCTTAAACGTTTTAAAATAAAATAAAAAATAAATAGGAAAATAAAAGAAATAAAAATAAAATAAAAATAATTAAAATTAATAATTAATTAATTAAGTTAATTAACCCTGTTTAGATTAATCTAATTTAATTAATTAGTTTAAATAAATGTTAATTAGTTAGTTAACCCTAATTAACCTAACCAGTCTATGACATGTGGGACCCACGTGTCAGGACGCCTGCTGATGTCATGCTGACGTCAGCATAACACTGTTTCGGATAATGTTAATTTAAATAATTAATTAAATTCCAGAAATTAATAAAAACTTTAGAAAATCATATTAAATAATCCGTAACTCCGATGAAAATACTTTATACATGAAACTTGCTCAGAATTCCGATACGAACCCGAATACGCCCTCCGTATTCCCGTCACACGCTCGTAGCTATAAGAACATTGAACTTTTAGACCGATTTCGATAAATGAATAGTGCCCAACTTTAATTAAATAAATCCGAATAAATTCCTAAATTAACTAAATCATTTAGTTAGGCAGTAGAACACCCCGGCATATCATTTAGGCATGTCATACATATTGTTTGCATTATTGCCGTGAATTTATTGTTTCTCTCCCCCTCCTTCTCTCTCTTGATAGACGCCGACACCGACGACGCTGCACCTGGATACGACTACACTACCGACGAGCAGCCCATTGACGACCCCTCTCTCTTGCCAGAGCAACCAGGTAAGCCCCCCCTTTGAGCATCCAGATATCGCCCATTCTATTCTCCTGCTTGCATTAGATTTTGCTACTGTTAATGTATGCTCCTATTCTGATGCATAGCCTGCTGTTGTAACCTGTTCATTGCTACCTTACCTGCCTATGATAAACTGTTTAGTTTAGGTTGGTAATGAACCATCAGTGACCCCACCACCTTATCCTTGATGCCCCTGCTTGATCATCGACGACCCGATCAACGTGATCGTCGACCAGAGACCGACACCTCACTTCACACCCCCTTAGTTGTACGACTCTGCGTAGTAACTATCGAGTGCCGAGGGTGATACCTCGTAACGCACTCCTGATGAATACTCTGAAGTGTAGCTGTTCGGTCGTGGTCATCGAGGGTGATTCCTCCTTCTCCACTTCCGATATGACTCTGTCGTGCAACCCTCAGTGTGAACCTCGAGGGTGATACCTCATACGTTCACCCCGATGATTTCGTCGAGTGGAATCCGCCGAGGGTGATTCCTCGGGTTTCCCCCTTGATGTTATGACCACACGGTTACTTTGACCCTTGTTACAGGCGGGTCCACCCTGGTGGGTACCCGCTGGGGATCTATGATTTTCGGGTGTGCCGGAAGGGCACTCGAGTGTGACATTGTGGCGGAGCATCAGAGACTCTGATTGTCTCCGCGTGATACTAATTGAGCCTATTGGATTTGGGTGTGTGATCTGAGTGGGTCGACGTGCCCTATACGCACTACCACCACGCGGGATAATGGTTATGGGACCCTCTGCGAAGTACGTTTCTCCCAAAAGCTCGTCTGACGTCACGATTCACCGTGCGGGCTGATTGTCGGGATTGGGCTGGATACTTCACTGACGAGTTTAGTGTCGCGCCTGCACCCCGGCAAGTCTCGCAACGCGCAGGGTGCCCAGGGCGATGGCCCGAGACCTCTGGGTGCATAGGTTAGTCCGGCGTGCTGACCTCTCTGCCGAGCCTAGGTAGAGCGCTACTTCGTGTTGATCTTTCGAGGACGGGCATTACCCAGCAAGTGTGTCCGGCCAGAGTTGATCGAGCGTGTTGGGTAACAGTAGTGCACCCCTGCAGGGATGAATCTTCTATCGATAGCCGGTCCTACGGTAAAGGACGCTCAGTTTGTGTATCCCGATCTACTACTTAAACTGGATACTTGTTACTTAATGAAGCTTCGAGATCGCTTTCTCGCTTGGGAGTCAAGGAAGGATCTTTAAGCTGTACTTCAACATGTTTGCTAAATAAAATGCTATTCTACTCTCTTCTACTGCTGCAAGATGATGGCCTTGTGAAGATGTTTGAAGATGCTAGTCTTCGATAGGACTAGGCCTTCTCTCTATTCTGGCATTTCTGCAGCCCAGTCCACATATACAGCCTTTCTCCATTGATAATGTTGCATATGTAGTATAGACCCTTGCTTGATGAGTACTTCGGATGAGTACTCACGGTTGCTTTACTTTCTCTTTTCCCCCTATACCCCACCTTGATGATACATCAGACGATGGAGTCCAGGAGCCAGATGCCACCACCAGAGCTTACTACCAGGAGAGTCCAGAGGGTACTTACTACTGGATCGAGCCAGCCGACCAGGAGTAGGATCGGAGGCTCCCAGGCAGGAGGCCAACGCCTTTCGATCTAGTGTTGTTGTTTGTGCTAGCCTTCTTAAGGCAAAACTTGTCTAACTATGTCTGTACTCAGATAATATTTGTATGACTGACTTATGTATTCGGATCTTCGGATCCCTGGTGTGTAATATTGTGGACCTCCGTTTAAATTTGTGTTAGAGTTGTGTTGTGATATCTTCCCGTGAGTCCCTGTGCTTGATCGTACACGTTTGCGTGTATGATTAGTGTACGATTGAGTCGGGGGCGCCACACCCATCCATCCAAGTGTTCACAAAGGTTAGCAACTTTGTCCTTTCATCTCTCATTGCTAGATTAGCTCGTGCAATGCTCTATAAGTATAGTGATTTGTGGGTTTTAGTTTGGGAGTAATTATGTGGGAGTTTATTTGATTTATATGCAATTTGAGCTCAAATTAACTTCTTAGTTTGCATATATAGGTGTGGTTTACTTAGTGCCTTCCCATCCCCGTCCTAACCACCGTCGATCGCCCGCATTGTCCCGTAGCCGGCACCACCTTGGTGAGCCTCTTGTTCTTATCCTTTTTATAAAAAAATCATGTTTGTATGATTTAGATAGTTACTTGTATAATTTTCTTAACTGTATGGTTGTTTGTTATACATAGTGGCATGGTTTTCATATCCGTTCCCGTCGGCCCTCGTCCGGTTTATGATTCAGATGCGGTATATATATATATATATTCTCTTTTATAACTATTTGTTGCATTTCGTGTTTATGACAATTATGCCCATCAAGTTGACATAGATATTTTTATCTAGGAGGAATGTGAATCGGAAATTGCAACCGACCCTCTTGTCGAGAAGTTAAATTTAGTTGAAAAAGAAAACGAGTATTTGAAAGAAAAATTGAAAAGAATTGAAGAAGAGAAGATGAAACTGGAGTTGTATGTTGCCGATGTCGTCGATGATCACAAGATCAAGATGGATGCAATGCGCTTGAAATTAGAAAGATTAGAAAATATGCCGTTAATAAAGAGGCTTGATACCACTATGTTGTTGGATCAATTGTTACCTTAGTTGCGATCTTGATCGCATTTGTTGTTGCATTTAAATGCTTTAGCTAGAGAGTTTGTATGTTGTTTTATGAGAATAAGTGTGTATGAACTTTATCTATGAACTTGTATTAATTTGGTCTTTTCGGTGTTGTGTAATGAAGATGAGCCGGCAATGATGTATGATGACCGATGCTCTCACCAGTTCATTAATGGCGTGCATACTTTTCTGGTTGCGGCTGAGGCAAACAAGCGGGCGGATGGTTTTATGTGTTGTTTGTAAGAATAATCACAATTACTCTAACTCAAGAACCATTCACGTCCACCTGTTTACGTACGGTTTCATGTCCGGCTATAACTGTTGGACCAAGCACGAAGAAAGAGGGGTTCTAATGGAAGAGAATGAAGAAGAAGAGGATGATGACAGCTATCCTGGCCATGGGTTCCCTGAATATGATGGTACTACAATGGGGGAAGAAACTGAAGAAGAGGCATCAGATGAGCCCACTGATGATCTTGGTCGGGCCATTGCTGATGCAAAGAGAAACTACGCAAGTGAAAAGGAGAAGCTGAAGTTGCAGCGCATGTCAGAGGATCACAAGAAATTGTTGTACCCAAATTGCGAAGATGACAAGAAAAAGCTGGGTACCACACTAGAATTGCTGCAATGGAAGGCAAAGAATGGTGTTTCTGACAAGGGATTTGAAAAGTTGCTGATAATGTTAAAGAAGATGCTTCCAAAGGACAATGAATTACCCGATAGTACATACAAAGCAAAGAAGGCTGTTTGTCCTCTAGGATTAGAGGTGCAGAAGATTCATGCATGCCCTAATGACTACATCCTCTACCGCAGTGAGTACGAGGATTTGAATGCATGCTCGATATGCGGTGCATTGCGCTATAAGATCAGCCGCGATGACCCTAGTGATGTTGAGGGCGAGCGCCCCAGGAAGAGGATTCCTGCCAAGGTGATGTGGTACGCTTCTATAATACCACGGTTGAAACGTTTGTTCCAAAACAAAGAGTATGCCAAGTTGATGTGATGGCACAAAGAAGACCGTAAGAAAGACGGGAAGTTGAGAGTACCCGCTGACGGGTCGCAGTGGAGAAAATCGAGAGAAAGTGGGAGGACTTTGCAGATGACGCAAGAAACGCATGGTTTGGTTTAAGTGCAGATGGCATTAATCCTTTTGGGGAGCAGAGCAACAATCATAGCACCTGGCCTGTGACTCTATGTATCTATAACCTTCCTCCTTGGTTGTGCATGAAGCGGAAGTTCATTATGATGCCAGTGCTCATCCAAGGCCCCAAGCAACCCGGCAACGACATTGATGTGTACCTAAGGCCATTAGTTGAAGAACTTTTACAGCTGTGGGACAAAAAAGGTGTACGTGTGTGGGATGAGCACAAACAGCAGGAGTTTGACCTACGAGCGTTGCTGTTTGTAACCATTAATGATTGGCCTGCTCTTAGTAACCTTTCAGGACAGACAAACAAGGGATACCACGCATGCACACACTGTTTAGATGATACCGACAGTATATATTTGGATAAATGTAAGAAGAA
The DNA here is from genome assembly GCA_011799875.1 of Thinopyrum elongatum. Lineage (NCBI taxonomy): Eukaryota > Viridiplantae > Streptophyta > Magnoliopsida > Poales > Poaceae > Thinopyrum > Thinopyrum elongatum. The sequence continues at coordinate 341,653,016 of CM022302.1, forward strand.
TGTGTACCTGGGACATCGTCAATTTCTTCCGATCAAGCATCTCTTAAGAAAGAAAGGCAAGCATTTCAAAGGTGAGGCAGTGTAACACCCCCAGTGGTTAGCCACAGTAATTCCATTTTGATAATGCCAAGTCAGCATGATTAACAGTGCATGATCATCATTTGCATCATAATGCTTTTCAACTCCTAACTCAAAATTCAAATTTAAATGAAAGTGAATTATAAAAGTTTTCCAACATAGAAACTAAATTGTTCATTAAATAGCAGATAAATCAGAGACAATTCTAAAATTGAAACCAACATCATTGGAGTTGGGTAAGTGACTCAAACATCTTCAAACAGCGACTAAAAAAATATTTAATAACCATTTATTAAATCTAATTTAAGTATGAAATGATGTTTTGCCCAAACTAATTTTAGGTGTTAGGGAATAAAGCACTGGTATTTAAGGACTAGGTCTCCCTTTTTACAAAATTCGGTTTGGGGCCTAACTATTTACTAAACAGAGATATATGAATTAAGAAAAAGAAAAAGAAAGAAGAGGAACGGAATCCCCTTCCCCCCCCACTGGGCCTCGGCCCAGCAAGCCATCGGGCCGCCAGGCCGGCCCAGTCGCCCCGTATAACCCCCCCCGGTCCACCACCAAACCCTAGCCCCACCGACGCCATCCCCCCCACTCGCTCTCTCCTACGCCCCCGTCTGGATCGGGGCGCGCCCCGACGCCGCCCCGCGCCCGACGCGCCCTCGACGCCGTCGCCGGCCTGGTCCCCACCTCGCCTCATCCCCGACACGCCCCAGCGCTCGCCATCCCAGATCCCGTCGGCGCCGCGCCCGCCTGCGCTGCCGCGCGCCCGTCCCCGGCTTCCCCCTCGCCGGTCCTCCTCGCCGGACTGCGCTGCCCCGCCTCTCCATCGCCGGACCACCTCGAGCCTCGCCGCCCCCTCTTTCCACGAACGCCGGTGAGGCTCCAGCCTCCTCTCCCTCCCTCGCTCCCGCACCGGACCGCGCCCGTCCCTGCGCCGCGCGCCTCGCCTTGCTCGCGTCGCCCCGCTCCCGCACGCCCGCGGTCGCAGCGCCCAGCGCCCGCTCGCGCCTGCCTGACGCCGCGCCGCTGCGTGGCCTGGCCCCGCGCCCCTGGCCCCCCTCCGCCCGCACGCCCGCGCGTGCAGTCCCTCTGGACACCGGACATGTCCGGCGCACAGACGTGCACGCCGCGGACATGTCCGCCCAGCCCACTGACATAGGGGCCCACGGCCCAGAACGAATTAAAAAAAATAATAAAAATAAAAATAAAAATAATTAAATTAATTAATTAATTAATTAGTTAATTAATCCTGATTAGGTTAATTTAATTAAGTAGTTAGTGTTAATTGAACAGTAATTTAATTAGTTAATCACTAATTAACCTAACAGCCTATGACAGGTGGGACCCACTGGTCCTGACGTCATGCTGACGTCAGCAAGACACTGTTCTAGATAATGTTGATTTAATAAAATAAATAAATTCCAGAAATTAATAAAAGCTTTAGAAAATCATATCTTTTAATCCGTAACTCCGATCGAAAAACTTTGTACATGAAAGTCGCTCAGAACGACGAGACGAATCCGAATACACGGTCCGTTCGTCCGTCACACGTCCCTAACTATCCGAACATGCAACCGTTCCTCTCCGGTCAACTGTCTGACAAATGTCCGGAACCGGGAAAACATTCCCGGATGGATTCCTCCTTCCTCGGTGACGTGCAACCATACGTTAGGACACACCCGGCACTGCATATTGTCATGCCGTACTTTGCGTTGCTCATGTTTGCTCTATATTTATACTGTTTCCTCCCCCTCTTCTCTCTCGATAGATCCCGGCGCAGCTCCGGAGACCGAAGTCACCATTAACGACCTTGCCCTTGCCGCAGAGCAACCAGGCAAGCCCCCCCCCCTTTGATCATCCCGATATCGCCCACTCTATTTCTCATGCTTGCATTAGAATTGTTGCTGCTGCTGCTTTACCTATTCTGATGCATAGCCTGTTTATTGTAACCTGCTGTTGATAATTACCTGCATATCCTAAAACAGCTTAGTATAGGCTGGGTAGAGACCTATCAGTGACCCCACTTATCCCGACTGCCGCGCTGGATCGTCAGAAGACCCGATCAACGGGATTGAAGACCAGGCCCCGACACCGCACATCACCCCCCCTTAGTTGTAACGACACTGCAGCGTTACTATCGAGTGCAGAGGGTGAAACCTCATGTAGCACTTCTGATGTTAACTCTGTAGAGTAGCTATTCGATCGTGGTCATCGAGGGTGATTCCTCCTTTGCCACTTCCGGTAACGACGCTGTCGTGCAACACATCAAGTGTGAACCCATCGAGGGTGAATCCTCCGAGTTCACCTTGACAGACACATCGAGTAGGAATCCAACGAGGGTGATACCTCGGATTCCCCTGATGTTATGGACACACGGATACTTGGACTGTACTGTTGATTACTTGGAAAGGCGGGTCGACCCTGAGGGGTACCCGTGTGCGCCTGAGAGGCGAGTGTTGTGAAGACGGGTGCCAGTGTGGTGCCCGAGTGGTGAATACGAGGCGCGACCGGGCATTCTTAACCCTTGCAGCAAGTCCTCGAGACGGGGCGACGGGGTCACATCTTTCGTGAGTCTCTGCTCGTTACCGCAAGCCCTAGTCCTAACGATTTGGATATTTGATCCGAGCAGGCCTCTGGCCTGATAGCACTAACCATCACGTGGGCATAGTATGGGCGTTCTGCATCGTATGCATCAGCCGAAAGCTCTGTCAGACGTCCAGTTCAGCAGTGCGGCATGGAGTGATTGGCGCCATTTCGGTGGTGCTTGGATCTGGGCCATGTACGCAACGACCCGTAGGGCGAGGGGCGATGGCCAAGACCCCCTTGCGCTTAGGATGTAGACTGGCGGGGACCTCTCTGCTGAGCTGTAGGTAGGGTTGCGATGTGTCGTTTGGCCGAGGCCGGGCATGACCCAGGAAAGTGTGTCCGGCCGGAGTTAATCGAGCGTGTTGGGTAAGTTGGTGCACCCCTGCAGGGAAGAACATTTCTGTCGATAGCCGGTCCTACGGTAAAGGACACTCGGAGTTGTATCCCGATCGATACAACTAGAACTGGATACCCGTGATGATACATGGATATGTGGCTCTGGGATTGCTTCTCGCAGGGAGTCGAGAAGGGATCTCAGGACGAGTTTGATGACTTTATGGCTCTGGGATTGCTTTCTCGCAGGGAGTCGAGAAAGGATCTCTGGGTGAGGTTGATAGTATTACTGCTACATTATATTGTGTTGTTCTACTCTCTTCTATTGCTGCAAGACCGCTGAAGATGCTAGTCTTCGATAGGACTAGGCCTTCTCTCTATTCTGGCATTTCTGCAGCCCAGTCCACATATACAGCCTCCCTTTGATAATGTTGCATATGTAGTGTAGATCCTTGCTTGCTGAGTACTTCAGAGTACTCACGGTTGCTTTGCTTTCTTTTTTCCCCCATGTCAGTTCATCGTGATCCGATGACGGAGCCGCTGAGACAGCTACCCCCGCCGACGATCGCTACTACTACCCCGAGGATGGATTCTTCTACGAGTTTACCGACGACCAGGAGTAGGTTCGGAGGGTCCCAGGCAGGAGGCCTGCGCCTTTCGATCGTAGTGTTTTATTTTGCCCCGCCTTTCTAAAGGCCTTTCTGTTTCTCTTTTATATCTGTACTCAGATATCTAATGCTTCCGCTGACGCTTGTATGCCATCGAGCTATGTATTCGAGCCCTCGAGGCCCTGGCTTGTAATATAAAGCTTGTATGACTTTATTTATGTTTTAGAGTTGTGTTGTGATATCTTCCCGTGAGTCCTTAGGCTTGATCGTGTGCATTTGCGTGTATGATTAGCGCGCGATCGGGCCGGGGGCGTCACAAGTTGGTATCAGAGCCGACTGCCTGTAGGAAGCCCCCTTCCAACTCCTTGGCCGAAGTTGAGTCTAGTAACCGAAAACTGTTTTACTAACTTGGCTGTGTGGCTTACGGGCCCACGTCGCCAATTGGGAGGTATTAGTATCTTTTATTCCTCATCTTTACTCTGGGACTCTGACCTCTCTTCCTTTCGGGTTAACTAAAGTTTACTAACGCCGACACTTAGGATCTCGTAATTCTCGTCCACCCGGAGAGCTGGATATATGTGCGATTTCCCTGACATTGATCTGATTAGTCTGATAATCATTTTCCTTTCCATTGTTTTGTTTAACCTTTCTCTCCGAGATCGGTTATACTTCTCCTTGTCTTTTGACAATCATGAGTTTCCTCTGTTTCAGATGGATCGTTTGTTTCCACCACACCCTGCGATGCAGCTACCAGCTGTTCGAGCAGGGATACATCAGAGTACATTCCTTATCCACTGGGGCAGATGTCAATCCGTTACAATACCCCAGTACTTTCTCCTCCAGATACCCGCAAAGACTTTGTGATCTATTGTGACGCATCCCGTGAAGGATTAGGCTGTGTCCTAATGCAAGAGCGTAAAGTGATTGCTTACGGCTCTCGTCAGCTGCGCCCACATGAAGAAAATTATCCGGTACATGATCTAGAACTAGCTGCTGTGATCTATGCATTGCAGTTGTGGCGACATTACCTTCTCGGTAATCGTTGCGAGATCTACACGGATCATAAAAGTCTGAAGTACTTGTTCACTCAACCTTCTCTAAACCTCCGTCAGCAAAGATGGATGGAGGCCATTGCGGACTATGATTTGGGTATTTCCTATACCCCTGGCAAGGCTAACGTGATGGCTGATGCCTTAAGCCGCAAGTCCTATTGCGACAACCTCATGGTTAGGCGAGCTCAACCTCGACTTTTTGAAGAACTATGCAAGCTGAATCTCCGTATTGTCCCACAGGGCTCTCTAAATAACCTTGTGATACAACCAGATCTTGAGAAAGCTGTTAAGGATGCGCAAGCTAAAGATGCTGAAGTTGATCTGATGAAGAAAGACCTTCACCTTGTAAAGTACAGGGATTTCTCGCTGTCTGAAGATGGAACCTTGTATTTCAGAAACCGCATTGTCGTACCTCGCTTCGAGCTTATGACTGACAAGGTTATGAAGGAGGCACATGACACCCCATTGTCTATTCATCCGGGTAGCACCAAGATGTATCGTGATCTCCATCAAAGGTACTGGTGGTCTATAATGAAGCAGGACATTGCTCACTTTGTTGCTGAATGTGATGTGTGTCGCCGCGTTAAAGCAGAACATCAGAAGCCTGCTGGAATTCTGCAACCACTTCCTATTCCTCTATGGAAATGGGATAAGGTTCAGATGGATTTCGTTACAGGACTTCCCAGGTCACAGAAGGGTCACGATGCTATTCTTGTCGTTGTCGACCAACTCTCTAAAGTTGCACATTTTCTGCCTGTCAAGGAGACGATCACTGCTAGTCAGTTAGCAGAGTTGTATATCTCCAGAATTGTATCACTCCACGGTATTCCGAAGGAGATCAGTTCGGACCGTGGCGGTCTTTTCACTTCCAAATTCTGGGAAAGTTTTCAAACAGCTATGGGAACTCATATTACCTGGAGTTCAGCTTATCATCCCCAATCCCAAGGCCAAGTTGAACGAGTTAATCAAGTGCTTGAAGACATGTTGCGAGCTTGTGTTATATCGTTTGGCAAGATGTGGGAAGAATCTCTTCCGTATGCCGAGTTCTCCTATAACAACAGCTATCAAGCCAGTTTGAAAATGGCCCCCTTCGAAGTACTCTATGGACGTAAGTGTCGAACCCCTCTGAATTGGTCAGAAACTGGGGAACGACCGCTCATGGGTCCGGATATTATTCAACAAGCCGAAGAACAAGTTCGTATTGTCCGGGAAAATCTCAAGGCGGCTCAGGACCGCCAGAAGAGCAACTATGATCGCAAACGATGGGGTTTGACTTATCAACCTGGTGATCAGGCTTATCTTCGTGTCACTCCTATGAAGGGCACTCACCGTTTTGGATTCAAGGGCAAGCTAGCTCCACGCTACATTGGTCCTTTCCGCATTATTGCTAGACGTGGTCAGGTGGCATATAAATTGGAATTGCCGCCGCAATTCTCTCATATCCACGACGTCTTCCACGTGTCGCAGCTTCGTCAATGCTTCAAGGAATCTCCGCACCGAGCTGTGGATCACGAGGTGCTCGAATTGCAAGATGACCTATCTTATAAGGAGCATCCGATCCGCATTCTCGATGAAGCTGAACGTCGGACCCGTCAGAAGGTTACCAAGTTCCTCAAAGTTCAGTGGTCAAATCATACTGAAGATGAAGCCACTTGGGAACGCGAGGATAATCTTCGTGCGGAATACTCCGAACTTTTTCCTTCTACCTCTTAATTCTCGGGACGAGAATTCTTGTTAGTAGATGAGATTTTGTAACACCCCCAGTGGTTAGCCACAGTAATTCCATTTTGATAATGCCAAGTCAGCATGATTAACAGTGCATGATCATCATTTGCATCATAATGCTTTTCAACTCCTAACTCAAAATTCAAATTTAAATGAAAGTGAATTATAAAAGTTTTCCAACATAGAAACTAAATTGTTCATTAAATAGCAGATAAATCAGAGACAATTCTAAAATTGAAACCAACATCATTGGAGTTGGGTAAGTGACTCAAACATCTTCAAACAGCGACTAAAAACAATATTTAATAACCATTTATTAAATCTAATTTAAGTATGAAATGATGTTTTGCCCAAACTAATTTTAGGTGTTAGGGAATAAAGCACTGGTATTTAAGGAATATGTCCCCTTTTTACAAAATCGGTTTGGGCCTAACTATTTACTAAACAGAGATATATAATTAAGAAAAGAAAAAGAAAAAGAAAGAAGAGGAAAGGAATCCCCTTCCCCCCCCACTGGGCTCGGCCCGCAAGCCATCGGGCCGCCAGGCCGGCCCAGTCGCCCCGTATAACCCCCCCGGTCCACCACCAAACCCTAGCCACACCAGCCATCCCCCCCCCCCACTCGTCTCTCTCTACGCCCCGTCTGGATCGGGGCGCACCCCGACGCCGCCCCGCGCCCGACGCGCCCTCGACGCCGTCGCCGGCCTGGTCCCCGCCTCGCCTCATCCCCGACACGCCCCAGCGCTCGCCATCCCAGATCCCGTCGGCGCCGCGCCCGCCTGCGCTGCCGCGCGCCCGTCCCCGGCTTCCCCCTCGCCGGTCCTCCTCGCCGGACTGCGCTGCCCCGCCTCTCCATCGCCGGACCACCTCGAGCCTCGCCGCCCCCTCTTTCCACGAACGTCGGTGAGGCTCCGGCCTCCTCTCCCTCCCTCGCTCCCGCACCGGACCGCGCCCGTCCCTGCGCCGCGCGCCTCGCCTTGCTCGCGCCGCCCCGCTCCCGCACGCCCGCGGTCGCAGCGCCCAGCGCCCGCTCGCGCCTGCCTGACGCCGCGCCGCTGCGTGGCCTGGCCCCGCGCCCCTGGCCCCCCCTCCGCCCGCACGCCCGCGCGTGCAGTCCCTCTGGACACCGGACATGTCCGGCGCCCAGACGTGCACGCCGCGGACATGTCCGCCCAGCCCACTGACATAGGGGCCCACGGCCCAGAACGAATTAAAAAAAAATAATAAAAATAAAAATAATTAAATTAATTAATTAGTTAATTAATCCTGATTAGGTTAATTTAATTAAGTAGTTAGTGTTAATTAAACAGTAATTTAATTAGTTAATCACTAATTAACCTAACAGCCTATGACAGGTGGGACCCACTGGTCCTGACGTCATGCTGACGTCAGCAAGACACTGTTCTGGATAATGTTGATTTAATAAAATAAATAAATTCCAGAAATTAATAAAAGCTTTAGAAAATCATATCTTTTAATCCGTAACTCCGATCGAAAAACTTTGTACATGAAAGTCGCTCAGAACGACGAGACGAATCCGAATACACGGTCCGTTCGTCCGTCACACGTCCCTAACTATCCGAACATGCAACCGTTCCTCTCCGGTCAACTGTCTGACAAATGTCCGGAACCGGGAAAACATTCCCGGATGGATTCCTCCTTCCTCGGTGACGTGCAACCATACGTTAGGACACACCCGGCACTGCATATTGTCATGCCGTACTTTGCGTTGCTCATGTTTGCTCTATATTTATACTGTTTCCTCCCCCTCTTCTCTCTCGATAGATCCCGGCGCAGCTCCGGAGACCGAAGTCACCATTGACGACCTTGCCCTTGCCGCCGAGCAACCAGGCAAGCCCCCCCCTTTGATCATCCCGATATCGCCCACTCTATTTCTCATGCTTGCATTAGAATTGTTGCTGCTGCTGCTTTACCTATTCTGATGCATAGCCTGTTTATTGTAACCTGCTGTTGATAATTACCTGCATATCCTAAAACAGCTTAGTATAGGCTGGGTAGAGACCTATCAGTGACCCCACTTATCCTGACTGCCGCGCTGGATCGTCAGAAGACCCGATCAACGGGATTGAAGACCAGGCCCCGACACTGCAGCGTTACTATCGAGTGTAGAGGGTGAAACCTCATGTAGCACTTCTGATGTTAACTCTGTAGAGTAGCTATTCGATCGTGGTCATCGAGGGTGATTCCTCCTTCGCCACTTCCGGTAACGACGCTGTCGTGCAACACATCAAGTGTGAACCCATCGAGGGTGAATCCTCCGAGTTCACCTTGATAGACACATCGAGTAGGAATCCAACGAGGGTGATACCTCGGATTCCCCTGATGTTATGGACACACGGATACTTGGACTGTACTGTTGATTACTTGGAAAGGCGGGTCGACCCTGAGGGGTACCCGCGTGCGCCTGAGAGGCGAGTGTTGTGAAGACGGGTGCCAGTGTGGTGCCCGAGTGGTGAATACGAGGCGCGACCGGGCATTCTTAACCCTTGCAGCAAGTCCTCGAGACGGGGCGACGGGGTCACATCTTTCGTGAGTCTCTGCTCGTTACCGCAAGCCTTAGTCCTAACGATTTGGATATTTGATCCGAGCAGGCCTCTGGCCTGATAGCACTAACCATCACGTGGGCATAGTATGGGCGTTCTGCATCGTATGCATCAGCCGAAAGCTCTGTCAGACGTCCAGTTCAGCAGTGCGGCATGGAGTGATTGGCGCCATTTCGGTGGTGCTTGGATCTGGGCCATGTACGCAATGACCCGGAGGGCGAGGGGCGATGGCCAAGACACCCTTGCGCTTAGGATGTAGACCGGCGGGGACCTCTCTGCTGAGCTGTAGGTAGGGTTGCGATGTGTCGTTTGGCCGAGGCCAGGCATGACCCAGGAAAGTGTGTCCGGCCGGAGTTAATCGAGCGTGTTGGGTAAGTTGGTGCACCCCTGCAGGGAAGAACATTTCTATCGATAGCCGGTCCTACGGTAAAGGACACTCGGAGTTGTATCCCGATCGATACAACTAGAACTGGATACCCGTGATGATACTTGGATATGTGGCTCTGGGATTGCTTCTCGCAGGGAGTCGAGAAGGGATCTCAGGACGAGTTTGATGACTTTATGGCTCTGGGATTGCTTTCTCGCAGGGAGTCGAGAAAGGATCTCTGGGTGAGGTTGATAGCATTACTGCTACATTATATTGTGTTGTTCTACTCTCTTCTATTGCTGCAAGACCGCTGAAGATGCTAGTCTTCGATAGGACTAGGCCTTCTCTCTATTCTGGCATTTCTGCAGCCCAGTCCACATATACAGCCTCCCTTTGATAATGTTGCATATGTAGTGTAGATCCTTGCTTGCTGAGTACTTCAGAGTACTCACGGTTGCTTTGCTTTCTTTTTTCCCCCATGTCAGTTCATCGTGATCCGATGACGGAGCCGCTGAGACAGCTACCCCCGCCGACGATCGCTACTACTACCCCGAGGATGGATTCTTCTACGAGTTTACCGACGACCAGGAGTAGGTTCGGAGGGTCCCAGGCAGGAGGCCTGCGCCTTTCGATCGTAGTGTTTTATTTTGCCCCGCCTTTCTAAAGGCCTTTTTGTTTCTCTTTTATATCTGTACTCAGATATCCAATGCTTCCGCTGACGCTTGTATGCCATCGAGCTATGTATTCGAGCCCTCGAGGCCCTGGCTTGTAATATAAAGCTTGTATGACTTTATTTATGTTTTAGAGTTGTGTTGTGATATCTTCCCGTGAGTCCTTAGGCTTGATCGTGTGCATTTGCGTGTATGATTAGCGCGCGATCGGGCCGGGGGCGTCACAGGCAGATCACCGGAAGAAGCCTCGCCACCGTACTGGTCATGATATACTTGATATGGTCAAGGATTTAAAAGTAATCTTTGGAAAGGGTCCTGGCTGACAATCTGTTCCAAATGACGCTGACGGACACACACCCATGTGGAAGAAGAAGTCTATATTTTGGGACCTACCCTATTGGAAAGAACTAGAGGTCCGCTCTGCAATCGACGTGATGCACGTGACGAAGAATCTTTGCGTGAACCTTCTAGGCTTCTTGGGCGTGTATGGGAAGACAAAAGATACACCGGAGGCACGGGAGGACCAGCAACGTATTGATAACCCACAAGTATAGGGGATCAATTGTAGCCTTTCTCGATAAGTAAGAGTGTCGAACCCAACGAGGAGCTAAAGGTAGAACAAATATTCCCTCAAGTTCTATCGACCACTGATACAACTCTACGCACGCTTAATGTTCACTTTACCTAGAACAAGTATGAAACTAGAAGTACTTTGTAGGTGTGATAGGATAGGTTTGCAAGATAATAAAGAGCATGTAAATAGAAACTAGGGGCTGTTTAGATAAAGAAATAACAAAGTTAGTTTTAGTAGAGAGCCTTTTGTCACAAGAAAGTTATTGTCCCTAGGCAATCGATAACTAGACCGGTAATCATTATGGCAATTTTATATGAGGGAGAGGCATAAGCTAACATACTTTCTCTACTTCAATCATATGCACTTATGAATGGAACTCTAGCAAACATCCGTAACTACTAAAGATCATTAAGGTAAAACCCAACCATAGCATTAAAGTATCAAGTCCTCTTTATTCCCATACGCCATAACCCACTTATCCGTGTTTAGGCTGCTATCACCCCCGCAACACAGACAATAAGCAAACCATGAACATATTGCAAACCCTACAGCGCGAATCCCTCATGCTTGCGCGACACGGAGAGCACCATAGGACAACACCAATAATAAAACATGCAACTCAAACCAATCACGATCATCAATCTACCCATAGGACAAAACGGATCTACTCAAACATCATAGGATAGCCATACATCATTGGGAAATAATATATAGTGTTGAGCACCATGTTTACGTAGAGATTACAGCGGGGAGAAGAGGTGTTACACCGCTGCATAGAGGGGGAGAGAGTTGATGATGACGGCGGCGAAGTTGTTGGTGTAGATCGCCGTCACGATGATGGCCCGGCGGCTTTCCGGCTCCACCGGGACAGAGGGGGAGAGAGCCCCCTCCTTCTTCTTCTTCCTTGACCTTCCCCCTAGATGGGAGAAGGATTTCCCCTCTGGTACATGGCCTCCATGGCGGCGGAGGGGTGGGAGCCCCTCCGAGATTGGATCTCTCTCTCTCTCTCTCTCTCTCTCTCTCTCTGTTTCCTTCTATTTCTGCGCTCCCAGATTCTGGCCTTTACCCGTTTCTTAAATTCCCGGAGATCCGTAACTCCGATTGGGCTGAAATTTTAACACGATTTTTATCCAGATATTAGCTTTCTTGCGGCCGAACAAGGGCACCAACCGCCTTACGGGGTGGCCACAAGGGCCCAGGGCGTGCCCTAACCCCTGGGGCGCGCCCCCTGCCTTGCCGCCACCTCGGGCATCGTCTCACATTGATTCTTTTTCCCAAAAATCACATATTCCAAAAAAATCTCCGTAAGTTTTTATCGCGTTTGGACTTCGTTTGATATGGATTTTCTGCAAAAAAAAACATGTAACAAACAGGAACTGGCACTGGGCACTGGATCAATATGTTAGTCCCAAAAATTATATAAAAAGTTGTCAAAAGTATATGAAAGTTGTAGAATATTGGCATGAAACAATAAAAAATTATAGATATGACGGAGACATATCAGCATCCCCAAGCTTAACTCCTGCTCGTCCTCGAGTAGGTAAATGATAAAAAAGATAATTTTTGATGTGGAATGCTACCTAGCATAATCTTGATCATATAATCTAATCATGGCATGAATATTAAGACACGAGTGATTCAAAGCAATAGTCTATCATTTGACATAAAGACAATAATACTTCAAGCATACTAATAAAGCAATCATGTCTTCTCAAAATAACATTGCTAAAAGAAAGTTATCCCTACAAAATCATATAGTCTGGCTATGCTCCATCTTCGTCACACAAAGTATTTCATCATGCACAACCCCGATGACAAGCCAAGCAATTGTTTCATACTTTTAATGTTCTCAAGCCTTTTCAACTTTCACGCAATACATGAGCGTGAGCCATGGATATAGCAGTATAGGTGGAATAGAATATGATGGTGGAGGTTGTGTGGAGAAGACAAAAAAGGAGAAAGTCTCACATCAACTAGGCAAATTAATAGGCTATGGAGATGCACATCAATTGATGTCAATGCGAGGAGTAGGGATTGCCATGCAACGGATGCACTAGAGCTATAAGTGTATGAAAGCTCAAACTGAAACTAAGTGGGTGTGCATCCAACTTGCTTGCTCATGAAGACCTCGGGCATTTGAGGAAGCCCATCATCGGAATATGCAAGCCAAGTTCTATAGTGAAAATTCCCACTAGTATATGAAAGTGATAGCTCAAGAGACTCTCTATATGAAGAACATGGTGCTACTCTGAAGCACAAGTGTGGTAAAAGGATAGTAGCATTTCCCCTTCTCTCTTTTTCTCTCATTTTTTTATTTTCTCTTTTTTTGGGCTCTCTCTTTTTTTTTTGTGGGCCTCTCTTTTTTTTCGTCCGGAGTCTCATCCCGACTTGTGGGGGAATCATAGTCTCCATCACCCTTTCCTTACTGGGGCAATGCTCTAATAATGATGATCATCACACTTTTATTTACTTACAACTCGATATTACAACTCAATACTGGGAAAAATATGACTCTATATGAATGCCTCTGGCAGTGTACCAGGATGTGCAATGATCTAGCGTAGCAAAGATATCAAAAAACGGACAAGCCATGAAAATATCATGCTAGCTATCTTACGATCATGCAAAGCAATATGACAATGAATGCTCAAGTCATGTATATGATGATGATGGAAGTTGCATGGCAATATATCTCAGAATGGCTATGGAAATGCCATGATAGGTAGGTATGGTGGCTGTTTTGAGGAAGATATAAGGAGGCTTATGTGTGATAGAGCGTATCGTATCACGGGGTTTGGATGCACCGGCGAAGTTTGCACCAACTCTCGAGGTGAGAAAGGGCAATGCACGGTACCGAAGAGGCTAGCAATGATGGAAGGGTGAGAGTGTGTATAATCCATGGACCTCAACATTAGTCATAAAGAACTCACATACTTATTGCAAAAGTCTATTAGCTATCGAAACAAAGTACTACGCGCATGCTCCTAGGCGGATAGATTGGTAGGAAAAGACCATCGCTCATCCCCGACTGCCACTCATAAGGAAGACAATCAATAAATACCTCATGCTCCAACTTCATTACATAACGGTTCACCATACGTGCATGCTACGGGAATCACAAACTTTAACACAAGTATTCTTACCAATCCACAATTACTCACTAGCATGACTCTAATATCATCATCTTTATATCGCAAAACTATTGCAAGGAATCAAACATATCATATTCAGTGATCTACAAGTTTTATGTACGATTTTATGCCCCGGAATCAAAAATATAGCTCCAAGTAAAATTACCGATGATCGTTAGAAGAAAGAGGGGATGCCTTCCGGGGCATCCCCAAGCTTAGCTGCTTGGGAGTCCTTGAATATTACCTTGGGGTGCCTCGGGCATCCCCAAGCTTAGGCTCTTGCCACTCCTTATTCCTTCATCCATCGTGATCTCACCCAAAACTTGAAAACTTCAATCACACAAAACTTAACAAAACCCTAGTGAGATCCGTTAGTATAATAAAACAAATCACCACTTTAAGTACTGTTGCAAACCCATTAATATTTTATTTTTGCATTGTAGCTACTGTATTATAACTTTTCCATGGCTTATACCACCGATACAATCGATAGTTTCATCAAAACGAGCAAAACAATGCATCAAAAAAAGAATCTGTCAAAAACAGGACAGTCTATAGAAATCTGAAAATCTACCATACTTCTGTAACTCTAAAAATTCTGAAAAATTAGGAAAAAATAAAAAATTTGTATATAATTACTGCGCAAAAATTTTCATAAGCTTTTGACATTCCAGTAAAAAATGTAAATTCACACGCTACAGCCAAAGTTTCTAATTTTCCACTGCACATACCAAAACAAACAATCTAATCATCCTAAAGGCAAATCTTGGCACATTATTTTTATAAAACAATGGATTTGTACAAGGGGATAATTATTTTTGTTGAAAAGTTTCTGTAATCGACATTCACAAAGTTTCTGTGGGCATGAACAAAGTTCAAGGACGTCCCCCACTTCAACGATGTTCGTCTCTCTCACTTTCACTTTTCTTTTTGAAAAAGTTTTAGGTTCCCCTCTTTATTTTTTTGTTTTTAAACTTTATAAAAGCACACAACAGAAATAAATGACTCTCTAAAATTTCCGGGTTGTCTCCCTGGCAGCGCTTTCTTTAAAGCCATTAAGCTTGGCATATAGTGCTCAAGTAATGGATCCACCCGGATCCCAAGGTATATCAAAGCCAATTTTAATTAACAATGATTTGTGATTTAGTAGTGAGCACAAAGTAACATATATCAAGTAACGACGAAGTCTAACTCTCTTCCTATGCATCGACATGTCATAAAAGAACAATTCATGCACATCAAGTAAAGGCCAATGCAAAGTATAAATAGTTTCTTGCAATTTTATCGTATTGGAAACATAGAGAGGCGGAGATGTAGTTCCTCTCTCATAATAATTGCAAGTAGGAGCAGCAAGCACATGCATATTATATTCATCAAAATCATCATGTGTAACGGTAAAAGGCAACCCATTAATATAATCCTTAATAAGCGCAAACTTCTCCGATATAGTGTAGTTGGGAGAATTCAAAAAGATAATAGGACTATCATGCGTGGGTGCAATAGCAACAATTTCATTCTTAACATAAGGAACTATAGCAAGTTCATCTCCATAAGCATCATTCATATTGGCATCATGGCGACAAGCATAGCAAGCATCAATTTCATCAAAAGGGATATTTCAAACAAATCCAAGGGATCATAGCAATTATCATAGCATTCATCCTTCGGTAAGCACGAAGGGAAATTAAACAATGTTTGAGTTGAAGAGTTACTCTCATTAGAAGGTGGGCACGGGTAGCTAATCCGCTCTTCCTCCTTTTGTTCTTCGCTCTCATCGTCATCTTTTTCATCCAATGAGCTCACAGTTTCAGCAATTTCTTCTTCCATAGTTTCCTGCAAAATATTAGTCTCTTCTTGGACAGCGGAGACTTTCTCAATAAATGCATCAATATCGGCATTGTATTCATAATTCTCATAGCAATATTTAATTATAGCAAAATTTTCAGGCCTATAAACATCATCATCAAAAGCTTCATACTTTTCAAACAAAGATTCAATTTCATAAGCACCCTTAAAAGCAACGAATTCTTCTATTCGTTCCACATCATAGTAATCATAGATACCATTAGCATAAGAAGCTAAGGTTTCATTATCGTTAAATTTGCATGAAAAGGGAAGGTGTGGAGCCTTCATCCCAGAGCAACAAGTATAATCTTATCTCAAGCATAGATCCCGAGCATACCAATGCAACATATGAATTTGAGCCCATAACAATTTCCCTTTTGAGTCAAGCGATAATCCCTAAAGTATTCACGTTGGTCCAACGTGTCTCCCATTATATAATTGAATGGGGTTTTCTTAGGATTATTAAAGTAGTGCATAATATCTTTCACATAATGAGCATCGAGGGTTTTAGGAGGTTCCCCATCTCCATGAGTAGCAAGTACACCTAAGTTTTTTGGTATTTCGTGTTCCATATCCATAACTAAAGATAGAGAACAACTTAGAACAGCAAATAAAATTTACTTAGTGATAAAGCAAACAAGCACACACAAGAATATTCACCCCACGCTATTGCTCCCTGGCAACGGCGCCAGAAAAAGGTCTTGATAACCCACAAGTATAGGGGATCAATTGTAGCCTTTCTCGATAAGTAAGAGTGTCGAACCCAATGAGGAGCTAAAGGTAGAAAAAATATTCCCTCAAGTTCTATCGACCACCGATACAACTCTACGCACGCTTATTGTTCACTTTACCTAGAACAAGTATGAAACTAGAAGTACTTTGTAGGTGTGATAGGATAGGTTTGCAAGATAATAAAGAGCACGTAAATAGAAACTAGGGGCTGTTTAGATAAAGAAATAATTAAGTTAGTTTTAGTAGAGAGCCTTTTGCCACAAGAAAGTTATTGTCCCTGGCAATCGATAACTAGACCGGTAATCATTATGGCAATTTTATATGAGGGAGAGGCATAAGCTAACATACTTTCTCTACTTGGATCATATGCACTTATGATTGGAACTCTAGCAAACATCCGTAACTACTAAAGATCATTAAGGTAAAACCCAACCATAGCATTAAAGTATCAAGTCCTCTTTATTCCCATACGCCATAACCCACTTATCCGTGTTTAGGCTGCTATCACCCCCGCAACACAGACAATAAGCAAACCATGTGTGACGACCCCGGCTTAATCGTGCACTAATCATACACGCAAATGCACACGATCAAGCCTAAGGACTCACTTGAAGATATCACAACACAACTCTAAAACATAAACAAAATCATACAAGCATTTATTACAAGCCAGGGCCTCGAGGGCTCGAATACAAAGCTTGATGACAACAAGCATTAGCGGAAGCGTTAGATATCTGTGTACAGATATAAAACAGAAAACAGAGAAGCCTTTAGAAAGGCGGGACAAAAATAAAACACTACGATCGAAAGGCGCAGGCCTCCTGCCTGGGACCCTCCGTTCCTACTCCTAGACATCGGCCAACATGTAGAAGGATCCACCCTCGGGGAAGTAGTGGAAGTCGTCGGCGGGGCAGCTATCTCAAGGGCTCCGTCAGCTGGTTGCATCAAATGAAAATGGGGGAAAAAGAAAGTAAAGCAACCGTGAGTACTCATCCGAAGTACTCAGCAAGCCAAGGATCTACACTACATATGCAGCATTATCAAAGGGAGGCTGTATATGTGGACTGGGCTGCAGAAATGCCAGAATAGAGGGGAAAAAACTAGTCCTAGCGAAGACTAGCATCTTCAGCATCTTCATCGGTCTTGCAGCATTAGAAGAGTGCAGATCAGCATAATGTAAAGTAGTAATAGTATCAAGTAACAGTCTCGCCCAGAGATCCTTCCTCGACTCCCTGCAAGAAAGCGATCCCAGAGCCACATATCCAGGTATCATCTCAAGTTCTAGCTGTATCGATCAGGATACAACTCCAAGTGTCCTTTACCATAGGACCGGCTATCGATAGATGTGTTCTTCCCTGCAGGGGTGCACCAACTTACCCACCACGCTCGATTAACTCCGGCCGGACACACTTTCCTGGGTCATGCCCGGCCTCGGCCAAACGATACACCGCAACCGTACCTACAGCTCAGCAGAGAGGTCCCCGCCGGTCTACCTCCTAAGCGCAAGGGGGTCTTGGGCCATCGCCCCTCGCCCTCCGGGTCGTTGTGTGCAAGGTGGATACCAGCACCGCCTCGAAAGGCCGGTATGATCCGACCGTGCCACAAAGCTGAACTGGACGTCTGACAGAGCTTTCGGCTGATGTTACGATGTAGAACGCCCATACTATGCCCACGTGATGGTTAGTGCTATCAGGCCAGAGGCCTGCTCGGATCAAATATCCAAATCGTTAGGACTAGGGGCTTGCGGAAACGAGCAGAGACTCACGAAAGATGTGACCCCGTCGCCCCGTCTCGAGGACTTGCTGCAAGGGCTAAGAATGCCCGGCCGCGCCTCGTAGAATAACTCACGGGTATCTATCCATCATTCGCGGGTACCCCTCAGGGTCGACCTGCCTTTCCAAGCATCAGTGTCAACAGTAATGTAATGCATCCGTGTGGTCACCATATCAAGGGGAATCCGAGGCATCACCCTCGTTGGACTCCCACCTGATGTAACATCTAGATGGACGTAGGAGGCATCACCCTCGAGGTCCACACATGGGGTGTTGCGCGGCTTTGTCAGTATCGGGGGTGGTGTAGGAGGTATCACCCTCGCTTACCACGACTGATCAACTAACCTACAAGGTTATCATCAGAAGTGCTGACGAGGTATCACCCTCAGCACTCGATAGTAACCCAGTAGTGTCGAGCAACTAAGGGGAAAGTGAGGTGCGGTGCCGGGGTCTGGTCTTCGATCCCGTTGATCGGGTCTTCTGAGAATCCAGCAGGGCAGTCAGGATAAAGTGGGGTCTCTGATGGGTCTCTACCCAGTCTATTCTAAATAGTTTAGGATAACAGTAAGGTATCAACAGCAGGTTACAATAAACAGGCTATGCAGCAGATATAGGATAGCAGTAACAGTAGCAAATTCTAACGCAAGCATGAGAAAAATAGAATAGGCGATATCGGGATGATCAAAGGGGGGGGGGGCTTGCCTGGTTGCTCGGCGGCAAAGGCAAAGTTGTCGGTGGTGTAGCCAATCTCCGGAGCTGCGTCGGTCTCGGAGGCTACGTCGGTACCGAGATCTAACGAGAGAGAAGAGGGGGAAGAACAGTAAATACAAAGCAACAGGTGCATGACATGTCAACAAGCAGAGCTAGTGGTGTTCTATCGCAGGGCTAGGTAATACCGGCGAAAGAGAAAAACATCCGGGAAAGTATTCCCGGTGTCCGGCATTTCGGACAGTCAAAAGGAGGGGAATGGTTGCAGGTTCGCTATGTTAGGGACGTGTGGCGGACGAACGGACCGCGTATTTGGATTCGTCTCGTCGTTCTGAGCAACTTTCATGTTTTAATTTTTTCAATCTGAGCTACGGTTTAAAAGTTACAAATTTTCGAAGTTTAAATGATTTTCTGAAATTTATTTATTTTAACAGAAATTGATATGTGACGTCAGCATGAGGTGTGAATGATGTCAGCAGTCAATAGTGACGCTGACCAGAGTCAAACCTGACATGTGGGTCCAATGGGACCCAAATGTCAGTCTCTGTTAAGATTAACAGTGTGTTAATTAAACTAACAGAGTTAATTAGGGGGTGGGCCCCATATGTCAGTGAGTGCTTAGCCACTTAATTAGCTAAACTAATTATTTATCTATTTATTTATTTATTTTAATTAGTTTATTGGAGTGGGGACCATGTGTCAGTGACACTGGACCACCACGTCAGCGGCGCTGACCGCGGTCAACGAGTCAACCGTGGCGCGGGGCCCATCGGTCAGCGACTCAGGCGGGCCCCACTGGTCAGTCCACGCGGCAGCGGCGCCGGAGACGGCTCCGGCGAGCTCCCGCAGCGGCAACCTCGCCGGAGAGACTCGGGCTTCCGCTGTGGTGCTCTGAATCATGTGTTTTTGGTTGCGTTCGACAGAGCGAGGTGCGGCGCATCGAGTGGAGCTAACGTGCGGCCACGAGGGCAACCAAAAGTGGCCGAACGTCGAGGTGCCGCGGCGGCCAGAATCGGGCTCCCGCGAACTCGCCACTACGGGGCTCAGGGAATCAAGCGGAGGGCACAGGCGGCTTCAGAGAGCCGCTCGGAGCTCGTTGGTGAGCTCAGCGGGCAACGACGAGCACTACTGCGACGGCAGCAGTCACGGCAGCGGAGCTCCGTTCAGGAGGTCATGGCGCGGCGGCACGGTTAGCTAGCTACGGCTCGTGCTCGTGCAAGGTGGAGAACGGGGAAGGGAGCAGAGCTCACCGAGTGGACGCACGATGGTCCGGTGGAGCTTAGGAGCTGCAGTGCAGGAGATCGACGCCGGCGAGCTTCCGTGTTCCGAGATGGGGATCGGTCGACTCCTGGCGTTGCAGTGGCCTGCAGCTCGTTCGCGTGGTCGAGGAGGAAGAAGCAGGCGCCGGCGAAGCTTCTGGACTCGACAGAGAGGCTCAAGGACGCCGGTAGCCGCGAGGCTGACGAAGCAGTGGCGGCGAGCGCGCTCGGTCAGAGAGGATCTATGAGGCGGGCGCATTCGATGGAAAAAAAGGGGGGGGAAGAAGAAGTGGCGAGGGAGGCCAGGGGGAACGGCCCGGCGCGGCCTTATCCCCTCGCGCTCCTGCTCCCCGTCGCGGTGGCGCGCTGCGGTTGACGGAGCGCCGTCGTCCATGGAGACGATGACATGGAGGGGAGAGTTGGTGGAGGTGGGCTGGGCCGGCCACTGCTGCACGGCCCAGGGAACAGGTAAGTGGCCTTCTCCCCCTTTCTTTCTTTTATCTCATTTCTGTTTCTGTTTCTTTTATTTTTTATTTTACAGAGAGGGGAAAAGAATTGTTTGGGCATCCTATTAGCTTAGGAAAAATATGGGAAGTGCCACAAAAAGTTTGGGAATCTTTGGAACTCTTTTGAATTTTCCCAAAAATGGAATAGCATTTAAAAATGCTGAAATGGTGCTGTTGTAATTGATAAAGCCCATCCTTGTTAATGAGTGATGTTGTATTCCTTAACACCTAATTGTTTTGGAATATTTTCTATTTAATGTACATTTTAGTTTCCACTTTGGAACGACTTTTATTTTTACTTTGAATTTGAATTTATTTCAGAGAGGGAATTTGAAATGAAGTGTTTAACCACTGTGATCTAACATTGCAAATGGATATGACTTGGCATGATTATCATTATGCCACAGTGCTTGTTACACAGGGGTGTTACACCATGAACATATTGCGAACCCTACAGCGGGAATCCCTCACGCTTGCACGACACGGAGAGCACCATAGGACAACACCAATAATAAAACATGCAACTCAAACCAATCACGATCATCAATTAACCCATAGGACAAAACGGATCTACTCAAACATCATAGGATAGCCATACATCATTGGGAAATAATATATAGCATTGAGCACCATGTTTAAGTAGAGATTACAGCGGGAGAAGAGGTGTTACACCGCTGCATAGAGGGGGAGAGAGTTGGTGATGACGGCGGTGAAGTTGTTGGTGTAGATCGCCGTCACGATGATGGCCCCGGCGGCTTTCCGGCGCCACCGGGAGAGAGGGGGAGAGAGCCCCCCTCCTCCTTCTTCTTCTTCCTTGACCTTCCCCCTAGATGGGAGAAGGGTTTCCCCTCTGGTCCATGGCCTCCATGGCGGCGGAGGGGCGGGAGCCCCTCCGAGATTGGATCTCTCTCTCTCTCTCTCTCTCTCTCTCTCTCTCTCTCTCTCTCTCTCTCTCTCTCTGTTTCCTTCTGTTTTTGCGCGCCCAGATTCTGGCCTTTCACTATTTCTTAAATTCCCGGATATCCATAACTCCGATTGGGCTGAAATTTTAACACGATTTTTATCCGGATATTAGCTTTCATGCGGCCGAAGAAGGGCACCAACCGCCTTATAGGGTGGCCACAAGGGCCCAGGGCGCGCCCCTGCCTTGCTGCCGCCTCGGGCATCGTCTCGCGTTGATTCTTTTTCCCAAAAATCACATATATTACAAATAAAATCTCCGTAAGTTTTTATCGCGTTTGGACGCGGATTGATATGGATTTTCTGCGAAACAAAAAACATGCAACAAACAGGAACTGACACTAGGCACTGGATCAATATGTTAGTCCCAAAAATTATATAAAAAGTTGCCAAAAGTATATGAAAGTTGTAGAATATTGGCATGAAACAATAAAAAATTATAGATACGACGGAGACGTATTACGTATGCACGAAAAAGACGGCATGCATCCAAAGCAGTATCAGGGTCATGCCAGCTACGCTCTTACCAAAGAAGAGAAGGAAATCTTCTTTGAATGCCTGCTCAGTATGAAGGTCCCATCTGGCTTCTCGTCGAATATAAAGGGAATAATAAATATGGCAGAGAAAAAGTTCCAGAACCTAAAGTCTCATGACTGCCACGTGATTATGACGCAATTGCTTCCGGTTGAGTTGAGGGGGCTTCTACCGGAAAACGTTCGATTAGCCATTGTGAAACTATGTGCCTTCCTCAATGCAATCTCTCAGAAGGTAATCGAACCAGAAATCCTACCAAGGTTACAAAATGATTTGGTGCAATGTCTTTCCAGTTTTGAGTTGGTGTTCCCACCATCCTTCTTCAATATCATGACGCGCGTCCTAGTTCACCTAGTCGACGAGATTGCCATTCTGGGTCCTGTATTTCTACACAATATGTTCCCCTTTGAGAGGTTCATGGGAGTCTTAAAGAAATATGTTCATAACTGTGCTAGGCCAGAAGGAAGCATCTCCAAGGGCCATGAAACAGAGGAGGTCATTGAGTTTTGTGTTGACTTTATTCCTGACCTTAAGCCGATTGGTGTTCCTGAATCGCGGCATGAGGGCAGACTGGGTGGAAAAGGCACACTAGGAAAGGACCAAGTAATATGTATGGACGAGCATTCTTGGGCGCAAGCACACTACACAGTTCTACAAAATTCTATCTTGGTGGCTCCGTATATCGAGGAATACAAGAATATTATACGCTCCAAAGACCCGGAGCAGTCTGACGACTAGATTACACGTGAACACACGGGGACTTTCGGCGGTTGGTTGCAGACACGTCTCATGCATGACGGCACTGTTGCAGATGGGCTGTACTTGCTGGCCAAGTTACCATCTTTGACTATATTGACTTTCAAAGGGTACGAGATAAATGGGAATACATTTTACACGATCGCCCAAGATAAAAAGAGCACCAACTAAAACAGTGGTGTCCGCTTTGATGCAGCAAACACCAATAGGCCAAAGGACACATATTATGGTTACATAGAGGATATATGGGAACTTGACTATGGACGTGAATTGAAGGTCCCTTTGTTTCAGTGCAAATGGGTCAATCTGATAGGAGGCGGGGGTAAAGGAAGACCCGCGGTATGGAATGACAACAGTGGATCTCAACAATCTTGGGTACACAGATGAACCATTCGTCCTAACCAATGATGTTGCGCAGGTTTTCTATGTGAAGGACATGTCTACCAAGCCGAGAAAAAGAAAAGATAAGGAAGCGAATACATCATACGATGAGCCAAAGCGCCACATGGTTCTTTCAGGGAAAAGAAACATCGTGGGAGTGGAGGACAAGACAGACATGTCAGAAGATTATGAAAAGTTTCATGAAATTGCTCCCTTCACAGTGAACACTGACCCAAGCATCCTGTTAAATGATGAAGATTGTCCATGGTTACGGTGCAAAGGGACACACGCGAAGAAAAGTTTTATAACCCAAGATCCCACTCTGGGATGTGACCGGCTTCACCGTCATCACTTTATTCTCTAGTGAGTTTCCGGACTTATATATCTGGAAAGTCCCACTTCAGACAAACCGGAGGGAATCTTTGTAATAGTTAGGGTATATATGTGTTTTGGCATTTGAAACATGAATAAATATATTTTTCATGCATTTACTGATTTTTTTAGCTAAATGACCCTGAAATTGAAAAGCACTACAAATGAACTCTGAAAAGGTTGAAAGTTGGCATGGTATCATCATTTCACCCACATAGCATGTGCTAAAAAGTTGAGAGGGTTACGGCAAAAATTGGATGCACTTCGTGTACAAAATGGACAATCTGTTTCGAAGCATCAGGGTTTCGGACAAAAACTCATCTGTTGCAAAGGCATTTCATTTTTTTAAACTTATTTCAACTCCAGATTTTTTGTGCATTCAACATCCACCATTCAAAGCCACATCATCAATTTTCAACCCTTTCTGACTTCATTTGCTATTTTTCATGCATTTACTGATTTTTTGAGCTAAATGGCCCTCACATTGAAAAGCACTACAAATGAACTCTGAAAAGGTTGAAAGTTGGCATAGTATCATCATTTCACCCACATAGCATGTGCTAAAAAGTTGAGAGGGTTACAGCAAAAACTGGATGCACTTCATGTACAAAATGGACAATCTCTTTCGAAGTATCAGGGTTTCGGACGAAAACTCATCTGTTACAAAGGCATTTCATTTTTTAAACTTATTTCAACTCCAGATTTTTTGTGCGTTCAATATCCACCATTCAAAGCCACATCATCAATTTTCAACCCTTTCTGACTTCATTCGCTATTTTTCATGCATTTAATATTTTTTTGAGCTATAAAATGAAAAGAGCTAAACAGAATCTGTTTTTGATTAAAACACCCATTTAAAATAACCTAAAAATTACCAAATTGAATATAATGATAAAACACACTAATATTAAACAGCAGGAAATACAATCACTCAAATTTCTATTTTTAAAGTAAAGTTATTCACAAACTAGTGATTCACACAAATTTCAAAGAATTCAAATTTAAACTATTCAAATTTGAAAACTACCGGCACTAACAGAAAGCTTATAATTTTTGTGACCTAAAGCAAAAAGATTCACTCAAAAACTCTAAATATTTGGCTGTAAGTAGAAACTAAAGAAAATAAATAAAGCAAAAAAAAACTAGAAAACAAATAAATTAAAAAAAATGCCCGCCTCTGGGCCGCCACGGCCTGCATACGACTAGAAACCCAACTACTAGTTGGGCCAGGATGCAGGCCCACAGGGCAAGTAGCCCCTCACAGGGCAGTGACAGGTTCGTTAGGCCCACACATGCCTCCTTTAGAGAGGAGCTCGACAGGGAAGCCGCGCGGGGCTTATAAACCGCTGCGAGCTCCTCTCAACTAGCGAGGTGGGACTAAACTTTCGACACCGGGAAGCACAACCCTTTAGTCCCGGTTGGTGGCACCAACCGGGACTAAAGGCCCCCCTTTAGTCGCGGTTGGAGCCACCAACCGGGACTAAAGGCCTGGGCTTCCCGCCGCTTGGCCTGGTGAAATTCACCTTTAGTCCCGGTTGGTGGCTCCAACCGCGACTAAAGGGGGGCCTTTAGTCCCTGTTGGAGCCACCAACCGGGACTAAAGGTGTTTGTATATAAGCACGGACTTAGGAATCCCCCCTACTCTCTCCATTCTCTCGATCGACGCCGCCAGGCTGCTGCGCCGTCGCCGTTGCCTCCCCCGTCGCCGGAGATCGTCGCCACCACCGACGCCGGCCGCTCGCGCCTCCTCCCCGATGCAGCCCGTGCCTCCTCCCCCGGCCGAGCCCCGTCGACGCCGCCCACACCCTCCTCGCCGGCCTCGACCTCGTCGTCGCCTCCCTCGCCCGCTGTGAGCTCGCCGCCTCCTCGATCTCCGGCAATTTTTTTCCACTAGAAGGTTTTTTATACAATGCATGTATGTATGTATTAGATTTCATTAGATTTTTTTCACTAGATGCTTATTAATTAGTATGTATGTATAGAATAAATTTTCATAGAAAAAGTTGCATAGAATAAAGTTGCATAGAAAGCATTTGAGGAATTTTGACCAAGCATATATAGAAAAAAGTTGCATAGAAAAAAGTTGACCATGTATTAAAAATATTTTAATGTTAATATCTTAATGTTGTATTTGCAAAAGTTTGTCATGTATTTGCAAAATCAAGTGAACAAGAATTACAAAAATCATAATCAAGCATTTAAAAAATGTTAAATTTGCATAGAAACATTTTTGGCATCGATGATGCCCGGCCCGCATCCTCGTCGTCGACTCGGTGGCGACAACCTGCTTGAGAGGCGCCATGTCCGGGACTGGGCTCTGCCGGGCTGGCACTGGGAGGTGCTACCTTCCGGGGCGCGCAGCTTGGTGAGGAACCGGGCACCCGTCATTGACCCGGAGCTTCTTTGGTGGCGGTCGCGTGGGCCACTTTCGGTGTGGAGGCAGCTGGCCCCCGCGGAGATTGTATGTCGCCGTGTCAGGGAGGAGGACGAGCACGTCCGTTGCTACATGGTTGCGTTGGACGTCAGGTTCTCCAATACCTGGCAGGTTCTTCAGGGATCTCACCCGAGCTATGATCCTGTGATGGTTCCTTCTCTTCGGGTGTTCACCGCCCGCGCCTCAGGAACCGTGAGTGAACTAGATTATTCGATAATATTCAATCTGTATTAGCTAGTGATGTTATATGATAATATTCGAGATGTATTACTGATAATACTCGAGATGTATTCGAGGTTATATTCGATAATATTCAATGATGCATTAACTGGATTATTCGAGATGTATTAGTGATAATATTCGAGATGTATTCGAGATTATATTTGATAATATTCGATGATGCATGTATTAGTGATATTATTAGAGATGCATTCTAATTTGAATACTAAATTGTTTATCTTTCTTCTGGATTAGTTAAGCTATGGACGCTAGCGGCAGCGACGACGATGATCAAAACAAGATCTTGTTCGACATGATCCGAAACCCAGCTGAGGGTGAACCAAATTCGAAGATGACGGCTCACAATATCTGAACAATTCCAGTGAGGGAATATTTCAGGATGAACAAACAGACGAAGGCCACACAAACAATGATGGCGAAGGAAATGATCTTCAATTAACAAAGACCGGCAAGGTATATATAAGGCCTCTGGTGATCATTACATGTATTAATTGATTTGTGTGTGTGTCTATATATACATATTAACAAATCGATCTTTCTTCTTTTAGCCCTCCGGATCGAGCAAATCTTCTACAAGCAGGGCAGTACGAGGCCCGGCCAAAAGGTTGCCGCTGGCATAAAGTACAACATCGATGCGGTCAAACCATGCGGCGAACCGCTTGCTCCTAAAGCGAATGCGGACAAATTTAAACGTCGGTGTGGAGTTATTGTCAGGGACCAAATCCAGGTGTCCGTTCAAGAATGGAATAAGCCAGCAAAGGGAGATCGAGGAGTTAGTTTTGTCTCCGAAAGAGCAAAAGATCTGCTTTGGGAATCGCTCATGTCACATTTCACCCTACCAGATCATTTGACAGATGCAGAATGGGAGAAAGTCAAGAAGAGTGCTCTTAAGAAGATGGCCACACAATTCTGCAACCACAAGAAAAGATTATGGGCCAGCTACGTCGAAGTAGGAAAGCAGACTCCAGAAGTCAAGGGATCACCGGTGAAGGCAAAAGATCACTGGGACTCTTTCGTGAAGTTCAAAGAATCGGAAGCAGCTCAGGAACGGTCGAGAATAAACAGGATTAATGCTGCAAAAAAAAGTGGCACCATACTCTGGGGCCAGGTGGCTACCAGGTCGGCCGACCTAAGTGGGATGAAGCTGAGGAACATATGATTGCTGTAGGGGTCACTCCAAAAACATTGGGTTGGCCCGACAGGTGCAGGACTTGGTTTTATGCGCATGGGGGAAAGTTGGACCCAAAGACAGGGGAGATTATGGAGCGGGCAAGTCTTAAAGAAGCCTCCGACGCTTTACTTGTTGCAATAGAAGAGGCTCGAACGGGGGCGTTCAAGCCCGAGAGAGAGAGAGAGAGAGAGAGAGAGAGAGAGAGAGAGAGAGAGAGAACGATGAGCTTACGCGTGCCCTGAAGAATCCTGAACACCCGGGACAAACACGAGGCAAAGGCATTGTTCCTTGGTTTGAGGGGTTTGCGGATTGGAACCCCACTTACAGAAGCCTTGCGAGAAAGAAGAAGCAGGAGGAGGAGCAGAGGAAGCTGGAGGAGAAGCAGAGGAAGCAGGAAGCAGACCGCCTTCAATAGGTAGAATCAAAGCACGCGGAGTTGGAACGCGCTTTCATGCGGCAGCAGGAGCAGATCGACTCACTTAGCCAGGAAAGGGCGTCTCAGCGGTAGCAGCAAGCAGATCCAGCATTGGATAGCACCGTCCCATCTATGCCGAAAAGCAGCGTGGGTTCCACCCCGGCCGATGATGCACTGCTGGCTAGATACCCCGTGGATGACATCAAAGGTACGACACCTTGTGAGCGACACATGAAAGTGAAGAACATATCCATGAAGGTGGAGGACGGCTATGCTTTACCAAATCCCCCTGAAGCAACCTCCCATGGCAATCCGATTCCATCTGGCTATGCTCATGTCGGGGTGGATGAAGTGATGTCGGGATATGACGAGCTAGAGCTTGACATTCCTGGAGGTGAGGAGGAGCGCACACTGGGAGACGCCATACGTCATATGATTCTATGGAGAAAGGATTGCATCGTCTTTCCAAGGCCACCGACTAGTCCTCCAAGTCCGTCGCGTCAGCCGACTCCTCCTCCAAGTCCGCCGCGTAAGCCGACTCCAACCCACCCCGAGACGGAGCGCGGCGCTAGTCCGCCACCGCGTCAGCCGACTCCACCCCACCTCGAGACGGAGCCAATCAGCGCGAGTCCGCCATATCGATCTCGGGCGCGTCAGCCTTCTCCAAAGCGAAAAAGAGCACCAACGAAGAAAGCCTATCCTCCTGCCAAAAAGAAGTTGGCTTACGAGAAGACTGACGAGGAAACCAATGCCACAGTGGTTGCCGAAGTGAAGGCCCATTTTGCACCGAAACCGCCCACGCCGCCAAAGGAGAAAATACCTGTGGAAGTCATACAACACTTTGTGGATATGGCTCAACCGGCTGTGAAGAGAACGGACTCAGACTATGAGCGCTCTATTAAGAAGTCATATCGTGCACAAAAAAAGGAGTCGAGCTCGAGCCAAGCAGGTAGTAATAAAAGCGGGAAAACTGTTCCCCAGCTGGGAGAACAGGCACTGTAATCGATCCCCCCGCTCATTGTACAATCACATATGAGTACCGCAGATCAGCCGGTAATAACCAACGCTCATAGACAGATGACTAGAGAGGCCGGTGTCACTGTTGAACAACTCCTAGGCATCGAGGATCTCCCCAAGATTCAAGAGGAGGAAGTAGCATGGAAATATGTCCCCGGCCAATCTCTGGTCAGGCTTGAGGAGGTCCCGCTTCTATCAACTAAAATACGCAAATTGCATGAATGGTACCTGAGAGAAATAAAGAACTGGCGAGAGGCCCTCATGGTGAAAGTCAAGGCAGAGCATTATTCCATGAAAAAGATTTGTGGGTTGAGTTTCAAGAACTGTTTCAGTTATTCAATCAAGACGCACTCGACAAATCTCTTGTCAGTTGCTATTGTCTGTAAGTAATTTCTTTATGTAATTTAAGTCTCTAGCTGTGCTCGTTCATTGCCTGTAATTATCCTCACTACATTCTTTTCTGTGGTATTATGCAGAATGAAGATTTATGAAATGAAAAGAGATAGAGTCTATGGCATTGGGTTCATTGACCCAAATATCGTTAATGAAGGTGTGTGGGCAATCAGCAAAAAATACACAGAGAGAAGCTTGCTAGAGTTTTTGAAGCAACTAAATACCCAACCGGAAATACTACTTCCTTACAACTTCAGGTGAGTTTTACTGTCTTGTACTACAAATTCTATTTTGCTTACTAGATGTTAATAAATGTAGTTGATGAGTTATGCATATGCTCGCTTAATTATACAAACGTGTGCGCATGCAGTTTCCACTGGATCCTGCTAATCATTGAAGTTGACGAGGGAAAAGTTAAAGTACTGGACTCACTAGTTAAAGAATCTAAAGACTACTTAATTGTGAAGGGGATGGTCGACAGGTAATTTCAATCATTATCGCACTATGTTGGCCTCTTTAGTTCATTTCCTGATATCAACTAATTAATAACTTCTTTATTTATTTTCTTTGCCGGGCAGGGCTTGGCAAAAGTTCATTAAAGAGGTTGTCGGCCCATGAAAACCAGAGCTGCAATGGGTGCGACCCAGGGTAATTAAGTAGTACAAGCTACATCCGCGCATCTTTTTAATTCTAGTTTCAATACCATTATTGTGCTTGATTAATTATTATCTGATTGAATTCTATTCTCGTAAAGTGCATAAGGCAGGCGTCGGGGAATAATTTATGCACATACTACGTTTACGAGAACATTCGCTTTATTACAGAAAGGAGGAAAGGTGCAGCAGATGTTTTGGTACGTAAACACAATTCATAATTCTTTTTATCATGATCTAATATATATACACACAACTAATACATTCATATTGATCTCCTTCTTTAAATATGACGGAGATGCGGAATAAGCTCCTACCAACGGATCGCATACGAGCACTTCAAGAGGAAATGGCGGGATTTTTGCTTGACCAGGTCATAGATCCCGAAGGAGAATACCATTTCACCTAATACCTGCATGTAATGATCTACAAATTGTAGGAGAAATTGTATATATATATATGTATGCATGGTGGTACGAGAAATTTTATTTTATATATATATATATATATATATGATTGGTTCTACGAGAAATTCTATTTATATATGCATAACGTGTACAGTATGTAGTAGCGTAAAATATGTTTGAAATGAAAAAGAATTAAATGAAAAACACAAAATGAAAGAAAAAATAAACCATAAACCCCTAAACCTTTTAGTCCCGGTTGGTGTCACCAACCGGGACTAAAGGACCCACAGCCCTCGGCGCGGGCTCGTGCCACGTGGTGGGCTTTTGGTCCCAGGTCGTGACGAACTGGGACTAAAGGGGGGGGGGCTTTAGTCCTGGTTGGTGAACCGGGACTAAAGGCCATTACGAATCGGGACTAATGGCCAATTCTGCACTAGTGATCAATGCAATATTCGTGAGATCTTACGATACACTTTTTTCTTTTGTTTTTTCTTTTTATACGTCTCAGCCATTTGATGGAGATTTAATCAAGTCTTAAAGTCTCAGTCGATTAAGATCTAACTACATCCTTTCTTGCCGGAAGAAGTGAATGGCGGACGGCTGGACGGTCGGTGCGGGGTCGTCTGTAGCCGGCAAAGGCAGAGCTGCCTAGTCGGCAGGCCGACAGCCCTTCATCATCATCCATGCGCGCGTGGCGCAGCTCGTTGAGGAAGCAGGCGCGCGGCCCCTCCGTTGTACGCAGCAACAAGGCCCGAACTATGCATTAGCAACGGTTCCGGTATAGCAACGAGTTCCGAGAGCAACTAGTTAACGAGCGCTCCTTTGGGAGCCTCGCAACGATCAGCGTCACTTGGCGCGCTCTCAGCCGTCCGCCACGTGTCGTGCTCTGGGCGCTTCCTCCGGATTTTTTTTTCGCACGCGTTTTCGGCTTTTTAAACGCTTTTTTTGAGTTTTTTCGACGTTTCGGTTTTTCACCGGTCTTCCTGAACTTTTGGACCAAAATTTTTTTTTGATTTTTTTTACGCGACAAAACACGTTTTTTTTCTTTCGCAAGAGTCATGGTTTTGCTTTCACGAGAGGCACGGTTTCGCTTTCGCGAGAGTCACGGCCGTGCCTCTCGGAAACGAAAAAAAACACGTTTTCTGTTTTTTTTCCTTCCGCGAGAGGCACGGTTTTGCTTCCGGGAGAGTCCCGGTTGTGCTTTCGCGAGAGTCACGGCCGTGCCTCTCGGAAATGAAAAAAAAACACGTTTTCTGTTTTTTTTTCTTTCGCCAGAGGCACGGTTTTGCTTCCGCGAGAGGCATGGTTGTGCTTTCGCGAGAGGCACGGCCGTGCCTCCTCGGAAGCCAAAAAAACGCATTTTCTAATTTTTTTCCTTTCGCGAGAGGCACGGTTTTGCTTCCGCGAGAGGCATGGTTGTGGTTTCGCGAGAGGCACGGCCGTGGCTCCTCGGAAACGGAAAAAAAATGCGTTTTCTCTTTTTTTCTTCTTCCGCGAGAGGCACGGTTTTGCTTCCACGAGAGGCACGGTTGTGGTTTCGCGAGAGGCACGGGCGTGCCTCTTTCGGAAAGGAAAAAACCCGTGCCCCCCGTTCGGTTTTTTTCGTCCGGTTTTTTCGTGAAAAAAAATTCGTCAAAACCTATCAACATGGTATCTAGTTTTGAAGATCTCGACGCGAGGAATCCAACGGTGAAAATGATTCGAGATTTGGACGCACGGTTAAATAGATAAAACATTTTGAATAAACGAATCTACGAAAAAAGGGAAAACTCCCAGGTTGCGACAAGTGGCGCACATGCAGCGCGCCACTTGTTGCAGCTTGGTAAGGTGGGAGTGATCTTTGCAATGAGTATTCCTTAACTAGTGATTTCGACGAGTTCCTGACCACCTGAACAGGTACTAACAAACTATACAACACAGGGCAACGAATACGACCTTGACCCGGCAGATTAGTTATCGTGATCATACTTGTCCATACCATCCGCAAAACATAGATCAAGCTACCAAAATACCAAAACATAGATCAAGAGGGAAGACTACCAAAACATAGATCGAGTGGGAAGACTACCAAAATACCAAAGCGACTAGAGGAGAAAAAAGAGACCGAGCTTCTTCCAAATGCACGGATCAAGGAAAAACAACCGCCGCGCAAAGGGAGCTCTTGGCCTTAGTTTATCAGGGCAGGGCAGCCTCGATGCTACTACTGCTCTGCTGCCATATATCTAGCTAAGCTAGGTAGGGCGCTAGTGACCAGGGCCCCTGGGGCTCGGCCCCGCTGGTAGCTGCGCCGTCCACGCCATGACCGTCGACGTCGTCTTGGACCTCGTCCCTTCGTGCAGCGTCGTGTACGCGGCGGCGGTGTCGTGGCTGTGGAGAAGGCCGCCGCCATCCGGGACCTGTCTCGCGGCGTGGACGGTCAGGGGGGCAGCGCAAAGGAGGGCCGCTATGATGAACAAGGAGATGGACGCCGGAGTGGCTAACCGCCTGGACCTCATAGGTGAGTTGTTGGGATCAATGGAGAGAGTTGGACGTAGCCTATGCCTAGCAGCATGCACAGGTAGCTCAGCGAGTGCACTGGAGTGGTAGTTACAGGCTCAGCGGATTGCCGTTGCCGGCCGTGGTTATATAAACCCAAGGCGCTAGATCGGGTTTCATTGTTCCTCGACTAGAGAAAACTTCTAGCTAGCAGGTCGGACATGTTTGTCTGTAGTGTGTACAACGGTTCCTTGCGCAATCCATGCGAGCTTGCATGGATGCTTTTAATTGCAGTGAGAAAAAACAGGAGGCCAGTAGGCCACTAACTTGTACACGGTCTACGCTTGTCTTCTGCATGCATCTTGGACTTGAGTAGTAGTAGGGTCATCATATATATGGCACATGGTGACATGACATATTCAACATACTGTCATGTTACCGAGAAAACTGTCAGGCAGCACTCTGACTTCCAGCAAGCCAAGTCCGGTCTCTCGAGTTCAGCATCAACAGATCCAGTAGTAAGTGAGAGCTAATTAAGCACTCTAAGCTACTCTGTAGACTGTAGAGTAACCGGGATTTCAACACCTACTAGTATTACGTACAGGTTAAACAATCACATGCATGTATGCATGTGAGCTACGGCGCAGGGATCGAAGGTAAGCCACGGGGATGCGCTTGGATTTACTCGCGAGTTTGCAACTGCTCTGTTCGGACCGCATCGCCGATCGAACATCTGAGCTTTGTGAGGCCATTTTCTGCCGGCGCAAATCACGCAGGTTGTGCCGCGACATGGTAATGCCGGAATTAATTAACTAACATTGCTTTATTCATGTGTGACTCTGCAGTCTGCACCAAGGGACAGTTCGCGGTTGACCCTGCACGCACCCGTGCACATGCTGGCCATAGAGCAGGAGGATGCCCATCCCAGCCAAACCGCCCTACACCCCCACTGTAAATCAGCAGGCAGCTTGCGCGATACCCAAAGTCGGTAGGCACGGGTCATGGCCGGGTTAAATCCAACCAGAGTCCCCTGTGATTTGCTTTAGAGCATCTCCAACAGGCGCGCAAAAAATATCTTTACATCGTTGAAATAGCCAGTTTTTGCGCGCAGCTGAGCGCTGGCTCCAACGGTCGCTGCAAAATATAGCGCGCGCGAGCTGCTCCAGCAGACGCTGAAAAAATAAAGGCGCGCGCGTCCAGCACAAACAACATATGCACTCCAAACAAAACCAAAAAGATCAAACACATAAAAAAATCAATAATAAATAGTTCAATTTTATTACAACTCAAACAAATAGTTCATCTTCCAATACAACAACTAGTTCAACAATACAACATCAAACATACAAATCATCATGCGTTTTGTCGGCCATTCCATGTCCACCACTCCTCGATGAGATCCTTCTGAAGATCATCATGCGTTTCGGCACGTCAAATGGCATGATAGGAGGCAACAAATCGGGCCACCCTCGCAGCCCTCCGCCGCACTCGCACGGGATGTCCCAAGAGCTCATACTAAGAGTAGTCTAAATCTTGGCCACGCTCATTCTCGATGATCATGTTATGCATGATCACACAAGCGTGTATGATGTACCAAAGGATCTTTTGATCCCAAAATCTAGCCGGTCCTCTCACAATAGCAAATTGGGCTTGCAAAATCCCAAAAGCTCTCTATACATCTTCCATAGCCGCCGCCTGAGCATTGTGAAAATCTAGGATTTTCTTACCTTTCAGTTTTTTCAACGGCTTCACAAATGTTTGGCAGTTTGGGTAGATGCCATCCGCAAGATAGTAGCCATAGTTGTATGCATGGCCATTTGCTACAAACTGGACTAGTGGCAGTTCACCATTTGCAATCTTATTCATGAGTGGTGACCGATTAACAACGTTGATGTCATTCAAAGATCCATGCATTCCAAAAAAAGGATGCCAAATCCAAGTCTCTTGATCGGCCACCGCTTCAAGGATTATAGTGGAACCCTTTTTCTGGCCGTGGAATTGTCCATGCCATGCCGCAGGACAGTTCTTCCAACTCCAATGCATGCAATCTATTAAGCCAAACATACCTGGGAACCCTCGAGCTTTGTTCATGTAACACCCCATGTATTAAGTTACAGTAATCACCCTTTTGATTATGCCATGTCATCATGATCAACAGTGCTTAATCATCATTAGTATCATATCTCTTTTCAAATTCAAATGGAAATTCAAACTTCAATTAAATTCAAGTGAAAAAAAAAGTTGTTCAAATTAGAATCTAAAATGTTCATTAAATGACAAATAATCCAGAGACCATTCTAAAATTATAACCAACAATTAATAAATTAATTAAGTGACTCTAACAGTAGCAAAATAGAATTATTTAATCCTTTTTCAATTAAATAAAATCCAAACAAAAAGATATGGACACCAAACCAATTTCTAGCAGTGACTAATTTTGCACTGTTAATATTTGGACCAGTCTCATATTTTACAAAAGTGGTTTGAATAAAAAACAAAAGACAAAAAAAAAACAGAAAACAGAAAAACAGAGAAGAAAAGAAAAGAAAAAGAAAAGGCCGCAGCGCCTGGGCCCAAGGGAGCTACAGTGCGGCCCAGCCCACCGCCTGTCGTCTCCCTCCTCCCGCTGTTCATCCCAGCGCGCTGTGACCGCGCGCGCGCACGCCGCGCCTGCCCCCCTCGCCTCTGCTTGACGCCGCGTGATCCCGCGCCTGCCGTGGAGGGATAAGGGCAAGCACTGGCCCCCCTGGCCGCACTCCTTTCTCTCTCACTCTCTCTCGCCCGCGCCCCCTCCTCAGATCCCCTTCACCCGAACCGCTTCTGTGGTCGCCGGCATGCACCACCGCGGCGACCGACACTCCCGCGCGCTCCTGTCGAGTCCACGAGCCCCTCCACCGTCTGCCTCGTCGACCTCGACCATCGGTTCGAGCCCAACGCCCGTGCAACGACGAGGAGGCCGTCTTCTTCCACCTCGGGCACCGACGCCCTTGCCATCGAAATCCGGCCACACCAAGCCTCCCTCGAGCTCGCGTTGCTCCTCTACAGGCTCCTGGTGAGCCTCCCGTTCCTTCCCCTCTCTCTACACCGCCCCGTTCGCGCCATAGGCCCCGTTCCCATACGTTTCCGAGCCAGTCGCCGCCGTTGGCCTCGCCGCCGCGACCACCGATGATCACACTCGCGCCAGAGCATGGCGACGTGCTCCTGGGGTTCCCAGGAGCCCAACGCACGTGTGACGCCCCTGGCTCAATCGTGCACTAATCATGCACGCAAATGCACACGATCAAGCCTAAGGACTCACGGGAAGATATCACAACACAACTCTAAAACATAAATAAAGTCATACAAGCTTTATATTACAAGCCAGGGGCCTCGAGGGCTCGAATACATAAGCTTGCGTACAAGCGTCAGCGGAAGCATCAGATATCTGAGTACAGATATAAAAGAATACACAGATAGGCCCTTAAAAGGCGGGGCAAAAGAAAACACTACGATCGAAAGGTGTAGGCCTCCTGCCTGGGACCCTCCGATCCTACTCCTGGTCGTCGGCCAGCTCGTAGAAGTAACCACTCTCGAGGTGGTTGTAGCAATCGTCGGCGGGGGCAGCTGTATCCGGGGCTCCGTCATCTGGTTGCATCAAAAGGGGTATGGGGGAAAAAGAAAGCAAAGCAACTGTGAGTACTCATCTGAAGTACTCAGCAAGCAAGGATCTACACTACATATGCAACATTATCAAAGGAAGGCTGTATATGTGGATTGGGCTGCAGAAATGCCAGAATAGAGAGAAGGCCTAGTCCTATCGAAGACTAGCATCTTAAGAGGTCTTGCAGCATTAGAAGAGTGTAGATTAGTACCGTATAAAGTAGTAGTATCATTACGTCTCATCCTCACCCAGAGATCCTTTCTCGACTCCCTGCGAGAAAGCAATCCCAGAGCCATACAGTCATCAACCTCGTCCTGAGATCCCTTCTTGACTCCCTGCGAGAAGCAATCCCAGAGCCATAGTATCCAAGTATCCTGTTCTAATTGTATCAATCAGGATACAACTCCGAGTGTCCGTTACCGAGGATCCGGCTATGCATAGATTAGTTCTTCCCTGCAGGGGTGCACCAACTTACCCACCACGCTCGCTTAACTTCGGCCGGACACACTTTTCCGGGTCTTGCCCGGCCTCGGCTAAACGACACACCGCAACCCTACCTAGAGCTCAGCAGAGAGGTCCCTGTCGGTCTACATCCTAAGTGCTCAAAGGTCTTGGGCCATCGCCCTGTGCACTCCGAGTCGTTGCGTGCAGGGGGAAGCCAGGCACCAGGGGGCGCCGGTCCGTCCCGGCCACAATGCTGAACTGGACGTCTGACAAAGCTTTTGGCTGATGCATACGATGCAAAGTGCCCATAACTTTTCCCACGTGATGGTTAGTGCTATCGGGCCAAAGGCCCACTCGAATCAAATATCCAAATCGTTAGTACCTTGGGGGTGCGGTAACGAGCAGAGACTCATGATCGATGTGACCCCGTCACCCCGTCTCGAGGACTTGCGGCAAGGGCTAAGAATGCCCGGCCGCGCCTCATATTCTCACTCGGGCACCATCCAGGCAACCCGTCTTCACAACACCCGCCACTTAGGCGCGCGCGGGTACCCCTCAGGGTCGACCCGCCTTTCCAAGTAACAGTGTAAGGTCCAAGTATCCGTGTGTCCATAACATCAGGGGAATCCGAGGTATCACCCTCATTAGATTCCTACTCGATGTAACCATCAAGGTGAACTTAGGAGGAATCACCCTCGATGGGTTCACACTTGGTGTGTTGCACGACAGGGTCGTATCGGAAGTGGAGAAGGAGGAATCACCCTAGATCACCACGACCGAATAGCTACTCTACAGAGTTAACATCAGAAGTGCTAAGAGAGGTTTCACCCTCGGCACTCGATAGTAATGCTGCAGTGTCGTTACAACTAAGGGGGGGTGATGTGCGGTGCCGGGGCCTGGTCTTCAATCCCGTTGATCGGGTCTTCTGATAATCCAGCGGGGCAGTCGTGATAAGTGGGGTCACTGATAGGTCTCTACCGAGCCTATACTAATCAGTTTAGGATATGCATGTAATTATCAATAGCAGGTTACAATAAACAGGCTATGCATCAGAATAGGTAAAGCAGTAGTAGCAGCAATTTTAATGCAAGCATGAGAGAGAAAGAATAGGCGATATCGGTATGCTCAAGGGGGGGGGGGGGTGCTTGCCTTGTTGCTCGGCGGCAAGGGCAAGATCGTCAATGGTGTCTTCGATCTCCGAAGCTGCGTCGGTACCGGAAACTGCGTCGGGGTCTAACGAGAGAGAAGACGGGGAGGAAAACAATAAATACAAGCAAACAGATGCAACACGATGCATGACATGGCAATACACGGTGACAGAGGTGATCTAACGCAGTACTACACGTATCAGACGGAGTGGGAAAATATCTGATGATATTTCCCGGGTCTTTGGATTTATCGGACAGAAGATCTGGAGAGGGAAGTTCCATGTTCATCATGCTAGGAGCATGTGACAGATGAAAGGAGGGCATATTCGGATTCGTGGGATTTTTCTGATCAATTTTCATATATAAATTATTTTCATCGGAGTTACGGATTAAAAGATATGATTTTCTAAAGTTTTTATTAATTTCTGGAATTTCTGGATTTAACTAATTCAACATTATCAAGAACAGTACAGGGTGACGTCATCGTGACGTAATGCTGACATCAGCAGTCAACGGTCGGCTGACCAGAGTCAAACCTGACATGTGGGGCCCACATGTCAGCCTCTGTTAGTTTATTAGGATTAATTTGAACTAATTACAGATTAATTAGGGAGGTGGGTCCCAGTTGTCAGTGACTAGATAGAGTTAACTAAAACATATTTTAATTAAAAGTGGTTAATTAGTCTAATTACAGAAAGGGGGCCCACATGTCAGTGGCCGTAGCTGCCACGTCAACGCAGTTGACTTGGTCAACTGGTCAACGGGGCCCCCTGGGCCCATGGGTCAGTGACCCAAGGGGGTGGCCCAGGTCGGCCACGTCGGCGTCGACCGGCGACTCGCCGCCGGCGACCAAAATGACGGCGGCGCGCACTGGAGGGGGTCGGATTTCGTCTACGGTGGTCCATTCGACGCGGGGTCGGGCTCATTCGATCGGGCGTTCAACACCGCGTCTAACTGTGGGGGTGCCGTGGCCGGGGATGCGGTGTGGCGTCGGCGGCGAGCTCGCGGGCGGCGTCGGAGTTCGGGGGCCTGCGGAACCAGCGAAGTGCGGCGCCAGCGCTCGAGCTAGCTAGCTAGGTAGCGGCAG
The DNA here is from genome assembly GCA_011799875.1 of Thinopyrum elongatum. Lineage (NCBI taxonomy): Eukaryota > Viridiplantae > Streptophyta > Magnoliopsida > Poales > Poaceae > Thinopyrum > Thinopyrum elongatum. The sequence continues at coordinate 341,692,060 of CM022302.1, forward strand.
TAGCACTCCATAAGCTCGCCAGAGCCACTGGCTCGAGCCGTAGGGGCTCAGGAGCGCGCTAATGGCAGCGGCGGCGGCGGTCAGAGCATGACACCACAGCGGCACGCCTACGGGCTACAGGAGACGACGCAAATGGAGGGGAGAGGAGGGCGATCTCACCGTGCGGTGCAAGGTGGCCCGTGGAAGATTAGGAGCGCAGAGGGAGGCCGTGGTCGCCGGAACTTGCCGGAGATGCCGAAGGGAAGCGGTGGCTTTATTCCGACGAAGGAGGCATCCTTGGCTCGGGATCGTTGGCGTAGTCGAAGCAGCAGTCGCCGGCGAGCCTCCTGGACAGGGTCCTAGGCGACGAGGAGCATGGTGGTCGCGAGCTTCACGGTGCCGCGGTCATGGCGGCGCTCGGGCGAGGTGGGGAACGAGGGAGGAAGGGAGGAATGGTGGCTAGGGTTCGCCAGGGAGAGCGGGGAGCTGCTCTTATCCCCAGCGCGGGCGCGGGCGCGCTGTCGATCGCACGGAGGGGGGGCCTGGCTCGCGCACGCGAGGTGCTCGATAGCGAGGCGCGGAGCAGTGCGTGAGGTGGGGGACGGCGCTGCGAAGGCTGGGCCGGCACTGTGCACTCGAGGCCCAGCACAGTGGGCCTTTTCCTTTTTCTCCTTTTCTCTTTCTCTGTTTTTCTTTTCTTTTCTGTTTTCTTTGCCTTTTGTCTTTTGTTTTTATTTCAATTGACTTTTGGTAAAATATGAGACTTGCCCAAATATTCACAGTGCAATATTAGACATTGTTAGAAAATGGTTTGGAGTACAAATGATTTTATTTGGATTTTAAATAAGAGAATAAGGGTTAAATAACTCTGTTTTGTGGTTGTTAGAGTCACATAATTTATTTAGTATATGTTGAATATAATTTTAGAATCGTCTCTGGATTATTTACAATATTATGAACAATTTAGTTTTCAAATTTGAACAACTTTTATTTTCACTTAAGTTTGTATTTCCATTTGAATTTGGAATTTGAAAAGAGGTATGATCCCAATGATGATTAAGCATTGTTAATCATGGTGACTTGGAATTATCAAAGGGGGATTACTGTAGCTAACCTCTGGGGGTGTTACAAATCTCCTCCACTAATAAGAATTGTCGTCCCGAGAATTAAGAGGAAGACTGAAAGAAAGCGGGGTATTCTTGGAAGTTCTTCCGAAGAAATGTCTGGAAAATCTCGAACGACTAGAATGTTTTCGATCCCCTCAAGCGGAGAAGCATTCAACGCTTTCATGGTGTTTATTTTGGAGTTATCTGGGCGAGGTAATTCACTAGCTCGGATGACTAACGGAGTATGCATTTCCTCATAATGAAGGTCATGCAGGAATGCAAATTTTTCAGAGATGAATGAATGTGATGCTGCTGAATTAAATGAAACAATGGAAAGGAAAATGATTATCAGACTAATCAAATCAATGGTAAGGAATTAAGCACAGAATATCCAGCTCTCCGGGTAGACAAGATTTACGAGATCCTAAGTGTCGGCATTAGTAAAATTCATTTATCCCGAATAGAAGAGAGGTCAGAGTCCCAGAGTAAAGACGAGGAGTAAAAGATCCTAATACCACCCAATTGGCGACGTGGGCCCGTAAGCCACACAGCCAAGTTAGTAAAACCGTTTTCGGACCACTAGACTCAACTTCGGCCAAGGAGTTGGAAAGGGGGATTCCTAGAGGCAGTCGGCTCTGATACCAACTTGTGACGCCCCCGGCTCAATCATGCACTAATCATACACGCAAATGCACACGATCAAGCCTAAGGACTCACGGGAAGATATCACAACACAACTCTAAAACATAAATAAAGTCATAAAAGCTTTATATTACAAGCCAGGGGCCTCGAGGGATCGAATACATAAGCTTGCGTACAAGCGTCAGCGGAAGCATCAGATATCTGAGTACAGATATAAAAGAATACAAAGATAGGCCCTTAAAAGGCGGGGCAAAAGAAAACACTACGATCGAAAGGCGCAGGCCTCCTGCCTGGGACCCTCCGATCCTACTCCTGGTCGTCGGCCAGCTCGTAGAAGTACCCACTCTCGAGGTGGTTGTAGCAATCGTCGGCGGGGGCAGCTGTATCCGGGGCTCCGTCATCTGGTTGCATCAAAAGGGGTATGGGGGAAAAAGAAAGCAAAGCAACCGTGAGTACTCATCCGAAGTACTCAGCAAGCAAGGATCTACACTACATATGCAACATTATCAAAGGAAGGCTGTATATGTGGACTGGGCTGCAGAAATGCCAGAATAAAGAGAAGGCCTAGTCCTATCGAAAACTAGCATCTTCAAAGGTCTTGCAGCATTAGAAGAGCGTAGATTAGTACCGTATAAAGTAGTAGTATCATTACGTCTCATCCTCACCCAGAGATCCTTTCTCGACTCCCTGCGAGAAAGCAATCCCAGAGCCATACAGTCATCAACCTCGTCCTGAGATCCCTTCTCGACTCCCTGCGAGAAGCAATCCCAGAGCCATAGTATCCAAGTATCCTGTTCTAATTGTATCAATCAGGACACAACTCCGAGTGTCCGTTACCGAGGATCCGACTATGCATAGATTAGTTCTTCCCTGCAGGGGTGCACCAACTTACCCACCATGCTCGCTTAACTCCGGCCGGACACACTTTTCCGGGTCATGCCCGGCCTCGGCTAAACGACACACCGCAACCCTACCTAGAGCTCAGCAGAGAGGTCCCCGCCGGTCTACATCCTAAGCGCTCAGAGGTCTTGGGCGATCGCCCTGTGCACTCCGAGTCGTTGCGTGCAGGGGGAAGCCAGGCACCAGGGGGGCGCCGGTCCGTCCCGGCCGCAATGCTGAACTGGACGTCTGACAAAGCTTTCGGCTAATGCATACGATGCAGAGTGCCCATAACTTTTCCCACGTGATGGTTAGTGCTATCGGGCCAAAGGCCCACTCGAATCAAATATCCAAATCGTTAGTACCTTGGGGGTGCGGTAACGAGCAGAGACTCACGATCGATGTGACCCCGTCACCCCGTCTCGAGGACTTGCGGCAAGGGCTAAGAATGCCCGGCCGTGCCTCGTGTTCTCACTCGGGCACCATCCAGGCAACCCGTCTTCACAACACCCGCCACTTAGGCGCACGCGGGTACCCCTCAGGGTCGACCCGCCTTTCCAACTAATAGTGTAAGGTCCAAGTATCCGTGTGTCCATAACATCAGGGGAATCCGAGGTATCACCCTCGTTAGATTCCTACTCGATGTAACCATCAAGGTGAACTTAGGAGGAATCACCCTCGATGGGTTCACACTTGGTGTGTTGCACGACAGGGTCGTATCGGAAGTGGAGACGGAGGAATCACCCTCGATGACCACGACCGAATAGCTACTCTACAGAGTTAACATCAGAAGTGCTACAAGAGGTTTCACCCTCGGCACTCGATAGTAACGCTGCAGTGTCGTTACAACTAAGGGGGGGTGATGTGCGGTGCCGGGGCCTGGTCTTCAATCCCGTTGATCGGGTCTTCTGATAATCCAGCGGGGCAGTCGGGATAAGTGGGGTCACTGATAGGTCTCTACCCAGCCTATACTAATCAGTTTAGGATATGCAGGTAATTATCAACAGCAGGTTACAATAAACAGGCTATGCATCAGAATAGGTAAAGCAGTAGTAGCAGCAATTCTAATGCAAGCATGAGAGAGAAAGAATAGGCGAGATCAGTATGCTCAAGGGGGGGGGTGCTTGCCTTGTTGCTCGGTGGCAAGGGCATGATCGTCAATGGTGTCTTCGGTCGCCGGAGCTGCGTCGGTACCGGGAACTGCGTCGGGGTCTAACAAGAGAGAAGAGGGGGAGGAAAACAATAAATACAAGCAAACAAATGCAACACGATGCATGACATGGCAATACGCGGTGACAGAGGTGATCTAACGCAGTACTACACATATCAGACGGAGCGGGAGAATATCTGACGATATTTCCCGGGTCTTTGGATTTATCGGACAGACGATCCGGAGAGGGAAGTTCCATGTTCATCATGCTAGGAGCATGTGACAGATGAAAGGAGGGCATATTCGAATTCGTGGGATTTTTCTGATCAATTTTCATATATAAATTATTTTCATCGGAGTTACGGATTAAAAAGATATGATTTTCTAAAGTTTTTATTAATTTCTGGAATTTCTGGATTTAATTAATTCAACATTATCCTGAACAGTACAGGGTGACGTCATCATGACGTAATGCTGACGTCAGCAGTCAACGGTCGGCTGACCAGAGTCAAACCTGACATGTGGGGCCCACATGTCAGCCTCTGTTAGTTTATTAGGATTAATTTGAACTAATTACTGATTAAATAGGGGGGTGGGTCCCAGTTGTCAGTGACTAGATAGAGTTATCTAAAACATCTTTTAATTAAAAGTGGTTAGTTAGTCTAATTACATAAAGGGGGCCCACATGTCAGTGGCTGTAGCTGCCACGTCAACGCAGTTGACTTGGTCAACTGGTCAACGGGGCCCCCTGGGCCCACGGGTCAGTGACCCAAGGGGGTGGCCCAGGTCAGCCACGTCGGCGTCGACCGGCGACTCGCCGCCGGCGACCAAAACGACGGCGGCGCGCACTGGAGGGGGTCGGATTTCGTCTACGGTGGTCCATTCGACGCGGGGTCGGGCTCATTCGATCGGGCGTTCAACGCCGCGTCTAACCGTGGGGGTGCCGTGGCCGGGGATGCGGTGTGGTGTCGGCGGCGAGCTCGCGGGCGGCGTCGGAGTTCGGGGGCCTGCGGAACTAGCGAAGCGCGTCGCCAGCGCTCGAGCTAGCTAGCTAGGTAGCGGCAGTAGCACTCCAGAAGCTCGCCAGAGCCACTGGCTCGAGCCGTAGGGGCTCGGGAGTGCGCTAATGGCAGTGGCGGCGGCGGTCAGAGCACGGCACCGCTGCGGCACGCCTACGGGCTACAGGAGATGGCGCAAATGGAGGGGAGAGGAGGGCGATCTCACCGTGCGGCGCAAGGTGGCCCGTGGAAGATTAGGAGCGCAGAGGGAGGCCGTGGTCGCCGGAACTTGCCAGAGATGCCGAAGGGAAGCGGTGGCTTGATTCCGACAAAGGAGGCGTCCTTGGCTCGGGATCGTTGGCGTAGTCGAAGCAGCAGTCGCCGGCGAGCCTCCTGGACAGGGTCCTAGGCGACGAGGAGCATGGTGGTCGCGAGCTTCACGGTGCCACGGTCATGGCGGCGCTCGGGCGAGGTGGGGAACGAGGGAGGAAGGGGGGAATGGTGGCTAGGGTTCGCCAGGGAGAGCGGGGAGCTGCTCTTATCCCCAGCGCGGGCGCGGGCGCGCTGTCGATCGCACGGAGGGGGGGCCTGGCTCGCGCACGCGAGGTGCTCGATAGCGAGGCGCGGAGCAGTGCGTGAGGTGGGGGACGGCGCTGCGAAGGCTGGGCCGGCACTGTGCACTCGAGGCCCAGCACAGTGGGCCTTTTCCTTTTTCTCCTTTTCTCTTTCTCTGTTTTTCTTTTCTTTTCTGTTTTCTTTGCCTTTTGTCTTTTGTTTTTATTTCAATTGACTTTTGGTAAAATATGAGACTTGCCCAAATATTCACAGTGCAATATTAGACATTGTTAGAAAATGGTTTGGAGTACAAATGATTTTATTTGGATTTTAAATAAGAGAATAAGGGTTAAATAACTATGTTTTGTGGTTGTTAGAGTCACATAATTTATTTAGTATATGTTGAATATAATTTTAGAATCGTCTCTGGATTATTTACAATATTATGAACAATTTAGTTTTCAAATTTCAACAACTTTTATTTTCACTTAAGTTTGTATTTCCATTTGAATTTGGAATTTGAAAAGAGGTATGATCCCAATGATGATTAAGCATTGTTAATCATGGTGACTTGGAATTATCAAAGGGGGATTACTGTAGCTAACCTCTGGGGGTGTTACAGCACGCACGTACACAGCCCCCCGACGCCTCTAGTATTGTTTCCGCCCGGACCCGTACTCCGGCAGCCGCCTAGCTCACCGCCGACGTCGATTCCGGCCACTCCAGGGCGAAGCAACACCACCACTCGATGCGGCCCATCGCCTGCTTTCGAACGCGACCGGCCGCGTTCAAAACCGTGCACCACAGCTGAATCCCGAGCTCGCCGGAGCTTGCCACCGCGCTCGGGGCTCGCCGGCGCGTCTCCGGCGGCCGGCGCCGACGTGGCCCGTCTGGCCCACCACCAGGGCCACTGACTGATGGGACCGGGGCTCCCCATTGACCAGTCAGCGATGCTGACTGGGCAGCCCGTGTCGCTGACACGCGGGTCCCACCCCTTAAAACATTTTAAAATAAATAAAAACCCTAATTAAAATGATAATTAACCTAATTAGTTAATCAGTTAAGTTAACAGACACCGACAGTTGGCCCCACCCCCCTAATTAGTCAGTAATTAGTTCAATTAATCCTAATAAACTAACAGAGGCTGACATGTGGGCCCCACACGTCAGGTTTGACCTGGTCAGCTGCACTGTTGACTGCTGACATCACCTCTACGCCATGATGATGTCATCTTTTACTGTTTTTGATAATTCGAATTAATAATAAATCTGTAATTCCAGAATATTGTTTAAACTTTGAAAAAATCATATAAAATAATCCGTAGCTCAGATCGAAAACTTTGTACATGAAAGTTGCTCAGAATTTCGAGACGAATCCGAATACGTTGTCCGTTCGTCCGTCACACTTGCCTAACTATCCGAACATGGAACCGTTCCCCACCGGTCATCTGTCTGACAAATGTCCGGAACCGGGAAAACATTCCCGGATGGATTCCCCCTTCCTCGGTGACGTGCAACCATACGTTAGGACACACCCGGCACTGCATCTTGTCATGTCATACATTGGGTTCCTCATGTTTGCTGTGTATTTATACTGTTTCCTCCCCCTATTCTCTCTCGTTAGACCCCGACGCAGTTCCCGGTACCGACACAACTCCGGAGCCCGACGCCACCGTTGACGAACTTGCCCTTACCGCCGAGCAACCAGGCAAGCACCCCCTTTTTGAGCATACCGATACCGCCTATTCTTTCTCTCTCATGCTTGCATTAGAATTGCTGCTGCTACTGCTTCACCTATTCTGATGCATAGCCTGTTTATTGTAACCTGCTATTGATACCTTACCTGCTTACCCTAAACTGCTTAGTATAGGCTGGGTAGAGACCTATCAGTGACCCCACTTATCCCGTCTGCCCCACTGGATTATCAGAAGACCCGATCAACGGGATCGAAGACCAGGCCCCGGCACCGCACATCACCCCCTTAGTTGTAACGACACTGCAGCGTTACTATCGAGTGCCGAGGGTGATACCTCGTGTAGCACTTCTGATGTTAACTCTGTAGAGTAGCTAATCGGTCGTGGTCATCGAGGGTGATTCCTCCTTCACCACCTCCGATAACGACGCCGTCGTACAAACACCTCAAGTGTGAACCCAGCGAGGGTGATTCCTCCGAGTTCACCTTGACGTATATATCGGGTAGGAATCCAACGAGGGTGATACCTCGGATTCCCCCTGATGTTATGGACACACGGATACTTGGACTGTACTATTGTTACTGGGAAAGGCGGGTCGACCCTGAGGGGTACCCGCGTGTGATGTGAAGATGGGTTGCCTGGATGGTGCCCGAGTGATGAATACGAGGCGTGGCTGGGCATTCTTAGCCCTTGCCGCAAGTCCTCGAGACAGGGCGACGGGGTGACATCGATCATGAGTCTCTGCTCGTTACCGCACCCCCAAGGTACTAACGGTTTGGATATGTGATCTGAGTGGGCCTTTGGCCCGATAGCACTAACCATCACGTGGGCATAGTGTGGGCGTTCTGCATCGTAGCATCAGCCGAATGCTCTGACAGACATCCAGTTCAGCATTGCGGCACGGTCGGATCATGTCGGCCACCCGAGGCGGTGCTGGTATCCACCCTGTGCGCAACGACCTGGAGGGTGAGGGGCGATGGCCAAGACCCCCTTGCGCTTAGGATGTAGACCGGCGGGGACCTCTTTGCTGAGCTGTAGGTAGGGTTGCGGTGTGTCGTTTGGCCGAGGCCGGGCATGACCCAGGAAAGTGTGTCCGGCCGGAGTTAATCGAGCGTGGTGGGTAAGTTGGTGCACCCCTGCAGGGAAGAACTAATATATGCATAGCCGGATCCTCGGTAACGGACACTCGGAGTTGTATCCCGATCGATACAACTAGAATTGGATACTATGGCTCTGGGATTGCTTCTCGCAGGGAGTCGAGAAGGGATCTCCGGACGAGGTTGATGACTGTATGGCTCTGGGATTGCTTTCTCGTAGGGAGTCAAGAAAGGATCTCTGGGTGAGGTTGATAATATTACTACTATTCTATATTGTACTAATCTACACTCTTCTAATGCTGCAAGACCTCTGAAGATGCTAGTCTACGCTAGGACTAGTCCTTCTCTCTATTCTGGCTTTTCTGCAGCCCAGTCCACATATACAGCCTTCCTTTGATAATGTTGCATATGTAGTGTAGATCCTTGCTTGCTGAGTACTTCAGATGAGTACTCACGGTTGCTTTGCTTTCTTTTTCCCCCATATCCCCTCTGAGGCAACCAGATAACGGAGCCCCGGATATAGTTGCACCCGCCGACGATCGCTACTACTCCCCCGAGAGGGATACTTCTACGAGCTGGCCGACGACCAGGAGTAGGTTCGGAGGGTCCCAGGCAGGAGGCCTATGCCTTTCGATCGTAGTGTTTTTTTTGCCCCGCCTTATCAGGGCCTTTCTGTGTTTTCTTTTATATCTGTACTCAGATATCTGATGCTTCCGCTAACGCTTGTATGCGAGCTTATGTATTCGAGCCCTCGAGGCCCCTGGCTTGTAACATAAAGCTTGTATGACTTTATTTATGTTTTAGAGTTGTGTTGTGATATCTTCCCGTGAGTCCTTAGGCTTGATCGTGTGCATTTGCGTGTATGATTAGTGCACGATTGAGCCGGGGGTGTCACAAGTTGGTATCAGAGCTGACTGACTGTAGGAACCCCCTTTCCAACTCCTTGGCCGAAGTTGAGTCTACTGATCCAAAACTAATTTACTAACTTGGCCATGTGGCTTACGGGCCCACGTCGCCAATTGGGTGGTATTAGGATCTTTTATTCCTCGATCTTTACTCTGGGACTCTGATCTCTCCTCTATTCGGGTTAAAATTTTACTAACTCCAACATTAGGTTCTCGTGATCACATCCACCCGGTGTTCTGAAATTTTCCCCCTTCCTTCAAGATTGCGGCCAGGTTCTGCTTGCAGGATCCTCTTATCGAAGGCACCCTGTGTTGTCACTTGCAGATTCCTCGCCCCAGCAGTTTTCTCCGACGTGGATGTAGCCTTTGCTATGTCACGTTGTTGTAATCCTCACCGCGTGCCTGCGCGCCGCCTAGTTTGTCTAGCTGCGAGCGTTCCCGTGCGCGTACTATCCGTTTGAATCCAACTCTGTGCATGGATTAGTATGTCTTTGACGACTACTATTATATATCTAATGCCTTTCCTATTCTTTCCCGTGTTACATCATGAATAACTCCATTCACATGCAGTTTTTCTTGCTAAACTGCCCCTGTTGATTTGGCAGGATGGTTGACGATCCCCCACCTCCACCTTATATTCCCGAAATGATGCAGCAGTTTGAACTGAACCGTCAGGTTATTACCGGGATATTGGCTCAGTTTCCAAACCAGAATGCTCATCAACAGCCTACCCCAATAACTCTGCCAGAATTCGTGCGCCTCAATCCGTCCACTTTTCGCAGCTCGACTGATCCAATGGATGCTGATGATTGGCTCCGTGACATTGCCTTCCAGATGAAGTCGGCCAATGTTATCCCTGATAGTTACGTCACCTATGCAACATACCACCTGAGGGGATCAGCTGCTCAATGGTGGGAAAGCCACAAGGGTATGTTGCCTGCAGAGGCTGAAACCACTTGGCAGGAATTTCAGTCAGCCTTTCGTGCATGGTACATTCCTCAAGGTCTGATGGACCAGAAGAAGCAGGAATTCCGCAAACTTACACAGAGCACAATGACTATGGATGAATATTAGAGGAAATTTCTCGAATTGTCCCGCTATGCTGAAGATGACATCTGCACTGACGCCCGCAAGCAGGAGAAATTCCGTGAAGGACTGCGTACTAACATAAACCTCGCACTTGCAGTCCATGATTGCACAGACTTCGCAATGCTAGTCAGCCAATCTTTCTGAGTTGAAACTGCTCTGACTAAATGCCAGGAGTCGCTCAAGCATACCCAAGATGTTGGTCCATCTTCGAGTCAGTCTGCTCAGAAACATCGAGTCTGGATCCCACATAATGTTCATCACCGACCTGCTCCAACGCCAAGGCCGTCTTATGTTGCACCTCGTCTGCCTTCACCGCCGAGGCAGCTAACGGTTCAGGATGGATAGCCTAATGCTATGGCTTTTCATCAGGATGCACCACGTCCTCTTGTTGGTCGCAAGAAGAGCTGTCGGAACCGTCGTCTTAGAAGCTGTAATGCCAGGCCGTCTGCTATAGTTCGGGCCCATGTCAACCAAGTAAACATGGAAGAAGCTCGACAGGACCCCAAAATTGTGATGGGCACCCTTCTAGTGAATTCAATCCCAGCTTCAGTCCTCTTTGATTCTGGAGCATCGCACCCCTTCATGTCCGAAAGTTTTGCGCGAAGCCATGATATACCTTTCGAGGAGATGTCCACCCCATTAGTAATCCAGTCACCTGGGGCTAATTAGCAAACTACCATGGTAAGCCACGGTAACCACATTGTGATCGGAGGATTGATGTTCCCCGTTTCACTCATTGCTCTCAAGACCTCCAACATAGACATTATTATGGGTATGGACTGGTTGAAGCCTCATAAAGCTTTGATTGACTGTGCCACTGAAATAGTCCGCCTCACTGTGACGCCCCCGGCCCGATCACGCGCTAATCATACACGCAAATGCACACGATCAAGCCTAAGGACTCACGGGAAGATATCACAACACAACTCTAAAACATAAATAAGTCATACAAGCTTTATATTACAAGCCAGGGCCTCGAGGGCTCGAATACATAGCTCGATGGCATACAAGCGTCAGCGGAAGCATCAGATATCTGAGTACAGATATAAAAGAGTAACAGAAAGGCCTTTAGAAAGGTGGGGCAAAATAAAACACTACGATCGAAAGGCGCAGGCCTCCTGCCTGGGACCCTCCGATCCTACTCCTGGTCGACAGTCAACTCGTAGCAGTATCCATCCTCTGGGTAGTAGTAGCGATCGTCGGCGAGGACAGCTGTCTCAGGGGCTCCGTCATCTTGTTACGACAAACTGATATGGGGAGAAAAAGGAAAACAAAGCAACCGTGAGTACTCAGAAGTACTCAGCAAGCAAGGATCTACACTACATATGCAACATTTTCAAAGGGAGGCTGTATATGTGGACTGGGCTGCAGAAATGCCAGAATAGAGAGAAGGCCTAGTCCTATCGAAGACTAGCATCTTCAGCGGTCTTGCAGCAACAGAAGAGAGTAGAACAATACAATATAATGTAGCAGTAATACTATCAACCTCACCCAGAGATCCTTTCTCGACTCCCTGCGAGAAAGCAATCCCAGAGCCATAAAGTCATCAACCTCGTCCTGAGATCCCTTCTCGACTCCCTGCGAGAAGCAATCCCAGAGCCATAGTATACAGGTCGCATCACAGGTATCCAGTTCTAGTTGTATCGATCGGGATACAACTCCGAGTGTCCTTTACCGTAGGACCGGCTATCGATAGAAGTGTTCTTCCCTGCAGGGGTGCACCAACTTACCCAACACGCTCGATTAACTCCGGCCGGACACACTTTCCTGGGTCATGCCCTGCCTCGGCCAAACGACACATCGCAACCCTACCTACAGCTAAGCAGAGAGGTCCCCGTCGGTCTACATCCTAAGCGCAAGGGGGTCTTGGCCATCGCCCCTCGCCCTCCGGGTCATTGCGTACATGGCCCAGATCCAAGCACCACCGAAATGGCGCCAATCACTCCATGCCGCAGTGCTGAACTGGACGTCTGACAGAGCTTTCGGCTGATGCATACGATGCAGAACGCCCATACTATGCCCACGTGATGGTTAGTGCTATCAGGCCAGAGGCCTGCTCGGATCAAATATCCAAATCGTTAGGACTAGGGCTTGCGGTAACGAGCAGAGACTCACGAAAGATGTGACCCCGTCGCCCCGTCTCGAGGACTTGCGGCAAGGGCCATGAATGCCCGGCCGCGCCTCGTATTCACCACTCGGGCACCACACTGGCACCCGTCTTCACAACACTCGCCTCTCAGGCGCACGCGGGTACCCCTCAGGGTCGACCCGCCTTTCCAAGTAATCAACAGTACAGTCCAAGTATCCGTGTGTCCATAACATCAGGGGAATCCGAGGTATCACCCTCGTTGGATTCCTACTCGATGTGTCTGTCAAGGTGAACTCGGAGGATTCACCCTCGATGGGTTCACACTTGATGTGTTGCACGACAGCGTCGTTACCGGAAGTGGCGAAGGAGGAATCACCCTCGATGACCACGATCGAAAAGCTACTCTACAGAGTTAACATCAGAAGTGCTACATGAGGTTTCACCCTCGGCACTCGATAGTAATGCTGCAGTGTCGTTACAACTAGGGGGGGTGATGTGCGGTGTCGGGGCCTGGTCTTCAATCCCGTTGATCGGGTCTTCTGACGATCCAGCGCGGCAGTCGGGATAAGTGGGGCCACTGATAGGTCTCTACCCAGCCTAGACTAAACAGTTTAGGATATGTAGGTAATTATCAACAGCAGGTTACAATGAACAGGCTATGCATCAGAATAGGTAAAGCAGCAGCAGCAGCAGCAATTCTAATGCAAGCATGAGAAATAGAATGGGCGATATCGGGATGATGAAAGGGGGGGGGGGCTTGCCTGGTTGCTCGGCGGCAAGGGCAAGGTCGTCAATGGTGACTTCGGTCTCCGGAGCTGCGCCGGGATCTATCGAGAGAGAAGAGGGGGAGGAAACAGTATAAATATAGAGCAAACATGAGCAACGCAAAGTACGGCATGACAATATGCAGTGCCGGGTGTGTCCTAACGTATGGTTGCACGTCACCGAGGAAGGAGGAATCCATCCGGGAATGTTTTCCCGGTTCCGGACATTTGTTAGACAGATGACCGGAGAGGAACGGTTGCATGTTTGGATAGTTAGTGACGTGTGGCGGACGAACGGACCGCGTATTCAGATTCGTCTCGTCGTTCTGAGCAACTTTCATGTATAAAGTATTTTCATCGGAGTTACGGATTATTTAATATGATTTTCTAAAGTTTTTATTAATTTCGGGAATTTATTTAATTATTTAAAATAAACATTATCCAGAATAGTGCTCGCTGATGTCAGCAAGGTTAATTAGGTTAACTAATTAATTAGCTCTAATTAACCAGGGTTACTTAAGTTGATTAACATTTAATTAATCTAATTAATCAAATTAGACTAATCTAAACAGTGTTAATTAACTAATTAATTATTTATTTTAATTATATTGTTTATTATTATTTATTTTAATTAACAGGCAGGGCTGTGGGCCCCACTGGTCAGTGGACCAGGGCCGGACATGTCCGGAGCATGCCCGTTTGGGACCGGACATGTCCGGTGCCCAAATGGCACGCGCGGGCGCGGGCGGGCGAGGCCGCGGCAGCGCGCGGCAGTGCGCGCGGGGCCGGAGCGGCAGGGGGGTGGCGGCTCTCGTCGCAGTCGTCGGGGTTTGGTCTTAAGCAGAGGGGAAGCAAGCGGCGGCCGTACCGTGCGGGCGCGTTCGGATCCGGCGGGGGCGGGGCGGGGCGTCAGCATTGGCTGTCTAGAGTAGAGCGACGCAGGCAGGATAAGCTTTTTCGCTCGCCGGTTTTCTGTCTTTCTCTTTCTTCCTCTTTCTCCCTTCTCTATCTACAGGCCTCTTCTCATCTCTATTTCTCTTTCTCCACTCTTTCTTTTTCTTTCGTTCTCTCTTCTTTGCCTCTTCTCATTCGTCATCTTCCTCCTGGCTTTGACTTGCTGGTAGTCCTTCTCTTCGACTTGATTTTCTTTTCTCTTTCTTTTTATCCTTAGGAGGCACGGGCCTTCACCGGCTATCCGAGGGAAAGAGGCAAAGCGGTGCGCAGAGGAGGACATTGAGATGTTGCACGTTGACGGCGCTGAAGCATTCCTGCTTGTTAAGCTCTCCCTTCTAGAGGCGTTCTTCCACCTTCTACTTTTTTCTATCACCTGTTTCTGCGTTCGGTGTTGGGTCTTGGCTTCTCGCTCAATCGCTCGTTTCTCTCTTTTTTTTGCTTCTCCTTTTCCGAGGCGGAACGATGGTGAGGCGAGGTCCGGCGATGGTGGCATCTGAGACGAGCGCGCGGCGATTTGTCCGGCGCGGCTTCTTTCTCTTTCCCTATCCATACTTTCTCTTTTTGTGTTTTTTAGAGTATCTCCTTTTATTATTTTTTTGTTCTTTTTTTTCTTCATTGTTTCGGGGGTGAGGGGAGGGGGTTATAGGCCCGGGGTGGGCCGGCCTGGGTGGTGGCCTGGTGGCCAGCTGGGCCACGGCCCAGTTGGTCCGGGGGGGGCTTTCGGGCTTTTCCTTTTACTTACTTTTTTTTTATATTATTTATTTTCCTTTTCTGTTTTCTCTTTTATTTTTATTCCAAAAGACTTTTGTAAAATATGAGACTTGCTCCATTATTTACAGTGCATTATCTGTCACTGCTAGAAATTGGTTTGGGGTCCATATCTTTTTGTTTGGATTTTATTTAAATTGAAAAAGGATTAAATAGTGTTAAGTTGCTGCTGTTCCTTGTTGTTCGAGTCCTTTTACAATTCCAACAAATGTTGCAATCATTTTTATAAATGCTATGAGAATATTTGCAACATGATACACATTTTAGTTTTCAGGTTCAGGCAACTTTTATTTTCCACTTTCACTTAAATTTGGGTTTTGACTTAGGAGTTGAAAAGCATTATGATGCAAATGATGATCATGCACTATTAATCATGCTGACTTGGCATTATCAAAATGGATTTACTGTGGCTAACCACTGGGGGTGTTACAAAATCTCCTCTACTAACAAGAATTCTTGTCCCGAGAATTAAGAGGTAGAAGGAAAAAGTTCGGAGTATTCCGCACGAAGATTATCCTCGCGTTCCCAAGTGGCTTCATGTTCAGTATGATTTGACCACTGAACTTTGAGGAACTTGGTAACCTTCTGACGGGTCCGACGTTCAGCTTCATCGAGAATGCGGATCGGATGCTCCTTATAAGATAGGTCATCTTGCAATTCGAGCAGCTCGTGATCCACAGCTCGGTGCGGAGATTCCTTGAAGCATTGACGAAGCTGCGACACGTGGAAGACGTCGTGGATATGAGAGAATTGCGGCGGCAATTCCAATTTATATGCCACCTGACCACGTCTAGCAATAATGCGGAAAGGACCAATGTAGCGTGGAGCTAGCTTGCCCTTGATTCCAAAACGGTGAGTGCCCTTCATAGGAGTGACACGAAGATAAGCCTGATCACCAGGTTGATAAGTCAAACCCCATCGTTTGCGATCATAGTTGCTCTTCTGGCGGTCCTGAGCCGCCTTGAGATTTTCCCGGACAATTCGGACTTGTTCTTCGGCGTGTTGAATAATATCCGGTCCAACAAGAGGTCGTTCCCCAGTTTCTGACCAATTCAGAGGGGTTCGACACTTACGTCCATAGAGAACTTCAAAGGGGGCCATTTTCAAGCTGGCTTGATAGCTGTTGTTATAAGAGAACTCGGCATATGGAAGAGATTCTTCCCACTTCTTGCCGAAAGAAATAACACAAGCTCGAAGCATATCTTCAAGCACTTGGTTGACTCGCTCGACTTGGCCTTGAGACTAGGGGTGATATGCTGAACTCCAAGTAATATGAGTTCCCATAGCTTTTTGGAAACTTTCCCAGAAATGACCAGTGAATATGCTGCCACGGTCTGAACTGATCTCTTTCGGAATACCGTGGAGTGATACGATTCTGGAGATATACAACTCTGCTAACTGTTTAGCAGTGATAGTCTCCTTGACAGGCAGAAAATGTGCAACTTTGGAGAGTTGGTCGACGACGACAAGAATAGCGTCGTGACCCTCCTGTGACCTGGGAAGTCCTGTAATGAAATCCATTTGAACCTTATCCCATTTCCATAGAGGAATAGGCAACGGTTGCAGAATTCCAGCAGGCTTCTGATGTTCTGCTTTAACGCGACGACACACATCACATTCAGCAACAAAGCGAGCAATGTCCTGCTTCATTCTAGACCACCAGTACCTTTGACGGAGATCACGATACATCTTGGTGCTACCCGGATGAATAGACAATGGGGTGTCATGTGCCTCCTTCATAACCTTGTCAGTCATAAGCTCGAAGCGAGGTACGACAATGCGGTCTCTGAAATACAAGGTTCCATCTTCAGACAGCGAGAAATCCCTGTACTTTTCAAGGTGAAGACTCTTCTTCATCAGATCAACTTCAGCATCTTTAGCTTGCGCATTCTTAACAGCTTTCTCAAGGTCTGGTTCAACAACCAAGGTTTTTAGGTATCCTTGAGGAACTATCTCGAGATTTAGCTTTCGAAGCTCTTCATACAGAAGTGGTTGCTGTAGCTGAACCTCAAGTTCAGAGCAGTAAGATTTACGGCTCAATGCATCAGCCATTACATTAGCCTTGCCAGGGGTATAGGAAATACCCAAATCATAGTCCGCAATGGTCTCCATCCATCTTTGCTGACGTAGATTCAGAGATGGCTGAGTGAACAAGTACTTCAAACTTTTATGATCCGTGTAGATCTCGCAACGATTACCGAGGAGGTAATGTCGCCACAACTGCAGTGCATAGATGACAGCAGCTAGTTCTAGATCATGTACGGGATAATTCTCTTCATGTGGGCGCAACTGACGAGAGCCATAAGCAATCACTTTACGCTCTTGCATTAGGACACAGCCTAATCCTTCACGGGATGCGTCACAATAGATCACAAAGTCTTTGCGGGTATCTGGAGGAGATAGTACTGGGGTATTGTAACGGATTGACATCTGCCCCAGTGGATAAAGAATGTACTCTGGATGTATCCCTGCTCGAACAGCTGGTAGCTGCGTCGCAGGGTGTGGTGGAAACAAACGATCCATCTGAAACAGAGGAAACTCATGATTGTCAAAAGACAAGGAGAAGTATAACCGATCTCGGAGAGAAAGCTCAAACAAAACAGTGGAAAGGAAAATGATTATCAGACTAATCAGATCAATGTCAGGGAAATCGCACAGATATCCAGCTCTCCGGGTGGACGAGAATTACGAGATCCTAAGTGTCGGCGTTAGTAAACTTTAGTTAACCCGAAAGGAAGAGAGATCAGAGTCCCAGAGTAAAGATGAGGAATAAAAGATACTAATACCACCCAATTGGCGATGTGGGCCCGTAAGACACACAGCCAAGTTAGTAAAATAGTTTTCGGTTACTAGACTCAACTTCGGCCAAGGAGTTGGAAAGGGGGGCTCCTACAGGCAGTCGGCTCTGATACCAACTTGTGACGCCCCCGGCCCGATCGCACGCTAATCATACACGCAAATGCACACGATCAAGCCTAAGGACTCACGGGAAGATATCACAACACAACTCTAAAACATAAATAAGTCAGACAAGCTTTATATTACAAGCCAGGGCCTCGAGGGCTCGAATACATAGCTCGATGGCATACAAGCGTCAGCGGAAGCATCAGATATCTGAGTACAGATATAAAAGAGTAACAGAAAGGCCTTTAGAAAGGCGGGGCAAAATAAAACACTACGATCGAAAGGCGCAGGCCTCCTGCCTGGGACCCTCCGATCCTACTCCTGGTCGACAGTCAACTCGTAGCAGTATCCATCCTCTGGGTAGTAGTAGCGATCGTCGGCGAGGACAGCTGTCTCAGGGGCTCCGTCATCTTGTTACGACAAACTGATATGGGGAGAAAAAGGAAAACAAAGCAACCGTGAGTACTCAGAAGTACTCAGCAAGCAAGGATCTACACTACATATGCAACATTTTCAAAGGGAGGCTGTATATGTGGACTGGGCTGCAGAAATGCTAGAATAGAGAGAAGGCCTAGTCCTATCGAAGACTAGCATCTTCAGCGGTCTTGCAGCAACAGAAGAGAGTAGAACAATACAATATAATGTAGCAGTAATACTATCAACCTCACCCAGAGATCCTTTCTCGACTCCCTGCGAGAAAGCAATCCCAGAGCCATAGTATACAGGTCGCATCACAGGTATCCAGTTCTAGTTGTATCGATCGGGATACAACTCCGAGTGTCCTTTACCGTAGGACCGGCTATCGATAGAAGTGTTCTTCCCTGCAGGGGTGCACCAACTTACCCAACACGCTCGATTAACTCCGGCCGGACACACTTTCCTGGGTCATGCCCGGCCTCGGCCAAACGACACATCGCAACCCTACCTACAGCTAAGCAGAGAGGTCCCCGCCGGTCTACATCCTAAGCGCAAGGGGGTCTTGGCCATCGCCCCTCGCCCTCCGGGTCGTTGCGTACATGGCCCAGATCCAAGCACCACCGAAATGGCGCCAATCACTCCATGCCGCAGTGCTGAACTAGACGTCTGACAGAGCTTTCGGCTGATGCATACGATGCAGAACGCCCATACTATGCCCACGTGATGGTTAGTGCTATCAGGCCAGAGGCCTGCTCGGATCAAATATCCAAATCGTTAGGACTAGGGCTTGCGGTAACGAGCAGAGACTCACGAAAGATGTGACCCCGTCGCCCCGTCTCGAGGACTTGCGGCAAGGGCCATGAATGCCCGGCCGCGCCTCGTATTCACCACTCGGGCACCACACTGGCACCCGTCTTCACAACACTCGCCTCTCAGGCGCACGCGGGTACCCCTCAGGGTCGACCCGCCTTTCCAAGTAATCAACAGTACAGTCCAAGTATCCGTGTGTCCATAACATCAGGGGAATCCGAGGTATCACCCTCGTTGGATTCCTACTCGATGTGTCTGTCAAGGTGAACTCGGAGGATTCACCCTCGATGGGTTCACACTTGATGTGTTGCACGACAGCGTCGTTACCGGAAGTGGCGAAGGAGGAATCACCCTCGATGACCACGATCGAAAAGCTACTCTACAGAGTTAACATCAGAAGTGCTACATGAGGTTTCACCCTCGGCACTCGATAGTAACGCTGCAGTGTCATTACAACTAAGGGGGGGTGATGTGCGGTGTCGGGGCCTGGTCTTCAATCCCGTTGATCGGGTCTTCTGACGATCCAGCGCGGCAGTCGGGATAAGTGGGGTCACTGATAGGTCTCTACCCAGCCTAGACTAAATAGTTTAGGATATGTAGGTAATTATCAACAGCAGGTTACAATGAACAGGCTATGCATCAGAATAGGTAAAGCAGCAGCAAAAGCAGCAATTCTAATGCAAGCATGAGAAATAGAATGGGCGATATCGGGATGATCAAAGGGGGGGGGGTTGCCTGGTTGCTCGGCGGCAAGGGCAAGGTTGTCAATGGTGACTTCGGTCTCCGGAGCTGCGCTGGGATCTATCGAGAGAGAAGAGGGGGAGGAAACAGTATAAATATAGAGCAAACATGAGCAACGCAAAGTACGGCATGACAATATGCAGTGCCGGGTGTGTCCTAACGTATGGTTGCACGTCACCGAGGAAGGAGGAATCCATCCGGGAATGTTTTCCCGGTTCCGGACATTTGTCAGACAGATGACCGGAGAGAAACGGTTGCATGTTCGGATAGTTAGGGACGTGTGGCGGACGAACGGACTGCGTATTCAGATTCGTCTCGTCGTTCTGAGCAACTTTCATGTATAAAGTATTTTCATCGGAGTTACGGATTATTTAATATGATTTTCTAAAGTTTTTATTAATTTCTGGAATTTATTTAATTATTTAAAATAAACATTATCCAGAATAGTGCTCGCTGATGTCAGCATGACATCATGCTGATGTCAGCAAGGTTAATTAGGTTAACTAATTAATTAGCTCTAATTAACCAGGGTTACTTAAGTTGATTAACATTTAATTAATCTAATTAATCAAATTAGACTAATCTAAACAGTGTTAATTAACTAATTAATTATTTATTTTAATTATATTGTTTATTATTATTTATTTTAATTAACAGGCAGGGCTGTGGGCCCCACTGGTCAGTGGACCAGGGCCGGACATGTCCGGAGCATGCCCGTTTGGGACCGGACATGTCCGGTGCCCAAATGGCACGCGCGGGCGCGGGCGGGCGAGGCCGCGGCAGCGCGCGGCAGTGCGCGCGGGGCCGGAGCGGCAGGGGGGGTGGCGGCGCGCGGCGCAGGCGGCGGGGGTGGCGGAGCAGCGGCGGCCGTAGCCGGTGCGGGCGCGTGCGGGGCGGCAGTGGCTGGCGAGCGACGCAGCAGGGAGAGCGGGGCGAGCGCGGTGAGAGGCGGAGCGGTCGTCGCGGGGCGCCTGCGCGAGCGACAGAAGGGCGCGGCGAGGGAGCTTCAGGGCGTGCGGGAGCGCGGCGGGGACAGCACGGGCGCGATGACCGCGGGCAGAGAGGAGGGGAGTGGAGGCCACGGGCCTCACCGGCGATGGAGGGAAGAGGCAGCGGTGCGCGAGGAGGGTGACGGGGACGGCGCGGAAGCAGGCCGGCGGGGGAGCGCTCCGGCGAGGCGGCGTCCAACGGCGACGGGGGCGAGCACCGGGGCGCGGCGGCGTCGCGCGCCGAGGGAGAGAGGGGGCGCGACGGGGACGAGGCGACGATGGAGAGGCGAGGTCCGGCGAGGTGGCACCGGAGACGGCGAGCGGCGATGGGGCGCGGCGTCGGCGCGGCCCGATCCAGAACTGGATCGGGGGGGGGGGGAGAGGAGCGAGGGGGGGGGGGGGGATTAGGGTTTGGGGTGAGGGAGGGGGTTATAGGCCCGGGTGGGCCGGCCTGGGTGGTGGCCTGGTGGCCAGCGTGCCACGGCCCAGTTGGTCCGGGGGGGGGGGGGCTTTTCCTTTTTACTTTTTTTTTATATTATTTATTTTCCTTTTCTGTTTTCTCTTTTATTTTTATTCCAAAAGACTTTTGTAAAATATGAGACTTGCTCCATTATTTACAGTGCATTATGTGTCACTGCTAGAAATTGGTTTGGGGTCCATATCTTTTTGTTTGGATTTTATTTAAATTGAAAAAGGATTAAACAGTGTTATGTTGCTGCTGTTCCTTGTTGTTCGAGTCCTTTTACAATTCCAACAAATGTTGCAATCATTTTTATAAATGATATGAGAATATTTGCAACATGATGCACATTTTAGTTTTCAGGTTCAGGCAACTTTTATTTTCCACTTTCACTTAAATTTGGGTTTTGACTTAGGAGTTGAAAAGCATTATGATGCAAATGATGATCATGCACTGTTAATCATGCTGACTTGGCATTATCAAAATGGAATTACTGTGGCTAACCACTGGGGGTGTTACACTCACACACCCTTCTGGCCAGACAGTCAAATACTCAGCCCGAATAGCTAAGGACGCCGAAGCTCAGATTTATGTTCTAAATGCATTGAATGCTTCACCTCTTGAAGGCATCGAGAATGTTCCAGTTGTTCATGATTTTCAAGATGTCTTTCCAGAAGAACTTCCAGGAATACCCCCTGCTAGAGCTGTCGAGTTTGTCATCGACTTGAAACCAGGCACAATTCCTATTGCGAAGCGTCCTTATAAGATGCCTCCGCACCACCTTCTTGAACTTAAGGAAGAAATCGACAAGTCACTTAAGAAAGGTTTCATCCGCCCCAGTTCCTCTGCTTGGGGAGCACCTTCACTCTTCGTTAAAAAGAAGGATGGAACTAACTGATTGGTTCAGGATTATCGGCCCATTAACCAAGCCACAATCCAGAACAAATATCCGCTTCCTCGGATCAATGATTTGTATGATCAACTTGCTGGTTCCTCAGCGTTCTCTAAGCTTGAATTGAGATTGGGATACCACCAGATCCGAGTTCATGAAGAGGATATTCCGAAGACTGCATTTGTTACTCGCTATGGCTCTTATGAGTACACTGTCATGTCATTCGGCTTAACAAATGCTCCAGCCACATTCTCCCGTCTGATAAATTATATCTTCATGGATTACCTCGAAAAATTCATCGTGGTTTATCTAGATGATATTCTGGTCTATTCAAAGAATAAAGAAAAACATGCTGAACACCTCTGTCTTGTACTGGAAAGGCTCCGAGAACACCAGTTGTATGCCAAATACTCCAAATG
The DNA here is from genome assembly GCA_011799875.1 of Thinopyrum elongatum. Lineage (NCBI taxonomy): Eukaryota > Viridiplantae > Streptophyta > Magnoliopsida > Poales > Poaceae > Thinopyrum > Thinopyrum elongatum. Next base: position 341,714,360 of record CM022302.1, read on the forward strand.
TGAATTCTGGCTTTCTGAAGTAACCTACCTTGGTCATGTGATTTCCAAGGATGGAATTGCTGTCAACCCAGAACGACTTCAGGCTATTCTTGACTGGACTCCTCCGAAGAACGTCAAGCAAGTGAGAAGTTTTCTCGGCCTTGCAAGCTATTGCCGTCGATTTGTCGAGAACTTTTCCAAGATTGCTAAGCCTTTGACTAATCTGCTTCACAAGGGCGTTAAGTTTGAATGGACAGACAAATGTCAATAAAGTTTTCAAACACTCAAAGACAAGCTGACATCTGCCCCAGTACTTGCTCCTCCAGATTCCCGCAAGGACTTCGTGATTTATTGTGACGCATCCCGTGAAGGATTAGGCGGTGTCCTAATGCAAGAGCGTAAAGTGATTGCTTATGGCTCTCGTCAGTTGCGCCCACATGAAGAGAATTATCCGGTACATGATCTAGAACTAGCTGCTGTCATCTATTCACTATAGTTGTGGCGGCATTACCTTCTCGGTAATCATTGTGAGATATACACGGATCATAAAAGTCTGAAGTAGTTGTTCACCCAGCCATTTCTAAACCTCCGTCAGCAAAGATGGATGGAGGCCATTGCGGACTATGATTTGGGTATTTCCTATACCCCTGGCAAGGCTAACATGATGGCTGATGCCTTAAGCTGCAAGTCCTATTGCGATAACCTCATGGTTAGGCGAGCTCAACCTCGTCTTTTTGAAGAACTGTGCAAGCTGAATCTGCGTGTTGTTCCACATGGTTCTCTTAATAACCTTGTGATACAACCAGATCTCGAGAAAGCTGTTAAGCTTGCGCAAGCTAAAGATGCTGAAGTTGATCTGATGAAGAAGAGTCATCACCTAGAAAAGTACAGGGATTTTTCGCTGTCTGAAGATGGAACCTTGTATTTCAGAGACCGCATTGTGGTACCTCGCTTCGAGCTTATGACTGACAAGGTCATGAAGGAGGCACATGATACCCCGCTGTCTATTCATCCGGGTAGCACCAAGATGTATCATGACCTCCGACAAAGGTACTGGTGGTCTAAAATGAAGCAGGATATTGCTCGGTACTTTGCTGAATGTGATGTGTGTCGTTGTGTTAAAGCAGAACATCAGAAGCCTGCTGGAATTCTGCAACCATTACCTATTCCTTTATGAAAATGGGATAAGGTTCAGATGGATTTCATTACAGGACTGCCCAGGTCACAGAAGGGTCACGATGCTATTCTTGTCATCGTCGACCAACTCTCTAAAGTTGCACACTTTCTGCCTGTCAAGGAGACTATCACTGCTAGTCAGTTAGCAGAGTTATATATCTCCAGAATTGTTTCACTCCACGGCATTCCGAAGGAGATCAGTTTGGACCGTGGCGGTCTTTTCACCTCAAAGTTCTGGGAAAGTTTCCAAGAAGCTATGGGAACTCATATCACCTGGAGTTCAGCATATCACCCCCAGTCCCAAGGCCAAGTTGAGCGAGTCAATCAGGTTCTTGAAGACATGCTGCGAGCTTGTGTTATTTCTTTCGGCAAGAAGTGGGAAGAATCTCTTCCGTATGCCGAGTTCTCTTATAACAACAGCTATCAAGCCAGCTTGAAAATGGCCCCCTTCGAAGTTCTATATGGACATAAGTGTCGAACCCCTCTGAATTGGTCAGAAACTGGGGAACGACCACTCGTGGGACCAGACATTATTCAACACGCCGAAGAACAAGTACGTATCGTTTGAGAAAATCTCAAGGCGGCTCAGGACCGCCAGAAGAGCAACTACGATCGCAAACGATGGGGTTTGACTTATCAACCCGGTGATCAAGCTTATCTTCGTGTCACTCCTATGAAGGGCACACACCGTTTTGGAATCAAGGGCAAGCTAGCTCCACGCTACATTGGTCCTTTCCGCATTGTTGCTAGACGTGGTCAGGTGGCATATAAATTGGAGTTGCCACCGCAATTCTCTCATATCCACGACGTCTTCCATGTGTCGCAACTTCGTAAATGCTTCAAGGAATCTCCGCACCGAGCTGTGGATCATGAGATGCTCGAATTGCAAGATGATCTATCTTATAAGGAGCATCCGATCCGCATTCTCGATGAAGCTGAATGTCGGACCCGTCAGAAGGTTACCAAGTTCCTCAAAGAGTAGTGGTCAAATCATACTGAAGATGAAGCCACTTGGGAACGCGAGGATAATCTTCGTGCGGAATACCCCGATCTTTTCCCGTCTACCTCTTAATTCTCGGGACGAGAATTCTTGTTAGTGGAGGAGATTTGTAACACCCCATGTATTAAGTTACAGTAATCACCCTTTTGATTATGCCATGTCATCATGATCAACAGTGCTTAATCATGATTAGTATCATATCTCTTTTCAAATTCAAATTCAAATGGAAATTCAAATTTCAATTAAATTCAAGTGGAAAATAAAAGTTGTTCAAATCAGAATCTAAAATGTTCATTAAATGAAAAATAATCTAGAGACCATTCTAAAATTATAACCAACAATTAATAAATTAATTAAGTGACTCTAACAGTAGCAAAACAGAATTATTTAATCCTTTTTCAATTATATAAAATCCAAACAAAAAGATATGGACACCAAACAAATTTCTAGCAATGACTAATTTTGCACTGTTAATATTTGGACCAGTCTCATATTTTACAAAAGTGGTTTGAATAAAAAACAAAAGACAAAACAAAACAGAAAACAGAAAAACAAAGAAGAAAAGAAAAGAAAAAGAAAAGGCCGCAGCGCCTGGGCCCAAGGGAGCTACAGTGCGGCCCAGCCCACCGCCTGTCGCCTCCCTCCTCCCGCTGTTCATCCCAGCGTGCTGTCGCCGCGCACGCGCACGCCGCGCTTGGCCCCCCTTGCCTCTGCTCGACGCCGCGCGATCCCGCGCCCACCGTGGATGGATAAGGGCAAGCCCTGGCCCCCCCTGGCCGCACTCCTCTCTCTCTCACTCTCTCTCGCCCGCGCCCCTCCTCAGATCCCCTTCACCCGAACCGCTTCTGTGGTCGCCGGCGTGCACCACCGCGGCAACCGACACTGCCGCGCCCTCCTGTCAAGTCCACGAGCCCCTCCGCCGTCTGCCTTGTCGACCTCGACCATCGGTTCGAGCCCAACGCCCGTGCAACGACAAGGAGGCTGTCTTCTTCCACCTCGGGCACCGACGCCCTCGTCGTTGAAATTCGGCCACACCAAGCCTCCCTCGAGCTCACGTTGCTCCTCTATAGGCTCCTGGTGAGCCTCCCGTTCCTTCCCCTCTCTCTACGCCGCCCCGTTCGCACCGTAGGACCCGTTCCCATACGTTGCCGAGCCAGCCGCCGCCGCGGCCATCGATGATCACACTCACGCCAGAGCACGGCGACATGCTCCTGGGGTTCCCAGGAGCCCAACGCACGCACACACATAGCCCCCCGATGCCTCTAGTATTGTTTCCGCCCGGACCCGTACTCCGGCAGCTGCCTAGCTCACCGCCGACGTCGATTCCGGCCACTCCAGGGCGAAGCAACACCACCACTCGATGCGGTCCATCGCCTGCTTTCGAACGCGACCGGCCGCGCTCAAAACCGTGCACCACAGCTGAATCCCGAGCTCACCGGAGCTCGCCACCGCGCTCGGGGCTCACCGGCGCGTCTCCGGCGGCCGGTGCCGGCGTGGCCTGTCTGGCCCACCACCAGGGCCACTGACTGATGGGCCCGGGGCTCCCCACTGACCAGTCAGCGATGCTGACTGGGCAGCCCATGTCGCTGACACGCGGGTCCCACCCCCTTAAAATGTTTTAAAATAAATTAAAACCCTAATTAAAATGCTAATTAACCTAATTAGTTAATCAATTAAGTTAACAGACACTGACAGTAGGCCCACCCCCCTAATTAATCAGTAATTAGTTCAATTAATCCTAATAAACTAACAGAGGCTGACATGTGGGCCCCACACATCTGGTTTGACCTGGTCAGCTGCACTGTTGACTGCTGATGTCACCTCTACGTCATGATGATGTCATCTTTTACTGTTTTGGATAATTCGAATTAATAATAAATCTGTAATTCCAGAATATTGTTTAAACTTTGAAAAAATCATATAAAATAATCCGTAGCTCAGTTCGGAAAACTTTGTACATGAAAGTTGCTCAGAATTTCGAGACGAATCCGAATTCGCGGTCCGTTCGTCCGTCGCACTTGCCTAGCTATCCGAACATGGAGCCGTTCCCCTCCGGTCATCTGTCTGACAAATGTCCAGAACCGGGAAAACATTCCCGGATGGATTCCCACTTACTCGGTGACGTGCAACCATATGTTAGGACACACCTGGCACTGCATCTTGTCATGTCATACATTGGGTTCCTCATGTTTGCTATGTATTTATACTGTTTCCTCCCCCTATTCTCTCTCGTTAGACCCCGACGCAGTTCCCGGTACCGACACAGCTCCGGAGCCCGACGCCACCATTGACGACCTTGCCCTTACCGCCGAGCAACCAGGCAAGCACCCCCTTTTTGAGCATACCGATACCGCCTATTCTTTCTCTCTCATGATTGCATTAGAATTGCTGCTGCTACTGCTTCACCTATTCTGATGCATAGCCTGTTTATTGTAACCTGCTATTGATACCTTACCTGCTTACCCTAAACTGCTTAGTATAGGCTGGGTAGAGACCTATCAGTGACCCCACTTATCCCGTCTGCCCCGCTGGATTATCAGAAGACCCGATCAACGGGATCTAAGACCAGGCCCCGGCACCGCACATCACCCCCTTAGTTGTAACGACACTGCAGCGTTACTATCGAGTGCCGAGGGTGATACCTCATGTAGCACTTCTGATGTTAACTCTGTAGAGTAGCTAATCGGTCGTGGTCATCGAGGGTGATTCCTCCTTCACCACCTCCGATAACGACGCCGTCGTACAAACACCTCAAGTGTGAACCCAGCGAGGGTGATTCCTCCGAGTTCACCTTGACGTATATATCGGGTAGGAATCCAACGAGGGTGATACCTCGGATTCCCCCTGATGTTATGGACACACGGATACTTGGACTGTACTATTGTTACTGGGAAAGGTGGGTCGACCCTGAGGGTTACCCGCGTGTGATGTGAAGACGGGTTGCCTGGATGGTGCCCGAGTGATGAATACGAGGCGTGGCCGGGCATTCTTAGCCCTTGCCGCAAGTCCTCGAGACGGGGCGACGGGGTCACATCGATCGTGAGTCTCTGCTTGTTACCGCACCCCCAAGGTACTAACGGTTTGGATATGTGATCTGAGTGGGCCTTTGGCCCGATAGCACTAACCATCACGTGGGCATAGTGTGGGCGTTCTGCATCGTAGCATCAGCCGAAAGCTCTGACAGACATCCAGTTCAGCATTGCAGCACGGTCGAATCGTGTCGGCCACCCGAGGAGATGCTGGTATCCACCCTGTGCACAACGACCCGGAGGGTGAGGGGCGATGGCCAAGACCCCCTTGCGCTTGGGATGTAGACCGGCGGGGACCTCTCTGCTGAGCTGTAGGTAGGGTTGCGGTGTGTCGTTTGGCCGAGGCCGGGCATGACCTAGGAAAGTGTGTCCGGCCAGAGTTAATCGAGCATGGTGGGTAAGTTGGTGCACCTCTGCAGGGAAGAACTAATCTATGCATAGCCGGATCCTTGGTAACGGACACTCGGAGTTGTATCCCGATCGATACAACTAGAGTTGGATACTATGGCTCTGGGATTGCTTCTCGCAGGGAGTCGAGAAGGGATCTCTGGACGAGGTTGATGACTGTATGGCTCTGGGATTGCTTTCTCGTAGGGAGTCGAGAAAGGATCTCTGGGTGAGGTTGATAATATTACTACTATTCTATATTGTACTAATCTACACTCTTCTAATGCTACAAGACCTCTGAAGATGCTAGTCTACGCTAGGACTAGGCCTTCTCTCTATTCTGGCTTTTCTGCAGCCCAGTCCACATATACAGCCTTCCTTTGATAATGTTGCATATGTAGTGTAGATCCTTGCTTGCTGAGTACTTCGGATGAGTACTCACGGTTGCTTTGCTTTCTTTTTCCCCCATATCCCCTCTGACGCAACCAGATGACGGAACCCCGGATATAGTTGCCCCCCCCTCGATGATCGCTACTACTCCCCCGAGAGGGATACTTCTACGAGCTGGCCGACGACCAGGAGTAGGTTCGGAGTGTCCCAGGCAGGAGGCCTACGCCTTTCGATCGTAGTGTTTTTTTTTGCCCCGCCTTATCAGGGCCTTTCTGTGTTTTCTTTTATATCTGTACTCAGATATCTGATGCTTCCGCTGACGCTTGTATGCGAGCTTATGTATTCGAGCCCTCGAGGCCCCTGGCTTGTAACATAAAGCTTGTATGACTTTATTTATGTCTTAGAGTTGTGTTGTGATATCTTCCCGTGAGTCCTTAGGCTTGATTGTGTGCATTTGCATATATGATTAGTGCACGATTGAGCCGGGGGCGTCACAGTTCATCTCCAAAAGCCTTGCGGCGTCTTCAGCATTGGGAGATCTCAAATACTCCGGGCCAAACACTTGCACCATTCCGACTGCGAAGCGCTTAACACACATGATGGCTTGACTCTCACCCATGTCAAGTGGTTATCAACTAGATCAGCCGGAATACCGTATGCCAGCATACGCAAAGCGGCTATCACGTTTTGAAAGGTGCTATGCCCGAGTTCTCCGGCGGCATTCCTCCTTTGCTGAAAAAACCAATCATGGCTCGCCAGTTTCTCTGCAATGCGCCTGAACAACTTGGTGCTCATCCTAAAACGGCGCCGGAAGTACGACTCAGGGTATACGGGATTATCCACAAAATAGTGCCTCATCAATCTGTTGTCAGCATCGATCTTATCCCTCCAAATTTTCTGCCAACCCATAACCAAACCACCGTGCTTCGAATTTTTATTGATGTGCATAGCTAGGATCATTGCAAGGTCCTCCTCCTCTTCAATATCAAATTCTTCTTCGGAAGAATCATATGACGAACTCATCTACAATATTGAATTTAAACTAGTCTATAAAAACTACAAACAACATGCACCAAATTCATGTAAAAATGTGAAGTTGAAGCAATACATACCTTGCAAGCATTTTGTCGAACACCTTGTGGGTGCCGAGCGGCAGTGGATGGTCGGGCGCTGTTCGTCAGAGTAATGGCGCGTGCGAGGGGCGGCGGCGGCTAGAGGGAGGCAGAGGAAGCAGCAGCGATGTGGGGATAGGCCGGGGAAGCGCCGTCGGGTCGCCGAAGCAAATGGGGTGGTGCGGGCGGTGGCGCCAGCGCCTGGATATGGCGGTAGGTGGAAGTCGCGGTGCGGGCGCTCGAGTGTGCAGCGCGCGGGAGCGGGCGCACGAAATAAGCGGCGCGCGATTCCGTTTCGCTCCGCGCGCTGAACCACTTCTGCCACGTACGTGTTTTTTGAGCCTCCGCTGGAGCGCCCGGGACGTCTGCGCGCGCACAAAAAATGCTATTTTTCCAGCGCGGCGCTAATATCTCGCGCCTGTTGGAGATGCTCGTAGTAGATTCCCCGCTCTATTTTAACGCGCGCCCTGTTTTAACCCAAAGTCGGTAGGCACGGGTCATGACGCAAGCTCTGTGTCCCAAGGCGAGTCCCAAAAATGTATTTTCGCGTTGTCGCCAACGGTGATGAAGGTAGAGGTATAGAAAAAAAATCGAGGTCCTCAACGGCACACGGATTGCTAAAGCCCACACAAAGGTTGGTAGGCTTCTTCCACTCCGTCCTTCTCGTCACACGGATTGCTAAAGCCCACCCAAAGGTTGGTAGGCTTCTTCCACTCGTATCAAGGTCATCTCAATCTATGCCCTAGGGCGAACTCAGCAGTGTTGGACACACCAAGGCCCCTATACTCCAAGGCTGGCAAACAACGTCCCAGTTAACCTTCCGTTTTGCCTCGGTAGCCTTATCCGAACCAGGCCAAAGGAAAACGCAGTCAAGCTTGTTGGCATTTTGGGGAGCGCTCGGGGGCACGATGAAGGTGGAGGGGTGATGACCCACAAGTAGAGGGGATCAATCGTAGTCCTTTCGATAAGTAAGAGTGTCGAACCCAAAGAGGAGCAGAAGGAAATGACAAGTGGTTTTCAGCAAGGTATTTTCTGCAAGCACTGAAATTGTCGATAATAGGTAGTTTGATAGTAAGATAATTTGTAATGAGCAAGTAACGGTAACGGTAAATAAAGTGCAGCAAGGTAGCCCAATCCTTTTGTGGCAAAGGACAGGCTAAAACGGTCTCTTATGATAAGCAAAGCGTTCTTGAGGGTACACAGGAATTTCATCTAGTCACTTTCATCAAGTTGGTTTGATTCGTGTTCGCTACTTTGATAATTTGATATGTGGGTGGACCGGTGCTTAGGTGCTGTTCTTACTTGAACAAACCTCCTACTTATGATTAACCCCCTCGCAAGCATCCGCAACTACGAGAAAAGTATTAAGATAAAATCTAACCATAACATTAAACTTTTGGATCCAAATCAGTCCCTTACGAAACAGCGCATAAACTAGGGTTTAAGCTTCTGTCACTCTAGCAACCCATCATCTAATAACTACTCCACAATGCATTCCCTTAGGCCCAAATATGGTGAAGTGCCATGTAGTCGATGTTCACATGACACCACTAAGGGAATCACAACATACATATCATCAAAATATCGAACACATATCAAGTTCACATGATTACTTGCAACATGACTTCTCCTGTGACCTCAAGAATAAAAGTAACTACTCACAAATGATAATCATGCTCAAGATCAGAGGGGTATTAAATAGCATAATAGATCTGAACATATAATCTTCCACCAAATAAACCATATAGTAATCAACTACAAGATGTAATCAACACTACTAGTCACCCACAAGTACCAATCTAAGATTCCGGTACAAAGATTGAACACAAGAGATGAACTAGGATTTGAGAGGAGATGGTGTTGTTGAAAATGTTGATGGAGATTGCCCTCCCAAAGATGGGAGAGTTGTTGGTGATGACGATGGCGATGATTTCCCCCTCTGGGAGGGAAGTTCCCCCTGCAGAATCTCTCCGCCGGAGGGCAAAAGTGCTGCTACCCAAGTTCCGCCTCGAGACGGCGGCGCTTCGTCCCAAAAGTCCCCCTCTGATCTTTTCTAGGTCAAAATGACCTATATACCAGAAGATGGGCACCGGAGGTGGGTCGAGGAGGGCAAAACCCACCAGGGCTCGCCTGGGAGGGCCTGGCGCGCCCAGGTGGGTTGTGCCCACCTGGTGGGCCTCCTCCGGTAGTTATTTGCTCTAGTATTTTTCATATATTCCAAAACAATTCTCCGTAAATTTTCAGCTCATTTGGAGATGTACAGAATAGGTAACTCTGACGTAGCTTTTTCAGGTCCAGAATTCCAGCTGCCGGTATTCTCCTTCTTTGTGTAAACCTTGCATATTATGAGAGAAAAGGCATTATAATTACTCCATAAAGCATTATTATGCATTAAAACATTATAAATAATAGTAGGAAAACATGATGCAAAATGGACGTATCAACTCCCCGAAGCTTAGACCTCGCTTGTCCTCAAGCGAAAACCGAAATCGAAAAACATGTCCACATGCTTAGAGAGAGAGAGTGGCATCGATAAAAACAAAATACGGACATAGAAGCATCATGCATATTATTATAACAACAACAAACTTTAACATAGAACTTTATCACACAACTTTTATCATATAACTTCTCATGAACAAGTAACAAGTCATCATAACATTGAAGTATAAAGCATAAATTCTATTGAAAACCAACAAACTTTGTCTCAGTCAACTTTGCAACTACAATTCATCATCTTTTCAGGAAGGGTCACGGGGCTTATAGTTTCGCCTCCCAACGTATTTAGCTCAAGGGTGATGTCAACAATAATAATGCATGCCCACTCATATCCAACTGGATATATGTGCCTAGATCTTTCCTCACCACATGATGCTTGCAAAAGAGAAAATAAAAAGGAATATAGAAGAATACTTTGACTCTTACATAAAAGTAAATGCATAAAAGTAAAAGATAGGCCCTTCGCAGAGGGAAGCAAAGGTTTTCATGCGCTTATTTGTTTGTATGCTCAATCTCTTAGTGCAAAAGAACGTCACGTTATATTGCCCCTTATGATAACAACCTTTATTATGCAGTCTGTCGCTTTTATTATTTTTCCATCACAAGTTCGTACAACGCTCAATTTTCTCTTACACTAAATTATCCAACACATTTAAAAGCAATTTTTATTGCCTTATTGCACCGATGACAACTTACTTGAAGGATCTTACTCAATCCATAGGTAGATATGGTGGACTCTCGAAATAAGATTTTGGTTTAAGGGTTTTTGGATGCACAAGTAGTATCTCTACTTAGTGCGGAGTTTTTGGCTAACAAAGATATTGAGCAAGCACCACATGTTGAAGGATCTATGACAATATAACTTCTATGTGAATATGAACAAACATAAATCATTACGTCGTCTTCCTTGTCCAACATCAATTATTTTGACACATAATATTTAATGGAGGCTCACAATCATAAAAGATGTCCAAGATAGTGTATTTGCATGTGAATCTTCTCTTCCCTTATTAATTCTTTCATGAATTGCATCATTGACCAATGCTATGTTTGTCAATCTCCAATAAATTTTACCACTTATACTTTTCCTTATGTGATGTCATTACTTACCATAAGATTAGCATATGATGTTTTTCATTATTTTCCTTTCTTTTTATTTGAACAAAAAGGTAAAGAAACAAAACTCAAACTAATCTTTATTATATATCTCGCACACGATTACATAGGTAGGTAGATCACTAAGCAAGCACTCGAAAAGAAAGGATCGAACTAAACTTTTATTCAACTAAATCAAAAAATAACTAAAGATCGAACTAAGATAAATAAAAGCAAAGATAGTGGTGGTGATACGACACCTCCCCCAAGCTCGGCATAAGCCAAGGGGAGTGTCCATACCATGAACTCAAGTCTCCTTTGGTGATGAAGAAGGAGGTGGTGGTGATGAGGTAGTAGCGAGCTTATCCTCCGGTTTCCATGGCAGTGGCTCACCATCATAAGAGGAAGAACGAGTCTCGTGAGTCCTGCAACTGGCAGCCAAACTCATACCTTTAAACCTTGCCTCATATTCAAAGACTTGGTATTGGAGATCATAGATTTGGCTTTGTAGAAAGTCGATTTGCTCGTTGAGGGTGATGATGACGTCCTTCATGGACCGGCCTCCACCTTGAGATCACGGGTAAAATCCATAATCATGAGGTGATTGGCATTGAGTCCGCGCTCCACCATTCCCTTGCACTTCAAGACCTCTTGCTCCATAGCTTTGAGCCTAGCCTCCACGATTCCCGTCCTCTTGGGCCCCTGGACGTCCCGGATGTGGAGCACCCCCTCACGCATCTCAATGGCTTGAGGGTGTTGCATCACCTCCCGCAAATACGGGTTGATGACGTTCTCGAAGAACTTGTCCTTGGAGGAGCTCGAAGCGGCCATGGCGATCTAGATCTGTCAGAAAACAGCAAGAAAGAAGAACAAAAGATTTCTCCGTGATACGGTGATCAATACGTCCGAGGGGTATATAAAGATTTTTTATCTTGGGAAACAAGCAAACGGGAGGAAAAAGGAGTAGGGAAGGTTCTCGAGGTGGGCACAACCCACCTGGGCGCGCCAGGCATGCCAGGCGCGCCCTGGTGTCTTGTGCCCTCCTAGGTTGCCTTCCAGGTTATTTCTTATTTTCCTATTTTTTGTTATATTCCAAAACTGACAGAAAATATTTTTGCGGATTTTTTGGAGTCCGTTTACTTACCGTATCACATGCCTCCTCTTTTTTCACGATTCTGGAGTGTTCCGGAAGGTTTCTTTTATGTGTTCCTCCGGTGTCATGGTTTGAATAATATTGCTTTCAACATTAATAGGCGTACTTGAGATATAGTGTTTAATTCTTTGCCCATTGACCACCTTCGGGTTAGTACCTTTGGCATTATTTATTTTGATAGCTCCAGAGCGATAAACCTCTTCGATAATATATGGCCCTTCCCATTTAGAGAGAAGTTTTCCTCCAAAGAATCTGAAATGAGAGTTGTACAAAAGAACATATTCTCCAACTTTGAATTCTCGCTTTTGGATTCTTTTGTCATGCCATCCTTTAACTTTTTCTTTAAATAATTTGGCATTTTCATAGGCTTGGGTTCTCCATTCATCTAGTGAGCTAATATCAAATTGCCTCTTTTCACCGGCAAGTTTGAAATCATAGTTGAGTTCTTTAATTGCCCAATTTGCTTTATGTTCTAACTCTAGAGGCAAATGACAAGCTTTTCCATAAACCATTTTATAGGGAGACATACCCATAGGATTTTTATATGCTGTCTGTAGGCCCAAAGTGCATCATCCAATTTCTCAGACCAATTCTTTCGGGACCTATTAACAGTTTTTTGTAATATTAATTTTATTTCTCTATTGCTAAGTTCAACTTGACCACTAGATTGAGGATGATAGGGTGATGCAATTCTATGGCTGACATCATATTTAGCAAGCATTTTACAGAAAGCACCATGAATAAAGTGTGAACCACCATTAGTCATTAAATATCTAGGTACTCCAAACCTTGGGAAAATAACTTATTTAAGCATTTTAATGGAATTGTTATGATCAGCACTACTAGTTGGAATAGCTTCTACCCACTTAGTAACATAATCAATAGCAACCAAAATATGTGTATACCCATTAGAGGAAGGAAAAGGTCCCATATAATCAAAACCCCAAACATCAAATGGTTCAACAACAAGTGAATAATTCTTAGGCCTTTCCTGACGCTTACTGATATTACCAATGCTTTGGCATTCATCACAGGATAAAACAAACTTACGGGCAGCCTTGAAGAGAGTAGGCCAATAAAAACCAGATTGCAATACCTTATGAGCAGTTCTATCTCCCGCATGATGCCCTCCATAAGCTTCGGATTGACATTTTCATAAGATTTGTTCCTGTTCATGCTCAGGTACACAACATCTAATAATACCATCTACTCCTTTATAAAGATGTGGGTCATCCCAGAAGTAATGTCTTAAATCATAGAATAATTTTTTCTTTTGTTGGTATGTGAAACTAGGTGGTATGTATTTAGCAACAATATAATTAGCATAGTCAGCATACCAGGGAGTGTTATGAGAAACATTTATTGCAGCTAGTTGTTCGTGAAGAAAGCTATCATCAATAGGTAGTGGGTCATCAAGAATATTCTGTAACCTAGACAAGATATCAGCTGCGGGGTTCTCAGCTCCTTTTCTATCAGTAATATGTAAATCAAATTCTTGTAGTAAGAGAACCCACCTAATGAGTCTAGGTTTAGCATCTTTCTTTTCCATAAGATATTTAATAACAGCATGATCAGTGTGAACAATTACTTTGGAATCAACAATGTATGATCTGAATTTGTCACAAGCAAACACAACTGCTAAAAATTCTTTTTCAGTAGTAGCATAATTTCGTTGAGCACTATCTAGAGTTTTACTAGCATAATGAATAACATTTAATTTTTTATCAACTCTTTGTCCTAGAACAGCACCAATAGCATAATCACTGGCATCACACATAATTTCAAAAGGCAAGTTCCAATCAGGTGGTTGAATAATAGGTGCAGAAGTTAAGGCTTTCTTAAGTGTTTCAAAGGATTCTACATAGTCATCATAAAAAAAAGGAACATCCTTTTGTAAAAGATTTGTAAGAGGCCTAGAAATTTTAGAGAAGTCTTTAATAAACCTCCTATAGAAACCAGCATGACCAAGGAAACTACGAATACCTTTAATATCTTTAGGACATGGCATCTTCTCAATTGCATCAACTTTAGCTTTTTCCACCTCAATACCTCATTCAGAAATTTTATGCCCCAAGACAATACCTTCATTAACCATAAAGTGGCACTTCTCCCAATTCAAGACAAGATTAGTTTGCTCACATCTCTGCAAAACTCGATCAAGGTTGCTCAAGCAATCATCAAAAGAAGTTCCATAATCAGAAAAATCATCCATGAAAACCTCAACAATCTTTTCACAAAAATCAGAGAATATAGCAGTCATACATCTTTGAAAAGTAGCAGGTGCATTGCATAAACCAAAAGGCATACGTCTATAAGCATAAGTTCCAAAAGGAAAAGTAAAGGTGGTTTTCTCTTGATCAGGTTGTGAAACAGGTATTTGAGAAAAACCAGAATATCCATCAAGAAAGCAAAAGTGTGTGTGCTTAGCTAATATTTCCAACATTTGATCAATAAAAGGCAGAGGGTAATGATCTTTTCTAGTTGCTTTATTTAGTTTTCTAAAATTAATTACCATTCTATAGCCAGTAACAATTCTTTGTAGAATGAGTTTGTTATTAGCATTAGGAACAATAGTAATACCTCCCTTCTTAGGGACACAATGATCATGACTTACCCATCTACTATCAGCTATGGGATAGATTATACCTGCTTCCAGAAGCTTTAATATTTCAATTCTTACTACTTCTTTCATTTTAGGATTCAAACGGCGTTGATGATCAACAACGGGTTTAGCATCAGGTTCCATATTAATCTTGTGCTGACAGAAAGTGGGACTAATTCCCTTAAGATCATCAAGAGTATATCCACTGGCAGCACAGTGCTTCTTCAAAATTTTCAATAACCTTTCTTCTTCATGCTCTGAAAGGTTAGCACTAATAATAAGAGGATATATCTTTTTCTCATGAAGATAAGCATATTTCAAAGTGTCAGGCAATTGTTTTAATTCAAACACGGGATCACCTTTAGGTGGAGGAGGACCTCCTAGAGTTTCAATAGGCAGATTGTGTTTGAGCAGAGGCCGTTGTTAAAAGAAAATTTTATCTATCTCATTTCTTTCATGCATATGCATATCATTTTCATGGTCTAGCAAATATTGTTCTAGTGGATCAGTCGGAGGCACGACAATAGAAGCAAGACCAATTATTTCATCCTTACTAGGTAATTCTTTCTTATGAGGTTGTCTATTAAACTTGGAAAAATTAAATTCATGAGACTCATCACCAAAGCTAACACTGACGGTTTGTTTATGACAATCTATAGTAGCATTCACAGTGTTCAAGAAAGGTCTACCAAAGATAATAGGACAAAAGTCATCTTGTGGGGAACCAAGAACCAGAAAATCAGTAGGGTATTTTATTTTCCCACACAAGACTTCAACATCTCTAACAATCCAAGTGGTGTGATGGTGCCTCTATTGGCAAGTTTAATAGTAACATCTATGTCTTCTATTTTAGCGGGTGCTATGTCATTCATAATTTCTTGGTATAAGGTAAAAGGAATAGCACTCACGCTAGCACCTAAGTCACATAAACCATGATAACAATGATCTCCTATTTTAACTGAGACAGTAGGCATGCCAACAACAGGTCTATGTTTATCTTTTTCATCGGGTTTGGCAATTCTAGCAGCTTCCTCGCAGAAGTAAATAACATGCCCATCAATATTTTCTACCAGGAGATCTTTAACCATAGCAACACTAGGTTCTACTTTAATTTGTTTAGCAGGTTTAGGTGCTCTAATATTACTTTTGCGAACCATAGTTGAAACCTTAGCATGTTCCTTTATCCTAACAGGGAAAGGTGGTTTTTCAATATAAGTAGTAGGCACAACTGGATCAACATTGTAAATAATAGTTTCATCTTTAACTATTACCAGTTCTTTAATTTCTTATTTAATAGAGGGATGATATTTAAACCACTTATCCTTAGGGAGATCAACATGAGTAGCAAAAGATTCACAAAAAGAGGCTACTATCTCAGAGTCAAGTCCATATTTAGTGCTAAACTTGTGAAAAGCATCGGTATTCATAAAAGATTTAACACAATCAAACTCAAGCTTAATACCTGACTCTTTACCTTCGTCTAGTTCCCAATCTTCAGAGTTGCATTTAATTCTTTCTAAAAGATCCCACCTGAATTCAATAGTCTTCTTCATAAAAGAACCAGTACAAGAAGTATCGAGCATGGATTGATCATCACGAGAAAGCCGAGCATAAAAGTTCTGAATAATAATTTCTCTCGAGAGCTCATGATTGGGGCATGAATATAACATTGACTTAAGCCTCCCCCAAGCTAGAGCGATACTTTCTCCTTCACGAGGCCAAAAATTATATATATAATTTCGATCATGATGAACTAGATGCATATGATAATTTTTTTTGGTGAAATTCCAATTTCAATTGATTCCAATTCCAAGATCCAATATCATCGCATAGCCTATAACATGTCAATGCATTTCCCTTCAAAGATAAAGGGAAAACCTTCTTCTTAGCTTCATCTCTGGATAGACCTGCAAGCTTAAATAATCCACAAATTCCATCCACATATATCAAGTACATATCAGGATGTTCAGTTCCATTTCTTGCATAAGGATTAGCTAGCAGCTGTTCTATCATACCCGAAGGAATTTCATAACCAATATTTTCAGTAGGTGCAGTAGGTTGAGGGGCAACTAATTGTGCTTCCGGTCGAGGTAAAGATACCCCGAACAAACCCCTCAAAGGACGATTCTCCATAGTAACAAGTGACAATAAATTTCAGCACGTAGTAATAATTTTTCCTTACCAACTTCCACTTACCAAGATCGCTTCACAACCCGGGAATGGTGCCCGAAAAGAGCCTTGATGAACCACAAGTATAGGGGATCAATCATAGTCCTTTCGATAAGTAAGAGTGTCGAACCCAGCAAGGAGCAGAAGGAGATGACAAGTGGTTTTCAGCAAGTTATTTTCTGCAAGCACTGAAATTGTCCGTAACAGGTAGTTTGATAGTAAGATAATTTGTAACGAGCAATTAACGGTAACGGTAAATAAAGTGCAGCAAGGTAGCCCAATCCTTTTGTGGCAAAGGACAGGCCGAAACGGTCTCTTATGATAAGCAAAGCGTTCTTGAGGGTACATGGGAATTTCATCTAGTCACTTTCATCATGTTGGTTTGATTCGTGTTCGCTACTTTGATAATTTGATATGTGGGTGGACCAGTGCTTAGGTGTTGTTCTTACTTGAACAAACCTCCTACTTATGATTAACCCCCTCGCAAGCATCCGCAACTACGAGAAAAGTATTAAGATAAAATCTAACCACAGCATTAAACTTTTGGATCCAAATCAGTCCCTTACGAAATAGCGCATAAACTAGGGTTTAAGCTTCTGTCACTCTAGCAACCCATCATCTAATAACTACTCCACAATGCATTCCCTTAGGCCCAAATATGGTGAAGTGCCATGTAGTCGACATTCACATGACACCACTAAGGGAATCGCAACATACATATCATCAAAATATCGAACACATATCAAGTTCACATGATTACTTGCAACATGACTTCTCCCGTGACCTTAAGAACAAAAGTAACTACTCACAAATGATAATCATGCTCAAGATCAGAGGGGTATTAAATAGCATAATGGATCTGAACATATAATCTTCCACCAAATAAACCATATAGTAATCAACTACAAGATGTAATCAACACTACTAGTCACCCACAAGTACCAATCTAAGGTTCCGGTACAAAGATTGAAGACAAGAGATGAACTAGGGTTTGAGAGGAGATGGTGCTGTTGAAGATGTTGATGGAGATTTCCCTCCCAAAGATGGGAGAGTTGTTGGTGATGACGATGGCGATGATTTCCCCCTCTGGGAGGGAAGTTCCCATGGTGGAATCACTCCGCCGGAGGGCAAAAGTGCTCCTGCCCAAGTTCCGCCTCGAGACGGCGGTGCTTTGTCCCGAAAGTCCCCCTCTGATTTTTTCTAGGTCAAAATGACATATATACCAGAAGATGGGCACCGGGGGTGGGCCGAGGAGGGCAAAACCCACCAGGGCGCGCCTGGGGGGGCCTGGCGCGCCCAGGTGGGTTGTGCCCACATGGTGGGCCTCCTCCGGTAGTTATTTGCTCCAGTATTTTTCATATATTCCAAAACAATTCTCTATAAATTTTCAGCTCATTTGGAGATGTACAGAATTGGTAACTTTGACATAGCTTTTTCAGGTCCAGAATTGCAGCTGTCGGTATTCTCACTCTTTGTGTAAACCTTGCATATTATGAGAGAAAAGGCATTAGAATTACTCCATAAAGCATTATTATGCATTAAAACATTATAAATAATAGTAGTAAAACATGATGCAAAATTGACGTATCAACGGGGGGGGGGGGGGGGTGATGAAATACACTACTTGGGAGATGAACATTGACTTGATGAGGGCGATGCGGCCAATGGCGGTGATGTGGTATCCCTCCAACAGAACAAGCTTTGACGCGATATTATCTTCAAGGAATCAGGAGTGCACTTTTTTTAGAGACCACGGCGAGAGTGGAAGCCCCAAGTACCTTATTGGGAAGGAAGCACTACCCGCCAGTAAACTTTGGAGGATGGTAACCAAGTTGATATGATTGCAAGAGATTGGGACCACCGAGCTCTTATGAAAGTTGGAAACAAGGCCCATGACCTCTCCAAAGCAATGAAGAATGCTCGAGGGGTTCTCTATGTAACTCTTGATTGGGGCCATAAACACGATGGCATCATCCACATAAAGGTAAGTGCGCACTGAGGTGCCATGCCTTCTAACCTTGTGAAGGAGCTTAGGCCTCGTGGCCAAGTGAAGAATCCTTTTAAGTGGATCGATCGCGATGACGAATAGGTGTAGAGAGAGTGAGTCCCCTTACCTAAGGCCGCGACCATGCAAGATGGGGGGGGGGGGGGAAGGGTCAGACACGCCATTCACAATGATGTGCGAGGAGAAGGAGCCAAGAAGTGTCGCGACCCAATTCCAAAACTTGCTTGGGAATACATGTTTTTGGAGGAGGTAAAAGATAGATTCCCACTTCACTAAATCAAAAGCCTTGGAATGTGAATCTTAAAGAGGCGTGATGGGGTCTTGTTTTTGTGAAGCAAACAAGCAAAATTCAGCACATACAAGAAATTATCATGAATATTTTTCCTCTTGATAAAGGCAGTTTGAGCATTGGAGACAAGCAAGTTCATATGAGGCCGGAGCCGGTTGGCGAGGACCTTTGCAATGATTTTTGCAATCCCATGGATGAGGCTAATTGGCCTATAGTTCGAGATCCATTTCTCCCCATCCTTCTTGGGTAGAATATTGACATTGGCGGAGTTGAACCAATGAAAGTTGGCCGCATGTAGTTAGTCGAACCGGTGATCACTCGCAAGATGTCATCTTTAATATTGTCCCACTATTTTTTGAAAAAGGCCAGCATGGAATCATTCAGCCCGGGAGCCTTGTCACAAGGCATATCATTGATGGCATCCCTCACTTCCTCCTAGTTGATGGGGTCGATGAGCTTATGCAAATCTTGCATGCCAATGTTAAGATTCTCCCAATTAAAGTCTTTATTGCTCAGGGTCCCCTTAGTCATCACATTGGATAAATGTACGTAAATCATCTCTTCTTTTAGCTCGTGCTCAGTGACTCAACCATGGTTGCACTTGAGCCTATGGATATAGTTCTTTCTTCTTCTTGCATTTATCTGATGGTGAATTTATTTTTGTGTTTGCATCCCCTTCTTTTTAATAAGACATTCTCGCACATTGTTTCTTTTTAGAGCTCTCAAGCACTACCAAGCTAATAACCCTTCTTTTGAGCCTCGAGCGAAGGTCAAGCTCCTCCCCGGAGAGAGAGCGCCCCTCCTGGGCAATGTCAAGGTTAAGGATAACCAAGAGAGCAATGTGGAGATGAAGCTTAGCTTTGGAGAAGAGTCCCCAACTCCACTCGGAGAGATGGAGGGCGGTCTTCTTAAGCTTGTGCAAAAGTACCATGTAGGGCTCCAAGTGGTTGGTGTGCTCTGATACATCTCCATCATGTCTACTTCTCCAAACACTTTTGCTCTTGTTTTGACCTCTAATTTTCATGATTTGAATGAAACTAACTCAGACTAACGCTGTTTTCAGCAGAACTATTTTGGTATTATTTTTGTGCATAAATAAAAAGTTCTCGAAATTGGATGACACTTCACGGATATTTTTTATGGAATGTATAAAAACTACAGGTGTCAAGAATTACCAGAGGAGAGCCACCCAGGGGCGCGCCAGCCAGGCCTGTGGGACCCCTGGCAGTCCTCCTGACCTAATTCCAAACCTATAAGTTACGTCTTCCCGAGAAAAAATAAGAGAGAAAGTTGCATCATGTTTTACGATACATAGCCACCATCACCTCATGTTCTTCATCGGGAGCCCTAATCCAGAGTCCGTTCATGGCTCCGGAGAGAGGGATTCATCACCGTCTTCATCACCAACCCTTCTCCATGAACAATTTCATGATGCTCACCACCATGTTTGAGTAATTTCTTTGTAGGCATACTGGAGGTAGATTGAGATGGATGAGATTTCTTATGTAATCGTGTCAATTTTTTAGGGCTTGATCCCTAGTATCCACTACTTTTCTGATATTGATGTTGCTATGACTTTGCTATGCTTAATGCTTGTCACTAGGGCTTGAGTGCCATGATTTAAGATCTAAACATATATGCTTTCATGAATATAATTGAGATGTTGATCTTACATGCAAGTTTATGCACCTGTTATCGTTCTAAACCTTAGACCCCAAGGTGATAATAATTGGGATATCAACGGGGAGGACTTTAACTTGAGGAGTTCATGTATTCACTATGTGTTAATGCTTTGTTCTGATTCTCTATTAAAAGGAGCATCTTAATTACCCTTAGTTGGCACTAGGACCCCGCTGCCATGGGAGGGTAGAAAAAAAGATGTTATGCTAGTTCTTATCGCAAGCACGTATGACTATATACTTAATACATGCCTACATATGATTGACGAATGGAAGCTATTATGTGTCGCTCTAGGTTGTGAGAGTTACATATTGAATCTCATCAAAATATCCATCGCTACTCCATGCCTACGCTTTAATACTATGTCTTTGTTCAAGTTACTACTACTGCTCTGTGCTACTTGTGAGCTACGTTGGGATTTTCCCAAAGAGGAGAGGATGATGCAGTATAGTAGAGATAAATATTTCTCTCAGTTAAGAACCAAGGTTATCAATCCAGTAGGAGAACCACGCAACACCTCGTTAGCAGTACCTACACACAAAATAACAAATACTTGCACCCAACGCAAACAAGGGATTGTCAATCCCTTGGTGGTTAATTGCAAGAATCAAATCTCGTAGTGATAGATAGATAAACAAAAACACAAAATAAAATAAAATAAATAAAATTGCAGCAAGGTATTTTTGGATTTTAATATATGATAAAAGGTAGACCCGGGGACCATAGTTTTCACTAGAGGCTTCTCTCTTGAACATAGCATACGGTGGGCAAACAAATTACTGTTGGGCAATTGATAGAAAAGCGAATAATCATGACGATATCCGAGGCAATGATCATGTATATAGGCATCACGTCTGAGGCAAGTAGACCGACTCATGTCTGCATCTACTACTATTACTCCACACATCGACCGCTATCCAGCATGCATCTAGAGTACTAAGTTCATAAAGAACGGAGTAACGCCTTAAGCAAGATGACATGATGTAGACAAAGTAAATCCAATTAATATGTACAAAACCCATTGTTTTATCCTTCATGGCAACGATACAAATACGTGTCATGTCCCTTTCTGTTACTGGGATTGAGCACCGCAAGATCGAACCCATCACAAAGCACCTCTCCCATTGCAAGATAAGTCAATCTAGTTGGCCAAACCAAACGGATATATCGGAGAGAAATACAAATCTATAACAATCATGCCTAAAAGAGTTCAGAGAAGACTCAAATAATATTCATGGATAATCTGATCATAAACTCACAATTCATCGGATCCCAACAAACACACCGCAAAAAAGGTTTACATCGAATAGATCTCCAAGAACATCGAGGAGATGATTGTATTGAAGATCAAAGAGAGAGAAGAAGCCATCTAGCTACTAGCTATGGACCCGTAGGTCTATGGTAAACTAATCACACATCATCGGAGGGGCAGCAAGGTTGATGTAGAAGCCCTCCGTGATTGATTCCCCTTCGGGGAGAGTACCAGAAAAGGCCTCCAGATGGGATCTTGCGAGAACAGAAGCTTGCGGCAACGAAAACAATGTTTTGGGTGGATCTCTTTTGGTTTCCCGATTTTAGAGAATTTATAGAGGTGGAATTAGGTCAAACGGAGCAAAGGTGGGCCCACGAGGCACCAGGGCACGCCTACCCCCTCTAGGCGTGCCCTGTTGGCTCGTGGCCACCCCCTTCGCCTTCTGACTTCCTCCCGAAGCTTCTAGTGTTTCTTATGTCCAGGAAAAAATCATCAAAAAGTTTTGTGGCATTTGGATTTCTTTTGGTATTGATTTCCTGGAAAACCAAAAACAGGCAAAAACAGCAACTGGCACTTGGCACTAAGTTAATAGGTTAGTCCCAAAAAATGATATATAATGGCATATAATTGCATATAAAACATCCAAGATTGATACTATAATAGCATGGAACAATAAAAAATTATAGATACATTGGAGACGTATCACTCTATTTGCTACAAAACTACTACTACGATTATTGTTGTTGTTACTTTGCTAACATTGCTATCATATTACTATGCTACTAATAAATTGTTGCAATGAAGTGATTCTCAGGTGTGGTTGAATTGACAACTCAATTGCTAAGGCTTATAAATATTCTTTGTCCCTCCTTGTGTCGAATCAATAAATATGGGTGAAATACTACCATCGAAGAATGTTGCGATCCCCTATACTGGGTCATCCAGACTACTTTCTGGCGTCATTGCCGGGGGGCATAGCTCTATTTATTAAGTTCACTTCGGATTTAATTATTTTCTGCAATTTATATTCAGTATGAAGAGCCTTAGAGACTCTAAGACCAAGATCATGACCTCAAAGATGAGGGGACGTAAGGAACTGCCAACTAGTTGTATGCTTGATTCCCCTACTGTTATTGATTCAACTTGTGACACCACCACCACATGCTTTACAATCCGATATGTCACAAGTAATAGACACTGCTTCTGCTATTGATGATGCTTCTACTTTGCTTGATAAAACTGTGCCATTTGGTGAATTGCTAGATGCTCATATTGCTAAAGTTAAAGAAATTGAATTTGCTCAAAATTATGAATCACCTGCTACACCTAGTACTCCTGTTAGAAGTAAAATATTAGAAGATGTTCCTGAAGGCTACACTTTTGATGAGGAGATTACTAGAGATCTTATTGCCTATGACACTACTAAAGGCATAGATGGTTTTATCCTATTCTTAAAGAAAATGCTATGAATAAAATGATGAAACATGATCCTAAGTTTGCGATTTCCCCTATTTTTGTTAATGATGAGGACTATGGATACTCTGTTGGTCCTGAACTTATTGCTTTCATAGAATCTGATCCTTTTCATGGTTATGAATATGAAAAATTTGTTGCACACCTTACTAAATTGAATGATATTGCAAATTTATTTGCTCAAGAGGAAAAGATCAGTTACTATTACATTCTTAAGTTATTTCCTTTCTCATTAAAAGGTGATGCTAAAACTTGGTTTAATATTCTTGCTCCTGGTGGTGTGCGTAGTCCCCAGGATATGATATACTATTTCTCTGAAAAATATTTTCCTGCTCATATGAAACAAGTTGCCTTATAGGAAATGTATAATTTTAAACAACTTGAGGAAGAGCATCTCCCTCAAGCTTGGGGGAGGCTTCTCCAATTACTTAATGATTTGCCTGATCATCCTCTCAAGAAGAATGAACATTTGAGTGATGTTCTTTCCAATGAATTTAAGCGCTTTTCTATGGCTCACACTCAGCTTGAACAAGTTTCTAGATCACAACGTAATTTGTTTAGGGACATGCATAATAAACTTAACAAGCATACTATTGGAGTAGTGACTAGAGGAGGTAAAATGGCTCAGGAACCTTTGCATCCTCAGGGTCACCCTAAATGAATTGAACAAGATTATCAGAGAATGTATGATAGTGCACCTAGTTCACCTAAGAAGAAAAAGAAGAAGAGTAGGAATACAACTATGCATGCTTCTAGTGAACCTGTTGTAGAAAAACCTGTTGTGAATCCTAATGATGTTTCTATCTCTGATGCTGAAACTCAATCTGGTAATGAGCATGAACCTATAGATAATGATGTTATTGATGACAATAATATTGATAATGATGCTCAACCTAGTGATAATAATGAACCTGATAATGAGGTAGAGGTAGAACATAGTTGAGCTTGATGACTGATGACCCACAAGTATAGGGGATCAATCATAGTCCTTTCAATAAGTAAGTGTGTCCAACCCAACGAGGGGCAAAGGTGGTTTTCAGCAAGGTATTCTCTGTAAGCACTGAAATTATACGCAACAGATAGTTTGATAGCAAGGTAATTTGTAACGAGCAACAAGTAGCAATTGTAACAAAGGTGCAGCAAGGTAGCCAAATCCTTTTTATAGAAAAGGACAGGCCGGAATAGTCTCTTTTAGCAAGCAAAGTGTTCTCTAGGACACAGGGGAATTTCATCTAGTCTTTCATCATGTTGGTCTGATTCGCGTTCGCTACTTTGATAATTTGATATGTGGGTGGACCGGTGCTTGGGTGTTATTCTTACTTGAACAAGCCTCCCACTTATGATTACCCCCTCTTGCAAGCATTCGTAACTACTAAAGAAGAATTAAGATAAATCTAACCATAGCATGAAACATATGGATCCAAATCAGCCCCTTACGGAATAACACATAAACTAGGGTTTAAGCTTCTGTCACTCTAGCAACCCATCATCTACTTATTACTCTACAATGCCTTCCCTTAGGCCCAAGTATGGTGAAGTGTCATGTAGTCGACATTCACATGACACTATTAAAGGAAGCAACAACATACATATCATCAAAATATCGAACGAATACCAAATTCACATGACTAATTATGACAAGACTTCTCCCGTGTCCTCAAGAACAAAAGTAACTACTAACAAATCATATTCATGTTCAAGATCAGAGGGGTATTGAATATCATCAAGGATCTGAACAATACAATCTTCCACCAAATAAACAAACTAGCATCAACTACAAGATGTAATCAACACTACTAGCAACCCACAGGTACCAATCTGAGGTTTTGAGACAGAGATTGAATACAAGAGATGAACTAGGGTTTGAGATGAGATGGTGTTGGTGAAGATGTTGATGAAGATTGGTCCTCCCACGATGAGAGGGTTGTTGGTGATGTCGATGGCTTCGACTTCCCCCTCCCGGAGGGAATTTCCCTGGCAGAACCGCTCCGCCGGAGAGCAAAAGCGCTCTTGCCCAAGTTCCGCCTCGAGACGGCGGCGCTTCATCCTGAAAATCTTCCTCTGATTTTTTCTAGGGAAAATGGAATCATATAGGAGAAGATGGGCCTCTGAGGCCTACCAGGGGCCCCACAAGCTTGGGGGCGCGCCCTGGGGGTAGGGCGCACCTCCTAGGCTTGTGGCTACCTGGTGGGTTGCCTTCTGGTAATTCCTTCGCCAGTATTTTTATATATTCCAAAATAATTATCAGTAAATTTTCAGGTCATTTGGAGTTGTGCAGAATAGCTATCTGTGTTGCACCCCTTTCCGGTCCAGAATTCCAGCTGTCGGCAATCTCCCTCTTCATGTGAAACTTGCAAAATAAGAGAGAAAAAGGCATAAGAATAGTATCATAAAGTGAAATAACAATCCAAATTGCAATAAATATCAATAGGAAAACATGACGCAAAATGGACATATCAACTCCCCCAAGCTTAGACCTCGTTTGTTCTCAAGCGAAAGCTAAAATCGGTAATCATGACCACATTTTTAGAGAGAGGTGTCGATAAAAATAAAAATACGGACATGGAAGCATCATGGTCATTATCATAGAAGCAATATATCATCATAAAACTTCTCATGCTAAAGTAACAATTTGGTCACAAACTAAAGTATGAAACATAAACTTCATTGGAAACTAACAAACTATGGTTTCAGTCATTGAAACAATCACAATCCATCATATTTTCAGAAAGAGTCTATTTAAGAGCTTTGTTTAGCAAGTTCACATACTCAACTATCATTTAGTCTTCTATGATTGCTGACACTGAAAGCATATTTATAGAGCAAAAGTTTCAGTCAGACACATAGAAAGATAGGGGCTTATGGTTTCGCCTCCCAACTTATTTACCTCAAGGGTAATGTCAACAATAATAACTCATGATCACCTACATTCAACTGGATATATATATATATATATATTTATATAATCTATGGATCTATCCACCACATGATGCTTGCCACTAAAGAGTACATAGAGCGGAATAGGGATGATCATTATTGACTCTTGCATAAAATAAATACATGAAAGAAAATGATAGGCCCTTCATAGAGGGAAGCAGAGGTTGTCATGCGCTTTTTGTTTTTGGATGTGCAAGCTCTTAATGTAAAGGAACGTCACTTTATATTGCCCCTTGTGATAGCAACCTTTATTATGTGGTCTGTTGCTTTTATTTCTTCACCACACAAGTTCGTACAAAGCTTATTTTTCCTTATAATAAAAGATCATACATATTTATGAGCAATTTTTATTGCTTTATGCACCGATGACAACTTACTTGAAGGATCTTATTCAATCCATAGGTAGATATGGTCGACACTCATGGAAAGAAACTGGGCTTAAGGGTTTTGGATGCACAAGTAGTATCTCTACTTAGTGCGAATTTTTGGCTAGCAAAAGATCATAGACAAGCACCACATGTTAGAGGATCCATATCAATATAACTTCTATGTGAATATAAGCGACCTAACTCATTACGGTGTCTTCCTTGTCCAACGTCAACTAATTGATATAGAATATTTTATGGGCGCTCACAGTCATAAAATATGTCCAAGATAGTATATTTATATGTGAGACCTCTCTTCCTTTATTAATTTTTCATGGATCGCACCAATGACCAATGCTATGTTTGTCAACTTCCAACAAATTTTATCAACTATACTTCTTTTATGTGAAGTCATTACTCCCCATGGGATTAGCATATGATCTTTTCATTATTTTATTTTTTTCTTTCTTTGCTAAGATCAAAATAGGAAAGCAAGGCAAAACTCAAAACTACTCTTTATTATATGACTCGCACACGATTACATAAATAGATAGATCACAAAACAAGCACTTGAAACTAAAGCATACTAAAACTTTATTCTTCTAAATCATGAAATAACTAAGGATCGAACTAAGATAGATAATGATCATAAAAGTGGTGGTGATACGATACCGGGGCACCTCCCCCAAGCTTGGCACAAAATGAGGGTGGTGCCCATACCCGTGTTGTCGGGGGTATCGTGCGACATATGCCAAAGGATGGCTTATCATGGATGGGGACAAAACTACGTCGCCGGGCTCTGGAAGCGGGAATGAGCGAGACCGCATACGCCTGCGAATCTTACCCAGGTTCGGGGCTCTCCTTGGAGATAACACCCCTAGTCCTGCTCTGCGGGGTCTCCGCATGATCACTACCTTAACAAGTAGCTACAAACTTGCTCCTTGAGCTGTTTTGCTAGAGGAGGAAGGAGGGCAAGGCTAGCCCTACTCCTCTCCCTATGTGTCTGTGTGAGTGTTGAACTCAGGAGGCTCTCTCCTCTCTACCCAGGTCCCAACCCCCTGCATGGGGTGACCTGGGGGGTTTATATACGCCTACCCCCCAGGGATACAATGGTAATCCGGCCGGGTGTAGGACCCGGCCGTCAGTGTCTCTGGTCGCCGGCTTTTCCGCCGACTGCAGGGGCCCGCCGCCTGGTGGGTCCCCCTGGCTGTCTCGTACTCGGCCGACAAGCCGGGCCCGCCGCTTGCGGGTCCTGTCGGCTGCGTAGCACTGTAGCCGTGCCACTGATGATGCATGCTTGGTCGGGGAGAGCGTAGCTACAGCCCCGCCGCCTGGCGGGCATTTCACTGTAGCCACTCCCCGTCTCTTCTGGTTAATGGCGCACAAACTTCAAGGAAGGGGGAGGGCCGCCTGCCAGGAGCCGGCCTCCCCCGAGCCGACTGGTCAGGGCTCGCCGCCTCCTGGCCTCTCACGGACAGGTAGGGCCCGCCGCCTGCGGGCCGTATCGACAGCCCATTGTGGGAGCATGGCTTCCTCTGCCATGGGTGATGTCATGAGCAGCATGGCAACAGTGCCGTGTCGAGCGTAGGATGTCCGCTTGGTACGCTGCACTGTGGCGACGCTCTGCCCTGGATTTGGGGGTGGTAGGCTTGTACTGTAGCCACACCCCGTCTCGTCGTGTTTATGTGGGTGCTAACTTTGAGGGGGCGAGGGGCCGCCTGCTAGGATCCGACTTCCCAGGAAGCCGCCTGCTAGGAGTTGGCCCACTTCATGGCCGTCTTCTAGATTCCGCCGCCTCCTGGCAACCGGCCGCTTGGACTAGCCGGCCCCAAGAAGGCGGTCCTTTGTCTTTGATGTTTGAGGGGCGCAGCCTGCCCCGATGTCTTGAAATACCAAGGGGAGCTGATGAGGCTACCCGTGGTCATTTAGTCCGACACGTGTACTCATGTTTCCTTCTTCGGTGATGGTGGTGCAATATTCTTGGCGATGATGCCCCTGAGGATACAATTCTCCTCTTCGAGCTTATTGACTTGATGCTTAAGATCCATGATTTCCTTTCGGAGCTTCCAAGTAATAGTTAATGCACCATCCACCCAAGGGTGCATCCTGGCTGAAGGAGATGAAGTAACACTATTTTTCAAGTTACAATAAGAAATAAATCGAGTGTTGGGAGGTTTAACCATATCCGGCAAGCTCGATTTCTCGTATTCCACATGCATATATCTGGTTTGTGGTAGAGAGGTTTCTGTAACACCACGAGAATTATGCTACAGTGAATTCCCTCTAATGATGCCATGTCATCATGTTTTGTCAAGCTAAAGTGCCACCTGTCCAAATTCAAACCAAATTCAAATTTAAATAGCGAGTCAAATTATTAGTTCTTCAAATAGTAGAACAAAAATGTTCGTTGGGTTCCAAATATTTGCTAAGTAATTAACATGTAGAAACCAACATAATTTGAATATTTAAAATGTCTCGTAACCTAACTAAAACTGGACAAACAACAATTTAATTGACCTTCGCAATTTCTAAAAATAGTTAAACGATTCCAAATGCTCTGAAACTTTTTGAACAAGCCTAAGATAATGTCTAGTATTAATGTGCCAAATTTGATGTGTAGCAAAAATCATTTTCCAGCAAAGAGAAATAAAAACAGTAGCTAAAGTATTACTGAAAAGAAAAAGGAAAATATGCAAAACCACTGTGCACTTGAAGCCTGTCGCTACAGTAAACGGCCCAGCCCATCTAAGGCCTTCTCCTTTCCTCACGTACAGAGAGGAAGGCAGTGCCATGGCCGTGGCCTCTGGCCGCCATCCACGCCGCCGATCGTCGCCGTGTCGATCATCCACGACACCTAGAAATGGATAAGGAGACCCCCAACCTCCAGGACAAACCCTAACCCTCACTTTTCCCCTCGTTCGCTCTCTCTCGTCAAAATATTCGTCGCCAGGGCTGTGGTCACCATGGTCATCGCTGTCACCACGGCCACCGTCCACCTCGTCGCCTGAGAGGACGCTCGAGAGGACCGCCACCGTCGACTTCGTCATCCCCATGCATCCGTTCGACCGGAGCCACACCATACGCTCGGGATCGAGCCGGTTTTTCCGCCACGGCCGTCGTCTCTCGCCGTCGAGTTCGTCGCATCCGTTCGTCCCCGCGACTCCAGACCACGTCTATGAGCTCTGGGGTGAGCTTCTTCCTCAATTCCCCTCTTTTTCCCCTTAGATCCGTCGCTGTTAGCCGCCGACCCTGAGCTCCCGTGTACGCGTACATGTGATGTTGCCTCCTGTCCATGCTCGTAGCTGCGCCCCGTGCCCAGCCCGTGCGCCGGCCACGCCCAGGCCGCGCCCAGGCTGCGCGCTCGCGCGCGTGTGTCCGCCCGGGTTGCCCCTTGCTCCTGCTAGATGCCGCTGCTACATGCTACCGCTGCCATTTACTGCTGCTGGCCATGGCCATGACCGAGCAGCGTGTGTGCTGTGTGCGTGTTGTGCGTACGTGTGTGCGTGTGTGTGTGGTGTGTGCGTGGAGTGTGTGTGTGCCGAGCCCGTCCCTGCCCGACCATGTCCACCTCCGGCCACGCCCGCCTTCGGTCGGCCTCGCCGCGCCCATGCCGCCATTGCCTTCTGCTACTTCTCTGCTGGTCAGCTACAGTAACTGAATGTTACTGTAGCTGCAGCTAGCTTCGGCAAATTCACATTGAGTAGCCCTTTTGACAGCCAATAAACATTCACAAAACAAATTCTTATGTGGGTAAAAATTATATGGATCGAAAGTACACTTCACAAACTTCGCTTTACCCCATTGGACCAAATCCATTTGATTTCATAGCTACTTTAGAGCCATTGATTCCTACAAAAATCACAAAGTTCTATGTTCTATTAACAGAAAAACCGGAAAACAGCTTTAATTTCATAGCTACTTTAGAGCCATTGATAATCAAGCAAATGAACTCTAATATGGATGAAAGTGCTACTATCTTGTAGATCACAGAGATTACTCAAAATTGATATAAGGCACAAATTCATAGGAAGTACAGAACAATAGTTGTAGCCTTTTGAAAACACCTAAGTGATGTTTAGAAAACTGACAAATTCTCAGCAGAATTTCAGGGATTTTCCGGGTATTGTTAAATCTTTGAAAAATCATAGAAAAATATCCGTAGCTCGGATGAAAATACTTTGTATATAAAAGTTGCTCAGAAAGACGAGACGAATCCGAATACGCGGTCCGTTCGTCTGCCACACGTCCCTAACATAGCGAACATGCAACCGTCCCCCTCTGTTTCATCTGTCCGAAAATGCCAAACTTCGGGAAAACATTCCCAGATGTTTTCCCTCTTCACCTATATCGTGTAGCACCGTGTCAGAACACCCCTAGCTCTGCATTTTGTCATGTCATGCTCTTGTTTGCTCTATATTTACTGTTTCTTCCCCCCCCTTCTCTCCGGTAGACCCCGAGACAGCTGCTGATGCCGCTGTGATCGACTACATCACCGACGACTCTTCTTCCTTTTCAGCAGAGCTTCCAGGCAAGCACCCCCTTTTGAGCATACCGATATCGCCTATTCTTTCTCTCTCATGCTTGCATTAGGAATGCTACTGCTACTGCTTTACCTATTCTGATGCATAGCATGTTTATTGTAACCTGCTATTGATACCTTACCTGCTTATCCTAAACTGCTTAGTATAGGCTGGGTAGAGACCTATCAGTGAGCCCACTTATCCCGACTACCCCGCTGGATTATCAGAAGACCAGATCAACGGGATCGAAGACCAGGCCCCGACACCGCACATCACCCCCCCTTAGTTGTAACGACAATACGGCGTTACTATCGAGTGCCGAAGGTGAAACCTCTTGTAGCACTTCTGATGTTAACTCTGTAGAGTAGCTTTTCGGTCGTGGTCATCGAGGGTGATTCCTCCTTCACCACTTCCGATAACGACGCTGTCGTGCAACACCTCAAGTGTGAACCCAGCGAGGGTGATTCCTCCGAGTTCACCTTGACAGATGCATCGTGCAGGAATCCAACGAGGGTGATACCTCGGATTCCCTTGATGTTATGGACACATGGATACTTGGACTGTACTATTGTTACTTGGAAAGGCGGGTCGACCCTGAGGGGTACCCGCGTGTGATGTGAAGACGGATTGCCTGGATGGTGCCTGAGTGATGAATACGAGGCGTGGTCGAGCATTCTTGGCCCTTGCCGCAAGTCCTCGAGACGGGGCGACGCGGTCACATCGATCGTGAGTCTCTGCTCGTTACCGCACCCCCAAGGTACTAACGATTTGGATATTTGATTCGAGTGGGCCTCTGGCCCGATAGCACTAACCATCATGTGGGCATAGTATGGGCGTTCTGCATCGTATGCATCAGCCGAAAGCTCTGTCAGATGTCCAGTTCAGCAGTGCGGCATGGAGTGATTGGCGCCATTCACGACAGAGGTGGTGCTTGGATCTGAGCCATGTGCGCAACGACCCGGAGAGCGAGGGGCGATGGCCCAAGACCCCCTTGCGCTTAGGATGTAGACCGGCGGGGACCTCTCTGCTGAGCTCTAGGTAAGGCTGCGGTGTGTCGTTTGCCGAGGCCGGGCATGACCCAGAAAGTGTGTCCGGCCGGAGTTAAGCGAGCGTGGTGGGTAAGTTTGTGCACCCCTGCAGGGAAGAACTAATCTATGCGTAGCCGGATCCTCGAGAACGGACACTCGGAGTTGTATCCCGATCGATACAACTAAATTGGATACTATGTCTATGGGATTGCTTCTTGCAGGGAGTCGAGAAGGGATCTCAGGACGAGGTTGATGACAGTATGGCTCTGGGATTGCTTTCTCGCAGGGAGTCGAGAAAGGATCTCTGGGTGAGGATGAGACTTAATGATACTACTACTTTATATTGTACTGTTCTACTCTCTTCTATTGCTGCAAGGCCGATGAAGATGCTCGTCTTCGATAGGACTAGGCTTTCCTCTCTATTCTGGCATTTCTGCAGCCCAGTCCACATATACAGCCTCCCTTTGATAATGTTGCATATGTAGTGTAGATCCTTGCTTGCTGAGTACTTCGGATGAGTACTCACGGTAGCTTTGCTTTCTTTTTCCCCCATACCCTTTTTGATGCAACCAGATGACGAAGCCCCTGAGAGAGCTGCCCCGCCGACGATCGCTTCTACTACTACCCCGAGGGCGGATACTACTTCGAACTTGCCGTCAACCAGGAGTAGGATCGGAGGGTCCTAGGCAGGAGGCCTGTGCCTTTCGATCGTAGTGTTTCCTTTGCCCCGCCTTCTAAGGGCCTTTCTTTGTTTTCTTTTATATCTGTACTCAGATATCTGAGGCTTCCGCTGACGCTTGTATGCGAGCTTATGTATTCGAGCCCTCGAGGCCCCTGGCTTGTAATATAAAGCTTGTATGACTTTATTTATGTTTTAGAGTTGTGTTGTGATATCTTCCCGTGAGTCCTTAGGCTTGATCGTGTGCATTTGCGTGTATGATTAGTGCACGATTGAGCCGGGGGCGTCACAGTTTCCTCCTGCTCCATGGAGTCCAGCCTCTTTAAGTCAGCTTCTACCTCCTCATTGGTTGACCACCCGTAGGGCTCAACATCAACGTTAGCTCTCAGATTTGCAGTAGCATGGGAAACATGGCTCTCCCCAACCGAGTCTTGGGACGACATGCTGTCAGATCTGCCAGGAAAACAACCCGAAACAAGAAGAGAGGAGAATCTTGAGATACAGTGGTCAAAACATCAGAAAGTAAATATAATGAATTTTCCCGTGCATGACAAGTAATATGGAAGAAAAACGGAGTTCGGGATGTACACGAGGGAGCCACAAGCTCGGGAGGCGCACCCAGGGGGGTAGGGCGCGTCCCCCCAGGCTTGTCACTTCCTGGTGCGCTTTCCCGATTGTTTATTATTTTCCTAATTTTTTATATATTCCGAAATGAACAAAAAGTACTTTTATGGAACTTTTCGAGTCGGTTTACTTACCGTACCACATACCTACTCCTTTTCAGGATTTTGGAGCGTTCCAGAAGGTGTCTCTTATGTGCTCCCCCGGTGTCATTAATTGAATAATATTAGTTTCAGTATTAATGGGCGTACCTGAGATATAATGTTTAATTCTTTGCTCATTCACCACTCTCGGATTGTTGCCTTCGACATTGTTGACCTTAATAGCTCTGGAGCGATAAACTTCTTCGACGATGTATGGTCCTTCCCATTTGGAGAGAAGTTTTCCTGCAAAGAATCTGAAACGAGAGTTGTACAAAATAACTTGATCACCTATTTTAAATTCCCGGTTTTGGATTCTTTTGTCATGCCACCTTTTAACTTTTTCTTTAAACAACTTGGCATTTTCATAGGCTTGTGTCCTCCATTCATCTAATGATCTAATATCAAATAACCTCTTTTCACTAGCAAGTTAGAAATCATAGTTAAGTTCTTTAATTTCCCATTAAGCCTTATGTTCTAACTCAAGAGGTAAGTGACAAGCTTTTCCATAGACCATTTTATACGGAGACATACCCATAGGGTTTTTATAAGCAGTTCTATAAGCCCATAGTGCATCATCAAGTTTCTTAGACCAATTCTTTCTAGATCTATTAACGGTCTTTTGCAAAATTAATTTGATTTCTCTATTGCTCAATTCAACTTGACCACTAGACTGAGGATGACAAGGGGATGCAATTCTATGGTTAACATCATATTTAGCAAGAAGTTTACGAAAAGCACCATGAATGAAATGTGAACCACCATCAGTCATTAAGTATCTAGGGACTCCAAACCTCGGGACAATAACTTCTTTAAGCATTTTCATAGATGTGTTATGATCAGTACTACTAGTTGGAATAGCTTCTACCCACGTAGTAACATAATCAACAATAACTAGAATATGCGTATACCCATTAGAGGAAGGAAAAGGTCCCATATAATCAAATCCCCGAACATCAAATGGTTCAATAACAAGTGAATAGTTCATAGGCATTTCCTGACGTTTACCAATATTACCAACTCTTTGACATTCATCACAAGATAAGCAAACTTATGTGCATCCTTGAAGAGAGTAGGCCAATACAAACCAGATTGTAATACCTTATGTGCGGTTCTGTCTCCAACATGGTGTCCTCCGTATGCCTCGGAGTGACACTTCCCGTAGGATTTTTTCCTTTTCATGCTCAGGTACACAATGTCTAAAAACACCATCTACTCCTTTATAAATATGCGGGTCATCCTAGAAGTAATGTCTTAAATCAAAGAAGAACTTTTTCTTTTGTTGGCATGTGAAACTAGGTAGTATATATTTAGCAACAATGTAATTAGCATAGTCTACATACCAAGGAGTATTACGAGAAGCATTTATAACAGCTAATTGCTCATCAGGAAAACTATCATCAATAGGCAGTGGGTCATCAAGAACATTTTCCATTCTAGACAAATTATCAGCTACGGGATTTTCAGCTCCCTTTCTATCAATAATATGCAAGCCAATCTTGTAGCAAAAGAACCCACCTAATCAACCTAGGTTTAGCATCTTTCTTTTCCATAAGATATTTAATAGCAACATGATCGGTGTGAACAATTACTTTAGAATCAACAATATAAGAACTGAATTGATCACATGCAAACACAACTGCTCAATATTATTTCTCAGTAGTAGCATAATTTCTTTGAGCACTGTCTAGAGTTTTACTAGCATAATGGATAACATTCAATTTCTTATCAACTCTTTGTCCTAGAACAACACAAACATCATACACTAGCATCACACATGGTTTCAAAAGGTAGGTTCCAATCAAGTGGTTGAACAATTGGTGCAGAGATTAAGGCTTTCTTAAGTATTTCAAAGGCTTCTACACAATCATCATAAAAAACAAATGGAACATCTTTTTGCAAAAGATTAGTAAGTGATACGTCTCCATCGTATATACTTTTCCTAATGCTTTTCCTCTTGTTTTGGACTCTAATTTGCATGATTTGAATGAAACTAACCCGGACTGACGTTGTTTTCAGCAGAACTACCATGGTGTTGTTTTTGTGCAGAAATAAAAGTTCTCGGAATGGCACGAAACTTTTTGGAGAATTTTTATGGAATAAAAGAAAAATACTGGATCCAAGAACCACCGGAGGGGGGCCCCTAGGTGAGCACAACCCACCAGGGTGCGCCCCCCTCCTGGTGCACCCAGGTGGGTTGTCCCCACCTGGTGGCCCCGCAAACCCTGATTCTACGCTATAAAATCCTATTTTCGGAGGAAAAAATCAGGGAGAATGGATTATCGCGTTTCACGAGACGGAGCCACCGCCACCTCCTGTTCTTCATCGGGAGGCTAGATCTGGAGTCCGTTTGGGGCTCCGGAGAGGGAGATCTTCGATCTTCGTCATCACCAACCCTTCTCCATCGCCAATTCCATGATGCTCCCCACCTGGAGTGAGTAATTCCTTCGTTGGCTCACTGGTCGGTGAGGAGTTGGATGAGATTCATCATGTAATTGAGTTAGTTTTGTTAGGGCTTGATCCCTAGTATCCACTATGTTCTGAGATTGATGTTGATATGACTTTGCCATGCTTAATGCTTGTCACTTTGGGCCCGGGTGTCATGATTTCAGATTTGAACCGTTTATGTTATCACCATTATATCTATGTTCTAGATCCTATCTTGCAAGTTATATTCACCTATTACGTGTTATGATCCATAAACCCAGGAGTGACAGTAGTCGGGATACTTTCCGGTGATGACCGTAGTTTGAGGAGTTCATGTATTCACTATGTGTTAATGCTTTGTTTCGGTTCTCTATTAAAAGGAGGCCTTAATATCCCTTAGTTTCCAATAGGACCCCGCTGCCACGGGAGGGTAGGACAAAAGATGTCATGCAAGTTCTTTCCATAAGCACGTATGACTATTTACGGAATGCATGCCGACATCATATTTATGAACTGGAGCTAGTGCCGTATCGCCCTAGGTTATGACTGTTATATGACGAATATCATCCAACGAATTCACCGATCTAATGCCTACGAATTTCTCTTATATTGTTCTTGCTAAGTTACTACTGCTGCTGTTACCGTTATACTTGCTACAAAATCATTGCTATCACTGTTACCGTTATTATTGCTATCGCTACTACTATCAAAACTATCATATTACTTTGCTACTAATCATATTGCTGCAGATAATTAATCTCCAGGTGTGGTTGAATTGACAACTCAGCTGCTAATACTTGCAAATATTCTTTGGCTCCCCTTATGTCGAATCAATAAATTTGGGTTGAATACTCTACCCTCGAAAACTGTTGCGATCCCCTACACTTGTGGGTTATGAAGACCTTTTTCTGGCATCGTTGCTGGGGAGCATAGTTATATTTGTTGAGTCACTTGGCATTATTATCAATTTATCACTATGAAGAATCTGAAGGATACCAAGAATAAAATATTTCCCTCTAAGATGAGGGGAGGTAAGGAACTGCCATCTAGCTCTGCACTTGATTGACCTTCTATTTTGAGTAAACTTGCAACACCACCACATGCTATTAATTCTGATATGTCACAAGTTATTGATGATGCTACTTTTGCTATGGATAATGCTTATGATGATGCTAGTACCTTGCTTGATGATGGTGTGCCACTAGGTGATTTTCTTGATGAACAAATTGCTAGAGCTAAAGAGAATGAAATTACTGAAACTGATGAAATACCTGAATCTGAAAATATTGAGATGCCTATTAGACCTAGTCCTCCTAGATATGAATTTCCTAAGATACCGGAAGGTTATGTTATGGATGAGGAGGCAACTAGATACTTTCTTTGTTGCAATGATAGGGATGATCTTAAAAAATTATTATGCAAACTGAAAGAAAAATCTTTGAATGCTAGAATGAAATGTGATCCTAAGTTTGCTACTTCACCTATCTTTGTTGATGATAAGGATTATGAATTCTCTGTCGACCCAGAGTTAATTACTTTGGTTGAATCTGATCCTTTCCATGGTTATGAAACTGAAACTATTGTGGCGCACCTTACTAAGTTGAATGACATAGCCCCCCTTTTTGCTCATGATGAGAAAATTCGCTATTATTATATCCTCAAGTTATTTCCGTCCTCATTACAGGGTGATGCTAAGACTTGGTATAATACTCTTGCTCCTGGTTGTGTGCGTAGTCCCCAGGATATGATTTACTACTTCTCTGAAAAATATTTTTCTGCTCATAAGAAACAAGCTGCCTTACAGGAAATATTTAACTTTGTGCAAATTGAAGAAGAGAGTCTCCCACAAGCTTGGGGGAGGCTTCTTCAATTGCTTAATGCTTTGCCTGACCATCCTCTTAAGAAAAATGAAATACTTGATATCTTCTACAATGGACTAACCGATGCTTCTAGGGACTTCCTGGATAGTTGTGTTGGTTGTGTTTTCATTGAACGAACTGTTAAACAAGCTGAAGAATTATTGAATAACATATTGAAAAATTATGATGATTGGACTCTTCCTGAACTACCGTCTAAACCTACTCTGAAGAAGAGGGGCATCTTATATCTCAGTCCCGAAGATATGCAAGAGGCAAACAAATCTATGAAGTAAAAAGGTATTAAAGCTGAGGATGTCAAAAATTTACCTCCTATTGAAGAAATACATGGGCTTGATACAACACCACCCAAGGTGGTAGAGGTAAATTCTCTAATGAAATTTAATGAAAAGGACAATCCTTATAATATGCATCCTAGTCAATGCCTTTATGAGTTTAATAATTATATTAGAAAGCAAGATCATTTCAATCAAAATGTTATGAAACAATTGAAATACAACTCTGATATGATTGCTCGCTTGAGTGACTTGTTATTTAGAATTTCAAATGATATTAGAGGTGTAAGAAAGCATGCCTCTATGGTTCAAACTCAACTAGAACAAGTTGCTAAATCTCAAAGAGAATTGCTTGATGAAATAAACAATAATATAAATGACTTTGCTGTTAGAGTAGCAAGAGGAGGTAAAATGACTAAGGAACCACTTTACCCTGAGGGACACCAAAAAAGAATTGAACAAGACTCTCAAAGACTTAACACTAATGCACCTAGTCCTTATAAAAATAAAAACAAAAATGATAGGACTTTGCATGCCTCTAGTGAACCGGAAATAGAAAAACCTCCTGAAGATAATAATGATGCTTCTATTTCTGATGCTGAAACTCAATCTGGTAATGAACACTCACCTTCTGATAATGAAAAAGATAATGATGAGGTTCATGAAGACACTCAAACAAATAATAAAGAACTAGACAATGATGTTGAAATAGAACCAGCTGTTGATCTTGATAACCCACAACCCAAAAATAAAAAATACGATAAAAGAGACTTTGTTGCTAGAAAACATGGTCAGGAATGAGAACCATGGGTTCAAAAACCTATGCCCTTTCCACCTAAATCAACTAAGAAGAAGGATGATGAAGAATTTGAATGCTTTGCTGAAATGATTAGGCCAGTCTTTTTGCGTACCCGCTTGACTGATATCTTAAAAATGGCCCCTTATGCAAAGTACATGAAATACATCATCATCAATAAGAGAAAAATACCGGAAGCTGAAATCTCCACCATGCTTGCTAATTATTCTTTTAAGGATGGAGTACCTAAAAAACTTGGAGATCCGGGAATACCAACTATACCTTGCTCCATCAAAAGAAATTATGTGAAAACAACTTTGTGTGATTTAGGAGCTGGTGTTAGTGTTTTGCCTTTCTCTTTATATAAAAGACTTGATTTGAATAAAGTCACACCTACTGCAATATCTTTGCAAATGGCTGATAAATCAACTGTCGTACCTATCGGTATTTGTGAGGATGTGCCCGTTGTAGTTGCAAATGTTACTATCTTAACAGACTTTGTTATACTTGAGATGCCTGAGGACGACAACATGTCGATTATCCTTGGTAGACCCTTTTTCAATACTGCAGGGGCTGTTATTGATTGCAATAAAAGCAAGGTCACTTTTCATATCAATAGTAATGAGCATACAGTGCACTTTCCGAAGAAACAATTCCAAGTGAATGGTATTAATGTTATTGAAAAATCTCCGACAATCACTATTGGAAGTTTTCAATTACCTCTACCTACTACTAATAAGAAATATGAAATGCTTATTGTTGGGGACGTGCATATCCCCGTTGAGGTAACCTAGTGTTTTACGAAAGTTCTTCGGTTCCATGCTAATCGAAAGAGGTTGTTAATAAGACTTGATCAACCTTGTTAATGGATCATTTTTTAGAGGTATGATGTCGATGAATTGAGTAGGCACCACTTTCTGTCCTTACTTTTATTTTATGTTTTTCTTAGTTAAATAAAATAAAATGCCATGTTTTATCTATTTTCTGAATTTCCCGTGCAATAAAAGATGATCGAAAAATAAAAGTTCTCAGAATGCCCTAAAAATTTAATACGATTTTTTTCTGAATATTTCTGAATTTTTGATGCAAATAACACCAGAGGGGGGGTGCACCAGGTGGGCACAACCCACCTGGGCGCACCAGCAACCCCAGGCGCACCCTGGTGGGTTGTGGTCCCCACGTGGGCCCCCTCACTTATCCCTTTAGCCCATGTCATCACCTACCTCCAGAAAAAAAAATCACCATTGCTCTCTCTCTCTCTCGTGTTCTTGCTCTCAAACCCGTGGATTTCGATCTCTTTGCTCGAAGCTCCATTTTCGAAACTGTTTTGGGGGATTGCTACTTGGGGAGGATACAAGATCATGCCTGAGGATATTGTCGCCTACCTGAACAACCAGGCTGCGGCTGAGGAGGAGCTGATACGTCTCCAACGTATCTATAATTTTTTAGTGTTCCATGTTGTTATATTATCATTCTTGGATGTTTTACAATCATTTTATAGCAACTTTATATCATTTTTTGGGACTAACCTATTGACATAGTGCCCAATGCTAGTTGCTGTTTTTTGCTTCTTTTTACTTCACAGAAAATCAATACCAAACGGAGTCCAAACGCAGCGAAACTTTTTGGAGATTTTTTTTGGACCAGAAGACACAAGTTGGGCCAAGGAAGTACCAGAGGGGGGCTCCGAGGGGAGCACAACCCACCTGGGCGCGCCTGGGGGCCCAGGAGCGCCCTGGTGGGTTGTGCCCACCTCGGCCGCCTCCCGCACCGCCTCTTTGCTCTATAAATACCCCAATATTCCAAAAACCCCAGGGGAGTCGACGAAAAACAATTCCAGCCACCGCAAGTTTCAAAAACCACAGATCCAATCTAGACACCATCATGGAAGGGTTCATCATCCTCATTGGTGCCTCTCCAATGATGCGTGAGTAGTTCATTGTAGACCTACGGGTCCGTAGTTAGTAGCTAGATGGCTTCCTCTCTCTCTTTTGATTCTCAATACAATGGTCTCTTGGATATCTATTTGATGTAACTCTTTTTGCGGTGTGTTTGTTGGGATCCGATGAACTTTGAGTTTATGATCAGATCTATATTTTTATCCATGAAAGTTATTTGAGTTTCTTTGAT
This sequence comes from Thinopyrum elongatum, assembly GCA_011799875.1. Lineage (NCBI taxonomy): Eukaryota > Viridiplantae > Streptophyta > Magnoliopsida > Poales > Poaceae > Thinopyrum > Thinopyrum elongatum. The sequence goes on from CM022302.1 coordinate 341,755,445, forward strand.
CTCTTTTATGCATGATTACTTATAACCTAGTATTTATTCTTCGAATCTTTGGTTTAGTTAGGCCGACTAGATCGATTTTTCTTGCCATGGGAAGAGGTGCTTTGTGATGGGTTCGATCTTACGGTGCTCAATCCCAGTGACAGAAGGGGAAATGACACGTATGTATCGTTGCTATTAAAGATAACAAGATGGGGTCTATTCCTACATGAATAGATCTTGTCTACATCATGTCATCATTCTTATTGCATTACTCTGTGTCTCCATGAACTTAATACACTAGATGCATGCTGGATAGCGGTCGATGTGTGGAGTAATAGTAGTAGATGCAGGCAGGAGTCGGTCTACTAATCTTGGACGTGATGCCTATATAATGATCATTGCCTGGATATCGTCCTAATTATTTGAAGTTCTATAAATTGTCCAACAGTAATTTGTTTACCCGCCGTATGCTATTTTTCTCGAGAGAAGCCACCAGTGAAATCTACGGCCCCCGGGTCTCTTCTTTATCATATTTGCCTTCGAGATCTATTTTTATTCGCTTTTATTTCCAGTTCTATTAATCCAAAAACCCAAAAATACCTTTCTGCAATTTATTGTTATTTATTTTATCTCGCGTTCCCGCGAGATCTATTTATCCAAACTACTATAATTTTATCTATCTTTTTACCTGGGAGGGATTGACAACCCCTCTTTTACGTCGGGTTGCAAGTATTTGTTCTTTGTGTGCAGGTACCGTTTACGTAGTGTTGCGTGGTTCTCCTACTGGTTCGATAACCTTGGTCTCATCACTGAGGGAAATACCTACCGTAGCTGTGCTGCATCATCCCTTCCTCTTTGGGGAAATACCGACGTAGTTCAAGCCGCATCAAAAGGAATTTCTGGCGCCGTTGCCGGGGAGACATCATCAACATCTACCAGGTTCCTAATCACAAATCTCATCTCCTTGCAATTTACATTATTTGCCATTTGCCTCTCATTTTCATATCCCCCACTGCACAAAAATTTGCCGTTTTATTCGCCCTCTTTTTCGTTCGCCGTTTTCTCGTCAGATCTGTTTTTGTGTGCAATCTTGTTTGCGTAGTCACAATGACTCAAGAGAACACCAAGTTGTGTGACTTTTCCAATACCAACAATAATGATTTTATTAGCACTCCGATTGCTCCACCCGCCACTAGTGCAGAATCTTGTGATATTAATGCTGCTTTGTTGAATCTTGTCATGAAAGATCAGTTTTCCGATACTCCTAATGAGGATGCCACGTCCCATCTTAACACATTTGTGGAATTGTGCGATATGCAAAAGAAAAAAAGATGTGGACAATGATATTCTGAAGTTGAAATTATTCCCATTTTCTTTGCGAGATCGTGCAAAAATTTGGTTTTCTTCTTTGCCTCGCAATAGTATCAATTCTTGGGATAAGTGCAAAGATGCTTTTATTACTAAGTATTTTCCGCCCGCGAAAATTATTTCCTTTAGGACAAAAATCATGAATTTTAAGCAACTTGAGCATGAACATGTTGTGCAATCTTGGGAAAGAATGAAATTGAAGCTAAGAAATTGTCCTACTCATGGTTTAAATCTTTGGATGATTATACAAAATTTTATGTGGGATTGAATTTTGTTTCTAGAAATCTTTTAGATTACGGCGTGGGTGGTACTTTTATGGAGATTACTTTGGGTGAAGCTACTAAATTACCTGATAATATTATGGCAAATTATTCATAATGGCATACCGAAAGAGCTCCTACTAGTAAAAAAGTCAATTCGGTTGAAGAAATAAATTCTTTGAGTGAAAAAGTTGATGCTCTTATGAAATTGGTTGCTAATAAAAGTGCTCCTATTGATCTTAATGATGTCCACTTTGATTCAGCAAAATAGTGATGCGGTAGATGTGAATTTTGTCTCGCGAAACAATTTTAATAACAATGCTTATAGAGGTAATTTTAATCCTAGACCTTTTTCTGGAAATTCCTCTAATAATTATGGTAATTCCTATGGTAATCCTTCTTATAACAATGATAGGAACACCTCTAATCTTGAGAATAATATTATAGAATTTATCAATGCTCAAAAAGTTTTTAACAATACGATAGAAGAAAAGTTGAATAAGATTGATGATATGTCTAGAAGCATTGATAGAATTTCTCATGATGTGGAAAGTCTCAAGCTGAAAGCTTTTGTGCCTAAGGTTGAAGAATCAATTAAAGCTTTATATGTTTCTATGGATGAAATCAAGAAAAGAACCGCTATGCTTAGAGCTAGAAGAGAATTTTTAGAAAAAGCGTTTTCTAGTGATTGCTTTCATAAAAATGATGAAGATCTTAAAGTGATTGGTATTTCTTCTATTGATTCCTTGTTTAGTAAAATTAAGATTGATAATAAAGGGACTGAAGAAGAGTCAACTTTAGCTAGAAGGCGTCCCGACAATTTGGAGGGTGAAAATCTTGTTGAAAAAATTGATAAAAGTGGGTTTGGAGAGGTCAAAACTTTAACTAGTGATGTGCCCACTCTTTTGGATTACAAAGAATTTAATTATGATAATTGCTCTTTGATTGATTGTATTTCTTTGTTGCAATCCATGATAAATTCACCTCATGCCTATGAACAAAATAAAGCTTTTACTAAACATATTGTTGATGCGATGATGAAAGCTTTTGAAGAAAAATTGGAATTAGAGATCTCAATTCCTAGAAAATTACATGATGAATGGGAACCTACTATCAAAGTCAAGATTAAAAATGATGAGTGTTTTGCTTTATGTGACTTGGGTGCTAGTGTTTCCACAATTCTGAAGTATTTATGTGATGTGCTTGGTCTTACCAATATTGAAGAGTGTTCTTTAAATTTGCACTTGGCGGATTCTACTATTAAAAAGCCTTTGGGAAGAATTAATGATGTTCTTATTCTTGCAAATAGGAATTATGTGCCCATAGATTTTATTGTTCTTGATATTGATTGCAATCCGTCTTGTCCAATTATACTTGGTAGACCGTTTTTATGTACTATTGGTGCCGTGATTGATATGAAAGAAGGCAATATTAAATTTCAATTTCCACTAAGAAAGGGTATGGAACACTTCCCTAGAACAAGAATTAAGCCACCCTATGAATCAATAATGAGGGAATCTTATGGATCTAGATACAAAGATGACAACACTTAGATCTTTGCTTTATGCCTAGCTAAGGGCGTAAAACGATAGCGCTTGTTGGGAGGCAACCCAATGAATAAATTTATTTTTGTCTTGTTCTTTCTGTTCTTGAGTGTTTGCATAATTATGCTACTGTTATGATTGTGTTTTTTGTGTTTTAATTAGTGTTTGTGCCAAGTAAAGCCTTTGGGATAGCTTTGGTGATAGTTGATTTGATCTTGTTGGAAAACAGAAACTTTTGCGTCCAGAAAAATAATTGTTTAAAATTACAGAAGCGACGAAAAAATCTAATTTTTTTACACAAGATTGATATACAAATTTCCTCTGTTGTCCTAATGTTTCAGACTTTTTGGATTTACAGAAGTATGAGAGCAATTCGCATCTTTATAGACTATTCTGTTTTTGACAGATTCTGTTTTCTTTGCATTGTGTGCTTATTTTGTTGAATCTATGGTTTGTATTGGAGGGTATAAGCCATGGTAATGTTAGAATACAGTAGATATAATGCAATAACAAAATTTGAATGGGTTTTCTACAGTACTTAAAGTAAAGATTAGTTTTCTTATACTAACGGATCTCACGAAGGTTTTGTTGAGTTTTGTGTGATTGAAATTTTCAAGTTTTGGGTGAGATCACGATGGATGAAGGAATAAGAAGTGAGCAGAGCCTAAGCTTGGGGATGCCCATGGCACCCCAAGCCATTATCCAAAGAGAAGAAAGAAACTAAGCTTAGGGATGCCCGAGTGGCATCCCCTCTTTCTTCTAACGACCATCGGTATTTTACTTGGAGCTATATTTTTATTCGTCACATATCATGAGTTTTGCTTGGAGCGTCTTGTATGATATGAGTCTTTGCTTGGTTTGCTTTTTAGTTTGAGTCATCTATCCTTGCTGAACACACCTATTTGAGAGAGCCAAAATTATGCTATGATTTGTTAGAATTGCTCTCTATGCTTCACTTAAATCTTTTTGAGCTATGGAATTGCTCTAGTGCCTCACTTATATCTTTTTGAGCACGGTGTGCTTTATTATTTTTGAAGAAATGCTCTCATGCTTTCCTTAGATTTATTTGAGAGTTAGTAATTTTTTTTAAGAAATTCTCTCATGCTTCACTTATATTATTTTGAGAGAAGAAATTTTTTATGCTCATGTTCTTCACTTAGATTTGTTTGAACTATCAAAAGCAACATATGAAACTAGTCCCAAAGTGATAGATATTCAATAGGGATATAATAAAAACTTTCATGAAGATCATTGGACAAAATAAACTTGATTCTTTGTAATAGTTTTGTGATATGATGATATAATATGTGAGTCATGTTGATGAGTAATTATGCTTTAGTAAGAATATTGGTGTTAAGGTTTGTGATTCCCTATGCAAGCACGAAAGTCAATAGTTATGCAATGAAATTACATCATACTTGTGGTGCATTATTCGGTGTTAGTTATGCTTAATGCTCGCTTATGAGATTTTTCGTTTCTTGGTTGGATGCTTCTCAATCTTTTTGCTAGCCTTCACTTGTACTAAGTAGAAATACTACTTGTGCATCCAAAATCCTTAAACCCGTTTTGCCATATGAGTCCACTATACCTACCTATATGCAGTATTCTTTTGCCGTTCTAAGCAAATTTGTATGTGCCATTTCTAATCTTCAAAATAAATTTCCTTTTTGTGTGCTCGTACCGCTCATGAAACGGTAGGGGGTGGCTGATATTTTTCCATGCTAGATGTGTTATTCTCAAGATGAGTGTTTATTCACTTGTCATTGCACGAGAGTACGGCAAAGGTATTAGGGATGCCCAGTCCCAAAAAGAAAAATGAATGTACTTTATGTTGTCAAATAATAAATTCCTTGGAAAGTGTTGTTATGGACGGCACCCGTGGATTCGGATAGCCGTGGAATGTGAAAGTATGGTGGAAAAAGGAATAAACTTTATTTTCTGTTTGGGAACCGCCTATGATATATCTAGCATGGAAAGTATTGGGAACTACTCGATCGTTTTCGTTGACAAGAAAAGCATGCCACCCAAAATGTTTTTATCTCTATCTTTGTCGCTTTGAGCTCTGGCACCTCTACAAATCCCTACTTCCCTCTGCGAAGGGCCTTTCTATTTACTTTATGCAATTTTTATTTTTTGAGTCTCCATCTTCTCTTATAAAAGCACCAACTAAGGGGCACTATGATCGTACTTGAGCATTGGGTGTAGCTAATATGCGAGTGTGTTTCATGAATGGATCAATGATTGAGCATAATGGGCTAGGGATAACTTGCTTTAGTGTTGATATTTTCAAAGACATGGTTACTAGTTGATATGCTTGAGTATTGAAATCTTCATGTTAAAACTAGACTATTTCTTTGAATCATATAAAAGTCCAAATGTCCATCCTACAAAACAAAAGAATATGTGATGAATGTTAGGCAGCATTCCACATCAAAAATTCTGTTTTTATCATTTACCTACTCGAGGACGAGCAGGAATTAAGCTTGGGGATGCTGATACGTCTCCAACATATCTATAACTTTTGATTGTTCCATGCTGTTATATTATCATTCTTGGATGTTTTACAATCATTTTATAGCAACTTTAAATCATTTTTTGGGACTAACATATTGACATAGTTCCCAGTGCAAGTTGCTGTTTTTTGCTTGTTTTTAACTTCGCAGAAAATCAATACCAAACGGAGTCCAAATGCATCAAAACTTTTTGGAGATTTTTTTGGACCAGAAGACACAAGTTGGGCCAAGGAAGTACCATAGGGGGGCTCCGCGAGGAGCACAACCCACCTGGGCGCACCTCGGCCGCCTCCCGCACCGCCTCTTTGCTCTATAAATACCGCAATATTCCAAAAACCCTAGGGGAGTTGACGAAAAACAATTCCAGCCGCCGCAAGTTCCAGAAACCACAGATCCAATCTAGACACCATCAAGCAGGGGTTCATCATCCTCATTGGTGCCTCTCCGATGGTGCGTGAGTAGTTCATTGTAGACCTACGGGTCCGTAGTTAGTAGCTAGATGGCTTCCTCTCTCTCTCTTTTGATTCTCAATACAATGGTCCCTTGGAGATCTATTTGATGTAACTCTTTTTGCGGTGTGTTTGTTGGGATCCGATGAACTTTGAGTTTATGATCAGATCTATATTTTTATCCATGAAAGTTATTTGAGTTTCTTTGATCTCTTATATGCATGATTACTAATAGCCTCATATTTCTTCTTCGAATCTTTGATTTAGTTAGGCTGACTAGATCAATTTTTCTTGCCATGGGAAGAGGTGCTTTGTGATGGGTTCGATCTTACGGTGCTCAATCCCAGTGACAGAAGGGGAAATGACACGTATGTATCGTTGCTATTAAGGATAACAAGATGGGGTCTATTCCAACATGAATAGATCTTGTCTACATCATGTCATCGTTCTTATTGCATTACTCCGTTTCTCCATTGTAACATCCCTAGATCTTCACCCTGTTGTTAAGCTCATCAAGCTTCCATGTTATCATAATCCCCTTCATGAAATTGCTTAGGAAATAATTCAAGTTCAATTCAAAATTCAAAATACAAGTCAAATAATTATTTCTTCAAACAGCAAATCTAAAATGTTTATAATATGGCAAATAATCCAGAAGCAATTATAAAAATATAATCAACATTAATTGAATTAATTAAATGACTCTAACAACATGAAGCAGTACCAAACAGAAGTATTTAACCCTTTATCATTTAAATAAAATCCAAATGAAAAGATCTGGACTCCAAACCATTTTGTGGCAGTGAGGAGTATTACCTGACATTTATTGGGACAAGTCTCACATTTTATAAAAGTCTTTTAGTAGCTCAAACAAATACAAAGCAGAAGTGAAAATAGAAAACAGAAATAAAGAAAAAGAAAAAGGGCCACTGTTGGCTGGGCCTTAGTGCATAGTGTGCAGGCCCAGCCCAACAGAGCCGCCATCATCTCCCTCCTCCCCGTGTCACCTCGCGCGCGCTCGCTCGACACCGTTCGTCGTCGCCACCGCACCCGTTAGTCGCCCCGCGTCGCTACAGGCAGGCGGGGTGGATAAGATCTCCATCGCGGCCTCCCCTCGTCATCCTCATCCACTCACCCCTCCTCCCGCTCTCTCTCTCGCTTGCTCTCCACCTCGTCCGACACGGTCACCGTCATCGCTGCATCGATCGTGCGGCCACCGTGCGCTGTTCGCTCTGCCGCCGCGTCAGGTCGCCTCCCCATCATCGACTACATCGGCTGCGTCGACTGGACCGATCTTGGAAGCCTCCACGCCGCCGCCATCTTCTTCTCCTTCCTCAGATCACCGTCGCCTGTCGTCGTCGATTCCTGCTACTCCACGCCTCCCCCGAGCCCGCTAAGCACCTCTGTAGGGCCGCTGTAAGCCGCTGCATCTTTCCCCTCCCTTTGCGCCGTCGAGCGTTAGCCGTAGCGTGCCCGTCCACCATGCCCGAGCTCATCACCGCGGGATCTTTTTGCTAGTTAATAACTTAGTAAATTACTTTCTGTTATTCTATTAGAATTTTATTTTCTTTGTTGTAGAAAAATATATTTAGAATAATTTAGTGTTGTTATGAGAGTATTAATTGATATTGTGTGTAGTTGTTATCTCCCTAGTTGTTCTTTAAAGTTTTTTTTGGATTTTATTTTGGCTCTCTTTGATTTCATTATTGTTTTATTTGTTTACTTTGGGTGTTATTTTGATTGCTAGAATTGATTGCTTATGTGAATACTATATTTTGATTATATAGATTTTCTTGGAGTGATGAATAGTTTTATCAAGTTTCCGAGAGCGTTATTATCTTCATCAACTTACCAGGCAAGTTCACTTTGACCGTGTTATTCATACCTATGTTTTTGTTGCATCTAGTGTCATCATTCATAATCCCTCCAGTAGTGATATTGACTTCTTATAGTTGAGTAGAATTCATGAGGTAGGAACCCATCTCCCTGTTATCAAGCCCGGGACGTATATAGTTTTAATGCTACGCTATTGTAGACGAGGTTTGGTATGAGTGCTCGGGAGTGGTGTGAAGAAGGAGGACTCTACGTCAATGACGACAACTCCCTGATGGCATCTGCAAGGACTGCATCTTCAAGGCCTCAAGACTCAAGACAAGAATTCAATATACCTGTGGGTGGAGAATGGTTAAGAAGGGTACATATGGTGCGTCCAGTACTCAGTGATTCTGGAGAAGCGGCATGATATCATGCGGAAAGCTCCACCTAGGCTCAAAGAGACGGAAGAATACATCATGCCCGGAAGCTTACCTGTGCAACTGCAAGTTACTATGGGCTCTGGCTTGGTTGACCTTAGCTGTGACTCTGGCTGGGACGGTGCCAGCAGATGTAAAACTACGGTAGGATTGGATGGGCACCGGACAGTGGTCAGAGAAACTCTTCGGAGGACCATGTTTCGATCGTCCTGTTCTCAAACGATCTGAAGTGCGAGGACGAAAAGGGAGGGATCGAATCTTGCGGGTAAAGTGTACAAACCTCTGGAGATGTTTAAAACCTAATCGATTAGCCGTGTCCTTGGTTACGGACAATTTGAGCCTCTGTACTTGGATCTATCTCAGAACTCTCAACACTGGAACGATAACTAAATGTGGGCAACTTATGATGATTTGGGCTATGAGACATCGGTTGGCGGAACCATGTCATAGTAGATAACTCCTTAGTGAAAACTCCTGTTGTAGGGAAAATAAAACCAGCTTTTACGCAAACAAAACTCAGACCCAGAGCCACAAAGCCATATTGCATATAGTATAGTTTTATCATTTGTTTTTCTTGTAGTGATCTTGCCTGTACATTCAATGTACTGACCTACACAGCTGCAACGTCTCATGTTGCAGATATTTTTTCTTCCGACAAGTAAGAGTACGTTATAGGGTTATGGTCTACACTCAACCTGTCGATGGAATCGATGGGACTCCACACTCGTTTGTTTGTTTCCGTTGAGACTTATGAGGTATATATCAGTTTTACGTTATTTATACATGTGATTGCACTTTGATATATACATTGATGTACTGTGTGTGCCAGCATACTGATCCAGGGATGGCACAGATACACAGAGGCTTGACCATTTGAGGTCGGGTCGCTACACTCATATGATGGCAACAAAGGATAACAACAAAATAAAACATGCAACTCAAACCAATCATGATCACCAATTAACCCATATGACAAAAATAAACTACTAAGACATAATAGCAATGAGAAAAATCATTGGATAACAATTTATAGCATCATTGGATAAATCATTGAATATAGAGGGAGGAAGGTGATGGACTTGTTGATGAAGACGACGAAGTTGATGGAGAGGGTCGTTGTGACGATGGTTCCCTCGTTAATGCTCCTGCACCACTGGGGAGAGGGGGAGAGCCCCCCTCCTCCTTCTTCTTCCTTGGCCTCTTCCCTAGATGGGGAGAGGATTCCCTCTTTGGTCCTTGCCAAGGCTCCCAGAGGGAGGGAGCCCATCCAAGATTGAATCTCTCTCTCTCCCACTCTCTCTTTCTCTCTCTCTCTCTCTCTCTCTCTCTCTCTCTCTCTCTCTCTTCGCTACTGTTTTCTGTCCGAACACCGTTTCTTAAATATCTAGAGATCCGTAACTCTGATCAGGTTGAAATTTTGAGTGTTTTTTTTTCATAAAATTAACTTTCTTGCCCCTTGCTTCTCTACTAAGTTGCTCTACCAGGCTATTGCCACCTCTCCAGGTCTGGAGCCCCTTGTGAAAATTTGGTCCATTGGACCCCCGCTTAAGATTAAGATATTTGTATGGCAACGGATCCGTGGTTAGGTACCTTCAGGGGTGGAGGTACTCAAGCGCAATAGTCCCGGGGATAGAATTTGTCCGTTGTGCAAGACTGTGGAAGATTCCAACGGCATCTTCTTCATTTGCATGATGGCACAATTCCTTTGGAGATGTTTCAGAGAAGTGGTTGGTGGGAGATGGTGTAACAGCAACTTCCCAGACCTCTTCAAGGAATGTGACGCCCCCGATTCAATTGTACACTAATCATACACGCAAATGCGTATGATCAAGATCAGGGACCCACGGGAAGATATCACAACACAACTCTAGACACAAATTACAATAAAACAAGCTTCATATTACAAGCCAGGGGCCTCGAGGGCTCGAATACATTAGCTCGAATACAAATGAGTCAGCGGAAGCAACAATATCTAAGTACAGACATAAGTTAAACAACTTTACCTTAAGAAGGCTAGCACAAATAACAACGATGATCGAAAAGGCAAGGCCTCCTGCCTGGGAGCCTCCGAACTACTCTTGGTCGTCGGCGGTCGCCACGTAGTAGTAGGCACCCTTGGAGTAGTAGTAGCCATCGGCGGTGTCGTCTGGCTCCTGGGATCCGTCATCTGATCGCAACAATCGGGTATAGGGGAAAAGAAGTAGCAAAGAAATCGTGAGTACTCATCCAAAGTACTCGCAAGACTTACATCAGAACTATGCTAAGTATGCATTGGTATCAAAGGAATGGGGCTATATCTTTGGACTGAACTGCAGAAATGCCAGAATAGAGGGAAAGACCTAGCCTATCGAAGACTAGCATCTTCAAGCATCTTGCAGCATTAGAAGAGATAAGAGTAACATATCATAATAGTTGTAAGTTGATGTCTACTACGCAACTTTATTCTTGTAGACTCGTGTTGGGCTTCCAACCGGAGAGTTTTGTAGGACAGTAGCGATTTGCCCTCAAGTGTATGACCTAAGGTTTATCAATCCGTGGGAGATGTAGGATGAAGATGGTCTCTCTCAAACAACCCTGCAATCAAATACAAGAAATCTCTTGTGTCCCCAACACACCAAATATAATAGTAAATTGTATAGGTGCACTAGTTCGGTGAAGAGATGGTGATACAAGTGCAATATGGATAGTAGTTATAGGTTTTTGTAACATGAAAATAGAAAAACAGCAAGGTAGCAAATGATAAAACAGACCACAAACGGTATTGCAATGGTTGAAAACAAGGCCTAGGGTTCATACTTTCACTAATGCCAAATCTCTCAACAATGATAACATAATTGGATCATATAACAATCCCTCAATGTGTAACAAAGAATCACCCCAAAGTTTCTATCGGAGAATGTAGGACAAAAACATGCATCAACCCCTATGCATAGATAACCCCAATGTCACCGTGGGAATCCATGAGTTGAGTGCCAAAACATACATCAAGTGAATCAATATAATACCCCATTGTCACCACGGGTATTCATATGCAAGACATACATCAAGTGTTCTCAAATCCAATATTCAATCCAACATAACGAAACATCGAAGAGCAAGACTCAACTCATCACAAGAAGGTAGAGAGGGAAGAACACCATAAGATCCAAATATATTAACAAAGCTCACGGTACACCAAGATCATACCAAATCAAGAACACGAGAGAGGGAGATCAAACACATAGCTACTAGTACATACCCTCAGCCTCGAGGGTGAACTACTCCCTCCTCATCATGGTGGCCGCGCGGGACGATGAAGATGGCCTCCGGTGATGATTTCCCCCTCCGGCAGGGTGCCAGAACAGGGTCCCGATTGGTTTTTCATGGCTACAGAGGCTTGCGGTGGCAGAACTTCTCATCTAGGGTTCTTTTCGGGTTTTTTTGGTATTTATAGAAATTTTTTGCGTCGGTCTCATGTCAAGGGGCTGCCCGAGGAGCCCACAAGCTCGGAGAGCGAGCCCTATGGGGTGGGCGCACCCCCAGGCTTGTGGCTCCCTCGTCCATGTCCTGGCCCAGCTCCGGTGCTTCAGGGGTCTCTTTTAGTCCATAAAAAATCACCATAAATTTTCAGCCCGTTCCGAGAACTTTTATTTCTGAACAAAAAACGACACCATGGTAGTTCTGCTGAAAACAGCGTCAGTCCGGGTTAGTTTTAATCAAATCATACCAAAACCATATAAAATTGTTGTAAACATGGCATGAATACTTTATAAATTATAGATACATTGGAGACGTATCAGCATCCCCAAGCTTAATTCCTGCTCGTCCTCGAGTAGGTAAATGATAAAAGAAATAATTTATGAAGTGTGAATGCTAGCATAGTGCATAAATTTGATCAATGATAGTTCCAAACACTTTTTCTAGCATCATTATATATCATACATAGTAGCTCATCTCGTAAAACTTCTCTTCACTACAAAAAAAAGACACATCCGTGACATTTTGGCCCGAACAAAAAAAATTATGTCATGCTTATGACACTTATATGACGATAATTGTGACAAAACAACGTATCATCATAGATGTGGTGGGCTCCTACTTCTATGACAAAAAATCATGACAGAAAATTGGCTTTTTGTCCTGGGCGGGCCAGGTACGCACCTGCATGACATTCTTTGGGCCGTTCATGATGGAAAAATTGTGGTAGAAGCGAGGGCGAGGAAAATTTCGGGGAGTTCCCGGTTATGGTGGGTGGTCGGGGCCGAGCGATGCATGGAGGTTTGCGCGTTTCTCTCGTACATGTACGTGCGTGTGTGCGAGGTGTTGGGCTCTAATCGAACCCGAGCGAGGCGTTCACTTACTGAACCCGAGCAATTGCACTAGCTACGTTATTGAACCCGAGCGATCGATCCCTTGGTTGTTAACTGAACCCGAGCGATTCCTTCGCTACTGTTGCTAACTGAAGCCGATCGAACCATGTTGCTGCCTCTTGATGAACAGTGACCGTTGTTGGGGGTTGGATGAATAGGACCCCGTGGTAGTAGAGGCCGTTGCCGCTGGATGAACAGGACCCCGATCGAGGAGGCCGCCACACCCGAGCCGGTTGTGGGTGGATGAACAGAACCCCGTGGAGGGCTGGTTGAACAGTAGCCGGTGTAGGTCGGATGAACAGTAGCCCGTGGATGAACAGTACCAAGTGGAGGCAGGAGGAGGACGCGGTGGATGAACTGTAGCAGGTGGACGCTGGAGGAAGTCGACGGTGGATGAACAGTAGCGTGGAGGCTGGAGCGAGGCAGTAGACGGTGGATGAATACTAGCCCATGGAGTCTCGTTTTGCGGTACGCCACACCCCTCCTGATGAACAGGACCCCATTTTGACCATAGGCGCTCCAACACAAGTCTGTTTCCTCCGTTTTGCGGTACGCCACACCCCTCCCGATCAACAGCACCCCATTTCAACAGTAGGAGCTCGAACACAAGTCCGTTTCCTCCATTCTGCGGTACGCCAGACCCTTCCCGATGAACAGGACCCTGTTTCAACCGTACGCGGTCGAACAGAAGGCCATTTCCTCCGTTCTGCGGTATGCCAGACCTCGTTTTGGCTGTTCCGTCCAAGCCGGTAGGCTCCCGATGAACACGACGCATTCTGTTGCCTCACGATGAACACGACGCAGTTTCTCCGTTCCGACCCAGCTGGTTGGCTACCGATGAACAGGACGCCGTTGCTGCCATCTGTTGCCTCTCCATACACAAGAGCCTTGGCCGTACGTATGGCGAGTAGGCGTTCGAGATCCCAACCGTATGTACGTACGTGGCCATATTTTTTAGCATGTGGCTGTATGTATGTGTACACGGTTTAGAAGGGACTGCCTGAACTGCTACGTCGGGGGCTCTACTACTACACGTGCTGCTGCTTGTTCAGCCACGGTTCATCGTTGCAGAGAGATCGATCGACCTGTATGTACGTACACGTTCGCGACCAGACAGACAATGCTAGTCAGGGAGGATAAGGAGGCACTCCCTTGCGTGCGAAGATATATGTGGTGGGTCCCAGCTGTCAGGGGGAGGAATCATTTTTTTGCGTGTAATAAGGAGGCACTTCCTTGCATGCGAAGATGTAGCTGGTGGTGAGGGATTCCTAGATTAGGGGGTCCTCGGGTGTCCGGTCTATTCGATATGGGCCGGACTGATGGGCCGTGAAGATAAAGCAGAAGACTATCCCCCGTGTCCGGGTAGGACTCCTATATGTGTGGATGGCATGTTTGGTGTCCGGATGTACTATTTCCTTCTTCTGCAAACCGACTCTGTACAACCCTAGGCCCCTCTGGTGTGTATATAAACTAGAGGGTTTAGTCCGTAGAGGCAATCAGAATAATCATAGGCTAGACAGCTAGGGTTTAGCCATTATGATCTCGAGGTAGATCAACTCTTGTAACCCCTATACTCATCGAATACAATCAAGCAGGACGTAGGGTCTTACCTCCATTAAGAGGGCCCGAACCTGGGTAAACATCGTGTCCCCATTGTCCACTGTTACCATCGATCCTTAGACACACAGCTTAGGACCCCCTACCCGAGATCTGCCGGTTTTGACACCGACATTGGTGCTTTCATTGAGAGTTCCGTTGTGTTGTCGGCAGAAGAATCGATGGCTCGCCTCGTTATCGACAATAATGCTTTTTCCGGGGAGACTTTTCCCCCTGGTCAACTCTTTGTGTTTGGCGGCTTCATGCTACGCGCCAACTCGACCGGTCACCTTGAGCAGGTCGACAGCTACACCCCTGGTCACCAGATCAGGTTCGGAAGTCTGAACTACATCGCTGATATCCGAGGAGACCTGGTCTTCGAGGGGTTCGCGGCCTCAGCTGCCGCTCCCCGCCCGCACAAAGGAGGCCCTTCGGATCTACCATCAGATCCTGTCCAGGGGTCGACACTCATGTCCGCCTCGGCCTTAGATCCGGGGCGGAACTCTTCATCCGAAGACGCGGGGGTGAACCCCGCCGGAATCTATCCCATTACGGAGCTTCTAGCCAGAGACCCAGATGCAACCATGCCGTCGGCGGACCCGGAGTCAAACGGGACTCTCCTCATCATCGGGAAGCCGGATTCGCCTCTGGACGTCAACTTCGAATTCTCGAGGTCTGCGTCTATCGGGCTCGGTCAAGTGGTTATTACTGGACCTAGCTCCGCAGATCCTCAGACGCCTGTCCAGCTTTCACTCTTAAATGAAACACTGGACCTAATGCAATCTCTCGCCATCACAGAAGTATCACCTCCGAACTACGCCCAGCTTGAACTGGGAGCTGAGAGTAGGGAATTTTACGTCCCACCCACCACCCACTTAATAGCCACTGTTGAGGATTTAACCGACATGCTAGATTACGCCTCCGAAGACATCGATGGCATGGACGACGATGTCGGAGTTGAACCAGGCCAAAACCGCCCATCACTGGGCGTTGGACGGCCACTTCTAGTTATGATGTATACATGGTGGACACGCCTCAAAAGAAGGACGACGATGGCACTCAAGATCCAGATGAGGAGAAGCCCGTCGATGAACCACCAAAACACCGGCGTCAGCGGCGCCGCTCACGATCGCGTCGGGCAAGAGAAAGAAGTACCGGCACCGGAGATAATAACACTCCGGACAACGCCGAAGACTCCAACCACCCCGCTGAGCCTGCGTTCGAGCAGGATGAGAGGGAAGAGGGTCAAGTCAACCCCGACGAACTTGCCGATCACAGGGATTCGGAAGATAGTAACTACTTACCTGTCTCCGAAGATGATATTAGCCTCAGTGACGAAGATTTCATCGTCCTAGAGGAACCCCTCGAACAAGAATGCTTCAAGCAATGGCTGATCGCCACTGCATGGACCCTAAAAAGGAAACAGCAGCAGATTCAAGCCGAACAGGATACGCTCAACGACAGATGGACTAAGGTCCTGGCCGCCGAAGAGGGATACGACTTTAAGTGCCAAACAAAGAGCTATCCTAAGCGCAGGCTACTGCCACAATTTGACGAGGAGGCCTTTGAGCCAATACTGTCAAAATACAATCATGCCGATCAATCAGACCGACCACCACGTGGGTGGGACAAAACGGCCCATTATGTCGAACATCAGCCCGCGCCCCCTCGCCGTAGAGGCAAGGAGATAGCGGCTCCAGGCTACACGTATGACCTACGTCAGGACCTGACCAATAGAGCCGACCAGACCAGATCAATCTATGGATCAAGAGGACGTGCTCCAGCATGAGATAACTGCCACCAGGCCTAGAACGACAAACATAACCAAATCCAGGGTCAGCCCCGAACACAGATGTCATCCGAACTCCGTCGCGATGTCGCCCGATATAGAGGTGCCGCGCACCCCATGTGCTTTACCGATGAGGTAATGCAACACCAGTTTCCGGAAGGGTTTAAACCCGTAAACATCGAGCCATACGATGGAACGACAGATCCCGCTGTATGGATTGAAGATTTTCTTCTCCACATTCACATGGCTCGCGGAGACGATCTCCATGCCATTAAATACCTCCCTCTAAAGCTGAAAGGACCAGCACGACACTGGTTGAACAGCCTCCTAGAGAACTCCATTGGAAGCTGGGAAGACTTAGAGTATGCTTTTCGGGACAACTTTCAGGGCATTTATGTACGGACACCGGATGCTGATGACCTGAGTCACATAACTCAGCAACCCGGAGAGTCCGGTGGCAAACTTTGGAATCGGTTCTTAATTAAAAAGAACCAAATCGTGGACTATCCGGACGCCGAAGCCCTAGCGGCATTCAAGCATAGCGTCCGTGATGAATGGCTCACCCGACACCTCGGTCAGGAAAAGCCGAAGACTATGGCAGCTCTTACTGCACTGATGACCCGCTTCTGCGCAGGCCAAGATAGCTGGCTGGCTTGTAGAAGCAACAGTACCAGCGACCCCGGCACCTCTGAGGCCAGGGATGGCAATGGAAGGCCACGACGCAGCAAAAACAAGCGTCGGAACAACAATGAAGAAACAGAGGATACGGCAGTAAACACCGGATTCAGTGGCTCTAAAACCGGTCAGCAGAAGAAGCCGTTCAAAGTTAATAGGGACGGTCCATCCAACTTGGACAAAATACTAGAGCGACCCTGCCAGATTCATGGCACCCCTGACAAGCCTGCCAACCACATCAACAGAAACTGCTGGGTTTTCAAACAGGTCGGTAAATTAAACACAGAACATAAGGGGAAAGGACCTCCAAGCGAGGACGATGATGAGCCTCGCCCACCGCACACCGGGGGACAGAAACAGTTTCCCCCCGAGGTAAAAATGATGAACATGATCTACGTCACCCACATCCCCAAGAGGGAGCGCAAACATGCGTTAAGGGACGTCTACGCCGTAGAGCCTGTCGCCCCAAAATTCAACCCATGGTCGGCTTGTCCGATCACCTTTGATCGCAGGGACCACCCAACCAGTATCCGTCACGGAGGTTCGGCGGCCCTGGTACTCGATCCTATCATTGACGGATACCATCTTACTAGAGTCCTTATGGACGGCGACAGCAGCCTCAACTTGATCTACCAGGATACTATCCGTAAGATGGGTATCGACCCGTCAAGAATCGAACCTAGCAACACTACCTTTAAAAGAGTGATACCTGGCGTGGAGGCCCGCTGCACGGGCTCCTTAACACTGGAAGTCGTATTCAGCTCTCCAGATAACTTCCGAAGTGAAGACTTGATATTCGACATCCTCCCTTTTCGCAGTGGTTATCATGCACTGCTCGGACTAACGGCCTTCGCCCGCTTTAATGCCGTCCCGCACTATGCTTATCTGAAGCTCAAAATGCCTGGACCTCGTGGCGTCATCACAGTAAATGGGAATATGGAGCGCTCCCTCTGTACTGAGGAGCATACTGCGGCCCTAGCAGCCGAAGTACAGGGCGGCCTCATCAAGCCAAACAACTCATCGGTCATCAAGACCCATGACTCTGCTAAGCGAGTCTGATCCGCACTACAATGCGATAGCCCGGTGGAGCCAGAGCTTAAATAGCAGTTTAGCCTCCGCCGACCGCCCCATAAGGATGCGGCATATGTACCACGTGTACATAACTACGCACTTAAAATACCTTGGGCAGCGCCGGAGGCACACTGCGGAAAAGGTCCATAGTATGGTTTGACCCTATTCGGACCTCAACTATTTTTTCCACTATAGGTTCGTTAAAAAACCTACCTGATCTACGGAGGCTCTTTTCTAGGTCCCTCTTTCTTACAAACGACCATCACCTCCTCCTCTTAAAGGATTTCCCACCAAGGAGAAACGGCGAAGACGTGCGGCAGGGCACCATTGGGATCTTCAAACCACTACTTTTAGGCCCTGTGTAAACCTTTTCCTTGTGTAAACTTTTGGCATGTAAAATAGCCTTGATACTTATGGCATTATCTGTGATAACACGGCTCGACATACTCATCAGGGTATAAAGGAAGCAGTTGATCAACACTTTTGTTTGGCACTCATTTATTTTTGTCATCTGTATGCCCTCCCTACTTCAGACTGCCACACGTGCTTTAGTCCAGCCTTAACACCGGGGGCTGTATTCGGTCCTGCACATTTCAAAGTCCGAACACCTATAGGGTACTCTTCGGCGTCCCAGATATTGCATTATATGCATCGGCTCCGAATCATGTCTTTGGTCTATAGTTGGGTTGCCCGGCTCCTGTGCTTACCACCTTACGTTCCGCTCGTTCAGCTAAGGTAGTAAAGGGAGAAATACTGTGATTGTATTTCTGGTTCGTCCGGTCAAGTACCTCAGTAGAGAAAGCCGAAAACTGACTGTCATGATAAGCGCGAGTTGGTCGGCGGTTCGGCGACTTAGTATTATACTACAAATCATTAGCCATTCACCCCGTGTTATACGAGGGGCTGGTCTTCGTCTAGCCGCGTGGAAAAGGCACCCTAGTACACGCACAAGGGGCTAGTACTTAGCTCCACAGTCAAACTCCTATGGCTAAGTGAAAGTAATAAAACCGCATAGTCCGATTGCCTGGTTCACTTCGCGGACACCTCCTTTACGGACCAAGACATTGGATAAAGTGTGGTCACGCGTTACACCGAACACCCCTGTAGTATCTACATGGGGGCTGAAGCCGACGACTGGCAACTTTCAGAAATATAAACGGCCGCACAGGAGGAAAAAATTGCTCGAATAAAATGCGCAACATAGATATATCATAGCACGGGTTCATAACATAGTTCGTACAACCCGAACACATTCAATCAAATATCATTTCCTTAGAACACTGACCCTCTATCTCTCGGGCTCCTTCTAGGACGTCCTCGAAGTACCTCTCTGGCTTTCGATGATCTTTGCCTTCGGGCGGGCCTGCGGTTGCCACTTCTGTGGCCTTCATCTTCGCCCATTGCATTTTGACGCGGGCGAAGGCCAACCGGGCACCCTCTATGCAGGCCGAGCGCTTCACAGCATCAATCCGTGGCCGCGCGTCGACAAGCCGCTTCACCAAACCGAAGTAGCTGCTAGGGATCGGCTCGGTCGGCCAGAGTTGGACTATTAAGTCCTTCATGGTCAAACCTGTCACCCTATGCAGCTCCGACAGCTGCTTCAGTTGGTCACCCAGGAGAAGTGTCGAGTATTCCGGCGTGACAAATTGCGACCAGAACAGCTTCTCGGTCAAGTTCCCCTCCTGGGCTCGAAAGTACTGTGCGGCATCAGTGGCACTCTTCGGAAGATACGCAAACGCGCCTGGAGAACTCCACACTCGGGTCAGCAAAGCATACCTCTGACCTCCAAAGACACTCTGCAAAAGAAAGGCCTTACCAGCCGCTATCTGCCTTGCCTGACGGATCTCTTCGCGAGCACTCCGGGACTCACTCCGTGCCTCTTTGGCATCATGGAGAGCCTTGGCAAGCTCGGACGACTGGGCTGAAGTCTTCTGCTCCAAGGTTTCACATTTGCTGATGGCATCCTTCAGCTCCTGCTCGACTTCGGCCACTCGAGCTTCGTGTTGGCGGCGGGCATCTTGCTCGGTCTTCAGTTCGGCATCCGCCTTGTCAGCGGCTACCTTATTCGTCTCCGCCTCTTTTTTGGCCTGGGCAAGGGCGCCTTTGAGGGTCTCGACCTCGGCTGTGCCAGCTGTGATTATAATCAAGGCATTCCATGAGTTAATCTCTAAACATACATATCACTTCTGATATCAAAATAAACTTTTAACATTATACGCATACCTTGCGTCTCATCGAACCGCTTATTAATGTGGTCGATTTCCTCATCGGCCACCTGAAGCTTCCGATTGAGTTCAGAAACTTCTATGGCCTGGGTGGTTGCCGCCAACAGGGAAGCCTGTTACGATAATAGCACAATAGGTTAACTCTCCTGAATACTATATGGATCCTCTGTCTGGTTTCTTTTAACCGAACAGAGCCTCAGGGGCTACTGTCTGTACACAGGTATATTCCTCTATATGAAAAGTTTTTAGAACATTACGTTAACTCTCCCGAATACTATATGGATCCTCTGTCCAGATTCTTTTAACCGAACAGAGCCTCAGGGGCTACTGTCTATACACAGGTATATTCCTCTATATGAAAAGTTTATAGAACATAACGTCGCATACCTCAAAGCCTGTCAGTAGGTTGGTGAAGGCTTCGTTCAGTCCGCTCTTAGCAGACCGAACCTTCTCCACCACCGCACCCATCAGGGTGCGGTGCTCCGCCACGATGGAAGCACGTTGCAGTGCTTCCTCCAGAGTGTTGGGCGCCTCCGGATTAGTGGAGGTCGCCGATGGAGCTGATGTTCCTCCCCCCTCTTTCAAAGGGGGCTGCTTATCCAATCCCGGAGCCGTGTTGGTCTCCGGAATGGTGTCCGGCTGGGCCCAGATTATTGGGGGTCCCCACCGTCGGTTGTCATAGGCGTCGCCTACCCCAGGTCTTCGGCGACCATGGTATTAACCTCGGGCGCTTTCTCGACGGCCTCGTTCGCCCCCCTCTGCCAGGAGAGGTCCTTCGGGACGACACCTCGGTGTCCTCCATGGTGATAGGCGAGGGGGCTCGCGGCGGCTTGTCACTCTCTGCCATTTCGGGTGGCAGAGAGTTCCCCTTCGATAATGGAGTTTGCGGAAGCTCACGGGGAGGGCTGAAAGGCGAATAACAAAAATAACTTATACAATGAAAGCAAGTAGACCGAAGATAAATGAGTAAGTTTTTGAATACTTACGATTCGGCCAGGGGCTTCACCCTGGGAGGTGTAACACCCCATGTATTGAGCTACAGTAATCACCCTTTTGATTATGTCATGTCATCATGTTTAACAGTGCATGATCATCATTAGCATCATATTGCATTTCAACTCCTAAGTCAAAATCCAAATTTAAATGAAAGTGAAATATAAAAGTTGTCTAACATAAAAACTAAAATGTTCAATAAATAACAAATATTCCGGAGACTATTCTAAAATTGAAACCAACAATAAATAAATTAATTAGGTGGCTCAAACTTTACCAAAACAGCAAGGTTTAATACATTCTATTTATTATGAAATTTGTGTGAGGTCCAGTTGACTCCAAACTAATTTTTGATAGTGGTAGGTAATGCCTAGTATTTATTGGAACAATTTCCATGTTCTACAAAAATCGTTTTGAGGACTAACATTTTACTAAACAGGAGATATGAATAAATAAAAAGAAAAAGACAAAAGAAAACAAAACAAAACAGAAAAATAAAAGAAAAGAGAAACCCCCCCGGCCCAACTGGGCCACGGCCACCAGGCCGGCCCAGCTCCCCCCCTCTCTATATGGCCTCCCCCAGGAGGCCACCAAACCCTACCCCCCCTCCCCCCACCGACAGCCACTCCCCCCCCCACGCTACTCTCTCTCTCTCTCACTCCCCTGATCCAAAACTGGATCGGGATCGGGCCGTCGCCGCACGCCGTCGCCCGTGGCTCCCCGCCTCTCCTTCGCCGCTGCGCCTCGATGCCACTCGCCGGACCGCCCCACCGTCGCCGCCTCGTGTCCTCGTCTCCTCCCCGTAGGCCACACCAAGCCACGCCGCCCCCCTCGTTCCCCTGCAGCGCACGTGAGCGCCCACCTCCTCTCCCCTTCTCTCTGTCGCCGGCACCGTCCGCGCGCGCGTGCCCGTGCCCCCCCTCGAGCCCTCCGCCCGCTCCGGCCCCGGCCTCGCCTGCTCGCAGCCGCACTGCGCTGCTGCTGCAACGGCTGTTGCCGCTCTCCCTCACGCGCACCTGTCCCCGTCCGCATCGTCCGCTCCCACGCACCGCGCCCGCGTCGCCCCGCTCTGCCGCACGCGCGCTCGCCCGCCCCCGGCGCGCCACCGTGCCGCCGCTCGCCCCTGCGGCTGCTGCCGCCGCCCGCGCGCACGCTCGCACACACCGCCGTCGCCGCGCCCTCGCCACGCCCCCGCGCGCCCGCGCACGCGCCCGTCGCCGACACCCGTGGCCTCGTGCCACTGGCGGGTGGGGCCCCGCGCCCCTGTGCCGCTGGCCAGTGGGCCATGCCCCCTGGCCCTATGACATCACGGGCCCACGCCCTTAAACGTTTTAAGAAAATAGAAAATGAAAATAAAATAAAAATAATTAAAATAAATAAATAAATAATTAATTAATTAGTTAATTAAGTTAATTAACCCTGTTTAGATTATTCTAATTTAATTAATTAGTTTAATTAAATGTTAATTAATTGGTTAATCACTAATTAACCTAACAGTCTATGACAGGTGGGCCCCACCTGTCAGGTTGACTGCTGACGTCATGCTGATGTCAGCATACACTGTTTCGGATAATGTTGATTTAAAATAAATAATTAAATTCCAGAAATTAATAAAAACTTTAGAAAATCATATAAAATAATCCGTAACTCAGATCGAAAAACTTTGTACATGAAAGTCGCTCAGAACGACGAGACGAATCCGAATACGCGGTCCGTTCGTCCGCCACACGTCCCTAACTATGCGAACGTGCAACCGTTCCCCTCTTTTCGTCTGTCCGAAAAGCTGGACACCGGGAATACTTTCCTGGATGTTTTTCTCTTTCACCGGTATTACCTAGCCCTACGATAGAACACCGCTAGCTCTGCTTATTGACATGTCATGCGCTTGTTTGCTTAGTATTTACAGTTTCCTCCCCCTCTTCTCTCTCGGTAGCCCCCGACACCGACGTCGTCCCTGAGGCCGACACAGCTCCGGAGCCCGAAGACATCATTGACAACCTTGCCCTTGCCGCCGAGCAACCAGGCAAGCCCCCCCCTTAAGCATACCGATATCGCCCAATCTATTTTCTCATGCTTGCATTAGAATTGCTGCTACTACTGCTTTACCTATTCTGATGCATAGCCTGTTCATTGTAACCTGCTGTTGATAATTACTTGCATAACCTAAACTGCTTAGTATAGGCTGGGTAGAGACCTATCAGTGACCCCACTTATCTCGATTACCCCGCTGGATTATCAGAAGACCCGATCAACGGGATTGAAGACCAGGCCCCGACACCGCACATCACCCCCCTAGTTGTAACGACACTGCAGCGTTACTATCAAGTGCCGAGGGTGAAACCTCTTGTAGCACTCCTGATGTTAACTCTGTAGAGTAGCTATTCGGTCGTGGTCATCGAGGGTGATTCCTCCTTCACCGCTTCGATAACGACGCTGTCGTACAACACCTCAAGTGTGAACCCAGTGAGGGTGATTCCTCCGAGTTCACCTTGACAGATACATCAAGTAGGAATCCAACGAGGGTGATACCTCGGATTCCCCTGATGTTATGGACACATGGATAATTGGACTTTACACTGTAACTTGAATAGGCGGGTCGGCCCTGAGGGGTACCCGCGTGCGCTTGAGAGGTGAGTGTTGTGAAGACGGGTGCCTGTGTGGTGCCCGAGTGAGAATACGAGGCGTGGCCGGGCATTCTTAACCCTTGCAGCAAGTCCTCGAGACGGGGCGACGGGGTTACATCTTTCGTGAGTCTCTGCTCGTTACCGCAAGCCCAAGGTACTAGCGATTTGGATATTTGATCCGAGCAGGCCTCTGGCCTGATAGCACTAACCATCACGTGGGCATAGTATGGGCGTTCTGCATCGTAGCATCAGCCGACAGTTTTGTCAGGCGTCCAGTTCAGCATTGCGGCCAGGTCGGATCGTGCCGTTGGCGCTGGTATCCACCCTGCTCGCAACGACCCGGAGTGCACAGGGCGATGGCCCAAGACCCCTGAGTGCTTAGGATGTAGACCGGCGGGGACCTCTCTGCTGAGCTCTAGGTAGGGCTGCGGTGTGTCGTTTGGCTGAGGCCGGGCATGACCCAGGAAAGTGTGTCCGGCCGGAGTTAATCGAGCGTGTTGGGTAAGTTGGTGCACCCCTGCAGGGAAGAAAACTTCTATCGATAGCCTGTCCTACGGTAACGAACACTCGGAGTTGTATCCTGATTGATACAATTAGAACTGGATACTTGGATACTATGGCTCTAGGATTGCTTCTCGCAGGGAGTCGAGAAGGGATCTCAGGACGAGGTTGATGATTGTATGGCTCTGGGATTGCTTCTCGCAGGGAGTCGAGAAGGGATCTTAGGACAAGGTTGATGACTGTATGGCTCTGGGATTGCTTTGTCGCAGGGAGTCGAGAAAGGATCTCTCGGTGAGGTTGAGACTTAATGATACTGCTACATTATATTGTATTGTTCTACTCTCTTCTATTGCTGTAAGACCGCTGAAGATGCTAGTCTTCGATAGGACTAGGCCTTCTCTCTATTCTGGCATTTCTGCAGCCCAGTCCACATATACAGCCTCTCTTTGAAAATGTTGCATATGTAGTGTAGATCCTTGCTTGCTGAGTACTTCTGAGTACTCATGGTTGCTTTGTTTTCCTTTTCTCCCCATATCAGTTTATCGTGACCAAGATGACGGAGCCCCTGAGATAGCTGTCCCCGCCGACGATCGCTACTACTACCCCGAGGGTGGTTACTGCTACGAGTTGACTGACGACCAGGAGTAGGATTGGAGGGTCCCAGGCAGGAGGCCTGCGCCTTTCGATCGTAGTGTTTTATTTTGCCCCGCCTTTCTAAAGGCCTTTCTATTTCTCTTTTAATATCTGTACTCAGATATCTGATGCTTCCGCTGACGCTTGTACGCATGTTTATGTATTCGAGCCCTCGAGGCCCCTGGCTTGTAATATAAAGCTTGTATGACTTTATTTATGTTTTTGAGTTGTGTTGTGATATCTTCACGTGAGTCCTTAGGCTTGATCGTGTGCATTTGCGTGTATGATTAGTGCACGATTGAGCCAGGGGCGTCACAAGTTGGTATTAGAGCCGACTGACTGTAGGAACCCCCTTTCCAACTCCTTGGCCGAAGTTGAGTCTAGTAACCAAAAATTATTTTACTAACTTGGCTGTGTGGCTTACGGGCCCACGTCGCCAATTGGGTGGTATTAGTATCTTTTATTCCTCATCTATACTCTGGGACTCTGATCTCTCTTCTATTCAGGTTAAATTTTTTACTAACTCCAACATTAGGTTCTCGTGATCACATCCACCCGATGTTCTGAAATATCCCCCCTTGCTCCAAGATTTCGGGCCAGGTTCTGCTTGCAGGATCCTTTTATCGAGGGCACCATGTGTTGTCACTTGCAGATTCCTCGCTCCAATAGTTTTCTCCGACTTTGATGTAGCCTTTGCTATGTCTCATTGTGTACTTCCTTGCCGCGTGCCTGCGCGCCGCCTAGATGTCTAGCCCTCCCCTTTTCAACTGTCGTAATGCCGGATACTAACCGAGGCTATGTTTGGCTTTGAATGTCTGGTGCGAATATGATGAAGTATCTATTGCACTTCCTTCCGTTGTGCGTGTTACTTCATGAATCATTCCATACACCTGCAGTTTTTCTTGCTAAACTGCCCCTGTTGATTTGGCAGGATGGCTGACGATCCTCCACCTCCACCTTATATTGCCGCAATGATGCAGCAATTTGAATTGAACCGTCAGCTCAACGAGAGTCTGGTAAGACGTTTGGAACGCAACGAGGCTCGCCAGGAGCCTGGACCGATCTCGCTACCAAAATTTGTGCGCCTCAATCCGTCCATTTTCCGCAACTCCACCAATCCTATGGATGCTGATGATTGGCTTCGTGACATCCTGTTTGAGATGGAGTCAGCTAATGTTGCCCCTGACAGTTACATCACCTTTGCGACATTCCACTTGAAGGGTCCCGCTGCTCAATGGTGGGAAAGCCACAAGGCTATGTTGCCTGCAGAGACTGTAACTACTTGGCAGGAATTTCAGTCAGCTTTTCATGCACGGTACATCCCTCAAGGTCTGATGGACCAGAAGAAGCAGGAGTTCCGCAAACTCTCACAGGGCAAAATGACTGTGGATGAATATCAGAGGAAATTTCTCGAACTATCCCGCTATGCTGAAGATGACGTCGACACTGACACTCGCAAGCAGGAGAAATTCCGTGAAGGACTACGTACTGATATAAAACTTGCACTTGCTGTCCATGATTTCACAGATTTCGCAACGCTTGTCAGCAAATCTTTCCAAGTTGAAACAGCTCTGACTGAGTACCAAGATTCACTCAAGCGCACTCATGAAGCTGGCTCATCCTCGGGTCAGCCTGTTCAGAAACGTCGAGTCTGGATTCCCCATAATGTTTACCACCGGCCTGCTCCAACACCAAGGCCGTCTTATGTTGCACCTCGTCTGCCTTCACCGCCGAGACAGCTTATGGTTCATGATGGACCGCCTGATGCTATGGCTTCTCCTCAAGTTGCGCCACGTCCTCCTAATGGTCGTAAGAAGAATTGTCGAAACCGCCGACTCAGAAACCGTAATGTCATACCATCTACTGTTGTACTTGGCCATGCCAATCACGTCAATGCTGAAAAGGCTCAGAAGGAACCGACTATCGTGCTGGGAACACTCTCTGTGAATTCAGTGCCAGCTTCTGTTTTGTTTGATTCAGGTGCATCACATTCCTTCGTGTCCCAGCAATTTGCACAATTGCATGGGTTAGCTATGAGCTCATTACCCACTCCTTTAGAAATCATCACTCCACGTTCCCGGTGGCAAACCAAAATGGTAAGTCACAACAATCAGATCAGAATTGAAGGGTTGATGTTCTCTGCTTCCCTTATTGCTCTTGGACCTTCCGACATAGACATCATTCTCAGTATGGAATGGTTAACCGCCCATAATGCTTTGATTGACTGTGCCGCTAAGAAAGTCCAACTTACCCATTCTTCGGGCCAGACAGTCAGATACTCAGCCCGAATAGCTCATGATGCTGAGAGCTAGATATATGTTCTGAATGCATTGAATGCTTCACCTCTTGAAGGCATCAAGAACGTTCCAGTTGTTCATGATTTTCAAGATGTATTTCCAGAAGAACTTCCAGGGATACCCCCTGCTAGAGCTGTTGAGTTCGTCATCGACTTGAAGCCTGGCACTACCCCTATTGCGAAGCGTCCTTATAAAATGCCTCCCCATCATCTTCTCGAGCTTAAGGAAGAAATCGACACGTCACTTAAGAAAGGTTTCATCCGCCCCAGTTCCTCTGCTTGGGGAGCACCTTCACTCTTCGTTAAGAAGAAGGATGGAACTAACCGATTGGTTCAGGATTATCGGCCCATTAACCAAGCAACAATTCAAAACAAATATCCGCTTCCTCGGATAAATGATTTGTATGATCAACTTGCCGGTTCCTCAGTATTCTCTAACCTTGATTTGAGATTGGGATACCATCAGATCCATGTTCGTGAAGAAGATATTCCCAAGACTGCATTTGTTACTCGTTATGGCTCCTACGAGTACACTGTCATGTCATTTGGCTTAACAAATGCTCCAGCCACATTCTCCCGTCTGATGAATTATATCTTCATGGATGACCTCGACAAATTTGTCGTGGTTTATCTAGATGATATTCTGGTCTATTCAAAGAATAAGGAAGAACATGCCGAACACCTCTGTCTTGTACTGGAAAGGCTCCGAGAACACCAGTTGTATGCCAAATACTCCAAATGTGAATTCTGGCTTTCTGAAGTAACCTACCTTGGTCATGTAATTTCCAAGGATGGAATTGCTGTTAACCCAGAACGAGTTCAGGCTATTCTTGACTGGACTCCTCCGAAGAATGTCAAGCAAGTGAGAAGTTTTCTTGGCCTTGCAAGCTATTACCGTCGATTTGTCGAGAACTTTTCTAAGATTGCTAAGCCTTTGACTGATCTTCTTCACAAGGGCGTTAAATTTGAATGGACAGAAAAATGTCAGGAAAGTTTCCCGACACTCAAAGACAAGCTGACATCTGCCCCAGTACTATCTCCTCCAGATACCCGCAAAGACTTTGTGATTTATTGTGACGCATCCCGTGAAGGATTAGGCTGTGTCCTAATGCAAGAGCGTAAAGTGATTGCTTATGGCTCTCGTCAGTTGCGCCCACATGAAGAGAATTATCTGGTACATGATCTAGAATTGCTGCTGTGATCTATGCATTGTAGTTGTGGTGACATTACCTTCTCGGTAATCGTTGCGAGATCTACACGGATCATAAAAGTCTGAAGTACTTGTTCACTCAACCATCTCTAAACCTCCGTCAGCAAAGATGGATGGAGGCCATTGCGGACTATGATTTGGGTATATCCTATACCCCTGGCAAGGCTAACGTGATGGCTGATGCCTTAAGCCGCAAGTCCTATTGCGACAACCTCATGGTTAGGCGAGCTCAACCTCGTCTTTATGAAGAACTGCGTAAGCTGAATCTGCTATTGTTCCACAGGGATCTCTTAATAACCTTGTGATACAACCAGATCTTGAGAAAGCTGTTAAGAATGCGCTAGCTAAAGATGCTGAAATTGATCTGATGAAGAAAGACCTTCACCTTGTAAAGTACAGGGATTTCTCGCTGTCTGAAGATGGAACCTTGTATTTCAGAAACCGCATTGTGGTACCTCGCTTCGAACTCATGACTGACAAGGTCATGAAGGAGGCACATGATACACCACTGTCTATTCATCCGGGTAGCACCAAGATGTATCGTGATCTCCGTCAAAGGTACTGGTGGTCTAGAATGAAGCAATACATTGCTCGTTATGTTGCTGAATGTGATGTGTGTCATCGCATTAAAGCAGAACATCAGAAACCAGCTGGAATTCTGCAACCGCTTCCTATTCCTCTATGGAAATGGAATAAGGTTCAGATAGATTTCGTTACAGGACTTCCCAGGTCAAAGAAGGGTCACGATGCTATTCTTGTCGTCGTCGACCAACTTTCTAAAGTTGCACACTTTCTGCCCGTCAAGGAAACTATCACTGCTAGCCAGTTAGCAGAGTTGTATATCTCCAGAATTGTTTCACTCCACGGTATTCTGAAGGAGATCAGTTCGGACCGTGGCGGCCTTTTCACTTCCAAATTCTGGGAAAGTTTCCAAACAGCTATGGGAACTCATATTACCTGGAGTTCAGCTTATCATCCCCAATCCCAAGGCCAAGTTGAGCGAGTCAATCAGGTTCTTGAAGATATGCTGCGAGCTTGTGTTATATCGTTTGGCAAGAAGTGGGAAGAATCTCTTCCATATGCCCAATTCTCTTACAACAACAGCTTTCAAGCCAGTTTGAAGATGGCCCCCTTCGAAGTACTCTATGGACGTAAGTGTCGAACCCCTCTGAATTGGTCAGAAACTGGGGAACGACCGCTCGTGGGTCCGGATATTATCCAACACACCAAAGAGCAAGTTCGTATTGTTCGAGAAAATCTCAAGGCGGCTCAGGACCGCCAGAAGAGCAACTATGATCGCAAACGATGGGGTTTGACTTATCAACCTGGTGATCAAGCTTATCTGCGAGTCACTCCTATGAAGGGCACTCACCGTTTTGGAATCAAGGGCAAGCTAGCTCCACGCTACATTGGTCCTTTCCGCATAATTGCTAGACGTGGTCAAGTGGCATATAAATTGGAGTTGCCGCCGCAATTCTCTCATATCCACGACGTCTTCCATGTGTCACAACTTCGTAAATGCTTCAAGGAATCTCCGCACCGAGCAGTGGATCACGAGGTGCTCGAATTGCAAGATGACCTATCTTATAAGGAGCATCCGATCCGCATTCTCGATGAAGCTGAACGTCGGACCCGTCAAAAGGTTACCAAGTTCCTCAAAGTGCAGTGGTCAAATCATACTGAAGAGGAAGCCACTTGGGAACGCGAGGATAATCTTCGTGCAGAATACCCCGAACTTTTTCCTTCTACCAATTAATCCTCGGGACGAGAATTCTTGTTAGTGGAGGAGATTTGTAACACCCCATGTATTGAACTACAGTAATCACCATTTTGATTATGCCATGTCATCATGTTTAACAGTGCATGATCATCATTAGCATCATATTGCATTTCAACTCCTAAGTCAAAATTCAAATTTAAATGAAAGTGAAATATAAAAGTTGTCTAACATAAAAACTAAAATGTTCAATAAATAACAAATATTCCAGAGACTATTCTAAAATTGAAACCAACAATAAATAAATTAATTAGGTGGCTCAAACTTTACCAAAACAGCAAGGTTTAATACATTCTATTTATTATGAAATTTGTGTGAGGTCCAGTTGACTCCAAACTAATTTTTGGTAGTGGTAGGTAATGCCTAGTATTTATTGGAACAATTGCCATATTCTACAAAATCGTTTTGAGGACTAACATTTTACTAAACAGGAGATATGAATAAATAAAAAGAAAAAGACAAAAGAAAACAAAACAGAAAAATAAAAGAAAAGAGAACCCCCCCCGGCCCAACTGGGCCACGGCCACCAGGCCGGCCCAGCTCCCCCCTCTCTATATGGTCTCCCCCAGGAGGCCACCAAACCCTACCCCCCCCACCGACAGCCACTCCCCCCCACGCTACTCTCTCTCTCTTTCTCTCTCCCTCACCCGATCCAAAACTGGATCGGGATCGGGCCGTTGCCGCACGCCGTCGCCCGTGGCTCCCCGCCTCTCCTTCGCCGCTGCGCCTCGACGCCACTCGCCGGACCGCCCCACCGTCGCCGCCTCGCGTCCTCGTCCCCTCCCCGTCGGCCACACCAAGCCACGCCGCCCTCCCTCGTTCCCCTGCAGCGCACGTGAGCGCCCACCTCCTCTCCCCTTCTCTCTGTCGACGGCACCGTCCGCGCGCGCGTGCCCGTGCCCCCCCTCGAGCCCTCCGCCCGCTCCGGCCCCGGCCTCGCCTGCTCGCAGCCGCCCTGCGCTGCTGCTGCAACGGCTGCTGCCGCTCTCCCTCACGCGCCCCTGTCCCCGTCCGCGTCGTCCGCTCCCACGCACCGCGCCCGCGTCGCCCCGCTCTGCCGCACGCGCGCTCGCCCGCCCCCAGCACGCCACCGTGCCGCCGCTCGCCCCTACGGCTGCTGCCGCCGCCCGCGCGCACGCTCGCGCACACCACCGTCGCCACGCCCCCGCGCGCCCGCGCACGCGCCGCGCACGCGCCCGTCACCGACACCCGTGGCCTCGTGCCACTGGCGGGTGGGGCCCCGCGCCCCTGTGCCGCTGGCCAGTGGGCCATGCCCCCTGGCCCTATGACATCACGGGCCCACGCCCTTAAATGTTTTAAGAAAATAGAAAATGAAAATGAAAATAAAAATAATTAAAGTAAATAATTAATTAATTAAGTTAATTAACCTTGTTTAGATTAATCTAATTTAATTAATTAGTTTAATTAAATGTTAATTAATTAGTTAATGACTAATTAACCTAACAGTCTATGACAGGTGGGCCCCACCTGTCAGGTTGACTGCTGACGTCATGCTGACGTCAGCATACACTGTTTCAGATAATGTTGATTTAAAATAAATAATTAAATTCCAGAAATTAATAAAAACTTTAGAAAATCATATAAAATAATCCGTAACTCAGATCGAAAAACTTTGTACATGAAAGTCGCTCAGAACGACGAGACAAATCCGAATCCGCGGTCCGTTCGTCCGCCACACGTCCCTAACTATCCGAACATGCAACCGTTCCCCTCTTTTCGTTTGTCCGAAAAGCCGGACACCGGGAATACTTTCCTGGATGTTTTTCTCTTTCGCCGGTATTACCTAGCCCTACGATAGAACACCGCTAACTCTGCTTATTGACATGTCATGCACTTGTTTGCTTAGTATTTACTGTTTCCTCCCCCTCTTCTCTCTCGGTAGCCCCCGACACCGACGTCGTCCCCGAGGCCGACACAGCTCCGGAGCCCGAAGACACCATTGACAACCTTGCCCTTGCCGCCGAGCAACCAGGCAAGCCCCCCCCCCTTGAGCATACCGATATCGCCCAATCTATTTTCTCATGCTTGCATTAGAATTGCTGCTACTACTGCTTTACCTATTCTGATGCATAACCTGTTCATTGTAACCTGCTGTTGATAATTACCTGCATAACCTAAACTGCTTAGTATAGGCTGGGTAGAGACCTATCAGTGACCCCACTTATCCCGATTGCCCCACTGGATTATCAGAAGACCCGATCAACGGGATTGAAGACCAGGCCCCGACACCGCACATCACCCCCCCTAGTTGTAATGACACTGCAGCGTTACTATCGAGTGCCGAGGGTGAAACCTCTTGTAGCACTCCTGATGTTAACTCTGTAGAGTAGCTATTCGGTCGTGGTCATCGAGGGTGATTCCTCCTTTACCGCTTCCGATAACGACGCTGTCGTACAACACCTCAAGTGTGAACCCAGTGAGGGTGATTCCTCCGAGTTCACCTTGACGGATACATCAAGTAGGAATCCAACGAGGGTGATACCTTGGATTCCCCTGATGTTATGGACACACGGATAATTGGACTTTACACTGTTACTTGGATAGGCGGGTCGGCCCTGAGGGGTACCCGCGTGCGCCTAAGAGGCGAGTGTTGTGAAGACGGGTGCCTGTGTGGTGCCCGAGTGAGAATACGAGGCGCGGCCGGGCATTCTTAACCCTTGCAGCAAGTCCTCGAGACGGGGCGACGGGGTCACATCTTTCGTGAGTCTCTGCTCGTTACCGCAAGCCCTAGGTACTAGCGATTTGGATATTTGATCCGAGCAGGCCTTTGGCCTGATAGCACTAACCATCATGTGGGCATAGTATGGGCGTTCTACATCGTAGCATCAGCCGACAGTTCTGTCAGACGTCCAGTTCAGCATTGCGGCCGGGTCGGATCGTGCCGTTGGCGCTGGTATCTACCCTGCTCGCAACGACCCGGAGTGCATAGGGCGACGGCCCATGACCCCTGAGTGCTTAGGATGTAGAACGGCGAGGACCTCTCTGCTGAGCTCTAGGTAGGGCTGCGGTGTGTCGTTTGGCCGAGGCCGGGCATGACCCAGGAAAGTGTGTCTGGCCGGAGTTAATCGAGCGTGTTGGGTAAGTTGGTGCACCCCTGCAGGGAAGAAAACTTCTATCGATAGCCTGTCCTACGGTAACGGACACTCGAAGTTGTATCCTGATTGATACAATTAGAACTGGATACTTGGATACTATGGCTCTGGGATTGCTTCTCGCAGGGAGTCGAGAAGGGATCTCAGGACGAGGTTGATGATTGTACTTCTCTGGGATTGCTTCTCGCAGGGAGTCGAGAAGGGATCTCAGGACGAGGTTGTTGACTGTATGGCTCTGGGATTGCTTTCTCGCAGGGAGTCGAGAAAGGATCTCTCGGTGAGGTTGAGACTTAATGATACTGCTACATTATATTGTACTGTTCTACTCTCTTCTATTGCTGCAAGACCGCTGAAGATGCTAGTCTTCGATAGGACTAGGCCTTCTCTCTATTCTGGCATTTCTGTAGCCCAGTCCACATATACAGCCTCTCTTTGAAAATGTTGCATATGTAGTGTAGATCCTTGCTTGCTGAGTACTTCTGAGTACTCACGGTTTCTTTGGTTTCCTTTTCTCCCCATATCAGTTTGTCGTGACCAAGATGACGGAGCCCCTGAGACAGCTGTCCCCGCCGACGACAGCTACTACTACCCCGAGGGTTGTTACTGCTATGAGTTGACTGACGACCACGAGTAGGATTGGAGGGTCCCAGGCAGGAGGCCTGCGCCTTTCGATCATAGTGTTTTATTTTGCCCCGCCTTTCTAAAGGCCTTTCTATTTCACTTTTAATATCTGTACTCAGATATCTGAAGCTTCCGCTGACGCTTGTACGCAAGTTTATGTATTCGAGCCCTCGAGGCCCCTGGCTTGTAATATAAAGCTTGTATGACTTTATTTATGTTTTAGAGTTGTGTTGTGATATCTTCCCGTGAGTCCTTAGGCTTGATCGTGTGCATTTGCGTGTATGATTAGTGCACGATTGAGCCGGGGGCGTCACAGGAGGTCTCTTGGGGACTAGTTCAGACTCTGAGTCCGAACTGTCCGGGAGGGTCACCTGCCCTCTCTTGGGCTCCTTGCCCTCTGGGTCTTCGGAGGCCGCCCTCTTCTTCTTCTTCTTCTTCCCCTTATGAGGGGAGTCGCTTTCCACCTCCTCCTCCTCTTCTTCCTCGTCTTCTTCATGGGAAGAGAGGGCTTCGGTCTCTCCCGACACAGCATTCGAAGGACCTTTGTGGCGGGGGCCGCCCTTGGCCTCCTTGCCCTTCTTCTTCTTGGCCTTCTTCTCCGGCGCCTGATAGGGCGCCGGGACCAGCATCTCCGTTAGCTGGGGTGTGGCCGGGTTCTCAGGTAGCGGTGCTAGATAATTGATCTGCTCCGCCTTTGCCGTCCAACCCTATACGGAAGGCAGGCAAGGTAATCTACATTATGTCTGAAGTATTGACCGGATAAGTCTTCGGAAAAGTTATGCTTACCGCTGAGGCCGGGTTCTCGATGTCGAGTCCGATGTCCTCGGTCTTCTTCGGCCACGTTTTCTGGGCCTTGAAGAGCTGCTTCCATATGTCTTCGTGCGTGGTGCCGAAGAAGCGCTTCAGGGTCCGTGGCTCCTCTGGATTGAACTCCCACATGGGGGAGGCCCGGAGTTGGCTGGGAAGAGTGCGGCGGAAGTGCATCACCTGAATCACGTTTGTGAGACTGGTGTTTGCACCTAAAATGTTGGAGATGCACTTTTGTAGCATCTGCACCTCCGGTTTGGACCCCCAATCAAGGCCCTTAGCGGTCCATGAGGTGAGTCTCGTGGGGGGTCCGGATCTGAAGTCAGGCATGGCCGCCCAGTTGGCGTCGCGGGGTTCGGTGATGTAGAACCACTCCTGTTGCCACACCTTCACTGTCTCCACAAATACCCCTTTGGGCCAGACGGTGTTGGGGAGCTTGCTTACCATGGCCCCGCCACAGTCCGCATGCTGTCCGTCAACCACCTTCGGCTTCAGATTGAAGACCTTGAGCCACAGGCCGAAGTGTGGGGGGATGCGGAGAAGAGCTTTGCACACGACGATGAACGCCAATATGTGGAGGAAGGAATTTGGGGCTAGATTGTGGAAATCTAACCCGTAGTAGAACATAAGACCCCGGACGAAGGGGTGGAGGGGAAACCCTAGCCCTCGGAGGAAATGGGGGATGAACACGACCCTCTCACCAGGCTCCGAAGTAGGGATAACCTGATCTTTGTCAGGGAGCCTATGCGCGATATCCGCGGACAGATAGCCCATGCTCCGGAGATCCTTGATGTCCTTCTCGGTGACGGAGGAGGCCTCCCACTTGCCCTTGGAACCAGACCCTGCCATTGCTGGGGAGGGTGGTAGCGGTGGGAAAGATCGAAGTTGTGGGCGCTAGAGCTTGGAGGTTGGAAGATAGGAGCTAGAAGAAGGCGTGGGAAAAAAAGGAGGGATCTTTATCCTCTTATAGACAGTGAAAATACCAAACGTCCCCTTCTCAAGCCATAAACCTCGCCTGTTCCCAACGAGATCGTGCATGAGGCGCGGTTGGGTTACCCAAACCACATTGATGAGAATCCCGTAATGGACGGGCATGATCTCTGTTTTGACGGGACGTGCCAATGAGGGCTAGGCCTCGAAACGCGAAACAGGAGGCGTGAAAACGGTTCGAAATGTTAAAGAGTCAAGTGTGACGCTTCGCTGAAAAAGTTGTCAGTAAAAGACACTATTCCTATTTTGAAATCTTGCCTTCGTGGCTAAGGGTTGTATTGATTATGCAGAGCCGGATATAGTTTCTTTATGCATGAAGCTAACTTAAAATATTCAGGAGAAGGAACCCGCCTTGCAATGCCGAAGATAATCCGCGTGCCGAACTCATCGTCATCGAAGACTGGTTCAGGGGCTACTGAGGGAGTCCTAGATTAGGGGGTCGTCAGGTGTCTGGTCTATTCGATATGGGCCGGACTGATGGGCCGTGAAGATAAAGCAGAAGACTATCCCCCGTGTTTGGGTAGGACTCCTATATGCGTGGACGGCAAGTTTGGTGTCCGGATGTACTATTTCCTTCTTCTGCAAATCGACTCTGTACAACCCTAGGCCCCTCTGGTGTGTATATAAACCGGAGGGTTTAGTCCGTAGAGGCAATCAGAATAATCATAGGCTAGACAGCTAGGGTCTAGCCATTACGGTCTCGAGGTAGATTAACTCTTGTAACCCCTATACTCATCAAATACAATCAAGCAGGACGTAGAGTTTTACCTCCATTAAGAGGGCCCGAACCTGGGTAAACATCATGTCCCCATTGTCCATTGTTACCATCGATCCTTAGACACACAGCTTGGGACCCCCTACCCGAGATCTGCCGGTTTTGACACCGACAGGTGGGTCCAGCTGTCAGCCTCACTGTGTACAGTCGTCTTCCAATGGCTGTCGTTCATTGACAACGTTGACCATGCCGCGCGGAGAGCACCAAGGCGGTGGACGATGCGCGAAGCCTGGTAAGGGAACGATGAGGAGCCAAGGAAGACGAGGCAGTGCATGCCCACGCGGAGGGGAGTACGAGGATTCACTGGTTCCGCTGCGGTGTGAGGCTGCCGTCGCCGGAGAATAACACGGGGTGTGGGTGAGTAGAGGGAAGGCCTGGCCGGCAGTGGGATTAGGGTGGGGCAGTGATGTAACACCCCCAGTGGTTAGCTACAGTAACCCCATTTTTGATAATGACATGTCATCATGACCAACAGTGCTTAAACATCATTTGGAACATATCTCATTTCAAGTTCAAATTCAAATGGAAATTCAAACTAAAAGTGGAAAATAAAAGTTGCTCAAATCAGAAACTAAATTGTTCATTAAATAGCAAGTAAATCAGAGACAATTCTAAAATTGAAACCAACATTATTGGAATTGGGTAAGTGACTCAAACATCCTCAAACAGTGACTAAAGACAATATTTATTAACCTTTTATTTAATCTAAATAAATATGAAATTATGTTTTGCCCAAACTAGTTTTTGGAGTTAGGGTATAATGCACTGCTAATTATGAGCTAGGTCTCTGATTTTGTAAAAGTCATTTTGTGGCCTAACTATTTACAAAACAGAAAATAAGAGAAAAGAAAAATAAGAAAAAGACAAAAGGAAAATAAAATAAGAAAAATAAAAAGAAAACAAAACCCCCCTGGCCCAAAAGGGCCATGGCCCAGCCAGGCTGGCCCATCCCCTGGCCTATATGGCCTGCCCCCTGGACCCCGAAACACTAACCCCCCCCCTCGATCCCCCCCCCCCCCACATCCCGATCCAGATCGGGGCACGGCGCTGCCCCGCGCCCGACCCCATCGCCCGATGCCGCCCCGCGCACGCCGCCGCCACCTGGACCTCGCCGGAGCTGCCCCACCGTCGTCCTCGTCCTCCCCCTCGACCCTTCCCCGCTGCCATGACCCTATGCGCCGTGGTGAGGCCCGTTCTCCTCCCCCCCCACAACGCCGCGGACGCTTGACCCCGTGCCGCGCTCACCGCGCCCCGTGCGCCCTCTGCGTCGTGCCTCCCTCGCCTCTGCCTCGCCGTCCCGCGCGCGCGCATGCTCGCCTGCGCCGTCCACAGCTCGCGCGCGCGCCCCCTGTGCGCGGCTGCGGCCACCCACCGTCGCTCGCTCGTCCCGCTCCCCCTCGCGCCGCTTGCCCGCGGCCCCTTCCCTCTGCGCCCGCCTTTGCCGGCCTGCCCGCCTCGCCTGTAGCCGCGTCGACCGCGCCTGCGGCACTCCGCTGCCGCCCCGCGCCGTGGCCCTGCGTTCGCCACCGCCCCGTCCAGCCGCGCCACGCCGGCGCCCGTGGCTAGCGCCCGGGCTCGCCCTGGCCGCGCCGAGCGTCCGCGCGCTCGCAGTGGCCTATGGACCACTGACCAGTGGGCCCTGCCCCCCTGTGACAATGACAGATGGGGCCTACGCCCCTAAAACGTTTAATAAAAATAAAATGAATTAATAAACTAATTAATAATTAATTAGTTAATTAACTAAATTAATTAATCATGCTTAATTAATCTAATTAATTAGTTAGTTTAATTAAACTATAATTAGATTAGCTAAACCCTAATTAAACTAAACAGACACTGACAGGTGGGGCCCACACGTGAGTTTGACCCAGCCAACGCCCTGTTGACTGATGACATCATGGTGACATCATGCTGACATCATCAATTACTATTCTGGATAATGTTGATTTAAATAATTAAATAAAATTCAGAAAATCAATTAAACTTTAGAAAATCATATAAAATAATCCGTAGCACAGATCGAAAAACTTTGTACATGAAAGTTGCTTAGAATTTCGAGACGAATTTGAATGCGCGGTCCGTTCGTTCGTCACACGTCCCTAACTATCCGAACATGGAACCGTTCCCCTCCGATCATCTGTCTGACAAATGTCTGGAACCGGGAAAACATTCCCGGATGGATTCCCGCTTCCTCGGTGACGTGCAACCATATGTTAGGACACAC
Organism: Thinopyrum elongatum; assembly: GCA_011799875.1. Classification (NCBI taxonomy): domain Eukaryota; kingdom Viridiplantae; phylum Streptophyta; class Magnoliopsida; order Poales; family Poaceae; genus Thinopyrum; species Thinopyrum elongatum. The sequence goes on from CM022302.1 coordinate 341,794,079, forward strand.
CCGGCGCTGCGTTAGATCACCTCTGGCACTGTATATTATGATGTCATGCACTGTGCTGCTTTTGTTCGCATTATATTTATCGTTTCTCCCCATCTTCTCTCTCGATAGAGCCCGGTACCGACGTAGCCTCCGAGACTGGCGCAGCTCTGGAGATCGACAACGCCTCTGACGACCTTGCCTTTGCCGCCGAGCAACCAGGCAAGCACCCCCCCTTGAGCATACCGATATCGCCTATTCTTTCTCTCTCATGCTTGCATTAGAAATGTTGCTGCTACTGCTTTACCTATTCTGATGCATAGCCTGTTTATTGTAACCTGCTATTGGAACCTTACCTGTTTATCCTAAACTGTCTAGTATAGGCTGGGTAGAGACCTATCTGTGACCCTCCCTTGTCTCGACTGCCCCGCTGGATTATCAGAAGACCCCATCAACGGGATTGAAGACCAGGCCCCGGCACCACACATCACCCCCCTTAGTTGTACGACACTGCTGGGTTACTATCGAGTGCCGAGGGTGATACCTCGTCAGCACTTCGGATGTTAACCTTGTAGGTTAGTTCATCGGTTGTGGTCATCGAGGGTGATTCCTCCTTCACCACTTCCGGTAACGACGCTGTCGTGCAACACCTCAAGTGTGAACCCATCGAGGGTGATTCCTCCGAGTTCACCTTGACGGATACATCAAGTAGGAATCCAACGAGGGTGATACCTCGGATTCCCCTGATGTTATGGACACACGGACACTTGGACTGTACTACTGATACTTGAAAGGCGGGTCGACCCTGAGGGGTACCCGCGTGTGACGTGAAGACGGGTTGACCTAGATGGTGCCTGAGTGATGAATACGAGGCATGGCCGGGCATTCCTAGCCCTTGCCGCAAGTCCTCGAGATGGGGTGACGGGGTCACATCTTTCGTGAGTCTCTGCTCATTACTGCAACCCCCAAGGTACTAACGGTTTGGATATTTGATTCGAGTGGGCCTCTGGCCCGATAGCACTAACCATCACGCGGGAATAAATATGGGTACTCTGCATCGTATGCATCAGCCGAAAGCTTTGTCAGATGTCCAATTCAGCATGGCGGCACGGACAGACCGGCGCCATCCTGTAGTGGTGGTGCCTGGCTTCACCGTGTGCGCAACGACCCGGAGTGCACAGGGCGATGGCCCAAGACCTCTAAGTGCTTAGGATGTAGACCGGCGGGGACCTCTCTGCTGAGCTCTAGGTAGGGCTGCGGTGTGTCGTTTGGCCAAGGTCGGGAATGACCCAGGAAGTGTGTCCGGCCGGAGTTAATCGAGCGTGGTGGGTAAGTTGGTGCACCCCTGCAGGGAAGAACTAATCTATGCATAGCTTGTCCTACGGTAACGGACACTCGGAGTTGTATCCCAATCGATACAACTAGAATTGGTACTATGGCTCTGGGATTGCTTTCTCGCAGGTAGTCGAGAAAGGATCTCTGGGTGAGGCTGATAACAATACTACTTTATACTGTACTGATCTACACTCTTCTAATGCTGCAAGACCTCTGCAGATGCTAGTCTTTGATAGGACTAGGCCTTCTTTCTATTCTGGCATTTCTGCAGCCCAGTCCACATATACAGCCATTCTTTGATAATGTTGCATATGTAGTGTAGATCCTTGCTTGCTGAGTACTTCGGATGAGTACTCATGGTTGCTTTGCTTTCTTTTTCCCCATATCCTTTGATGCAACCAGATGACGGAGCCCCTAAGACAGTTGTGCCCGCCGACGATCGCTACTACTACCCCGAGGGTGGATACTTCTACGAGCTGGCCGACGACCAGGAGTTGGTTCGGAGGGTCCCAGGCAGGAGGTCTGCGCCTTTTGATCATAGTGTTTTATTTTGCCCTGCCTTTCTAAGGGCCTATCTGTGAACTTATGTCTGTACTCAGATACCTGACGCTTCCGCTGATGCCTGTTTGACATCGAACTTATGTATTCGAGCCCTCGAGGCCCCAGGATTGTAATATAAAGCTTGTATGACTTTATTTATGTTTTAGAGTTGTGTTGTGATATCTTCCCGTGAGTCCTTAGGCTTGATCGTATGCATTTGCGTGTATGATTAGTGCACGATTGAGCCGGGGGCGTCACAAGTGAGGCCTGCATGGCAGCACTGCCGCCCACGGGAGGCAGGAGCAGGAGGTCCCGCTGGCGCTGGTTTGGGCGGCAGGACCAACAAAATCAGAGGTTGAAGAAGCAGCACGGTTGTTATATTAACATCCAATGGTCCAGCTGCTAGAATCATTTGCTGACTAAGTTGACAAAGCCCTGCGTACGCGTCAGGTTAGTAGGCCCACAAGTCAGTGTAATAAGGAGGCACTTGCTTGTGTGGGTCCCTACTATCAGCCTCTCCACTTACATCCCTCTTCCAACGGCTGTCGTTTGTTGACCATCTTGACCATGCCGCACCGAGAGCACCAACGCGGTGGACGACGGCGAGGCCCAGGAAGGGAATGACCCGGAGCCGGCGAAGCCACAGAAGTGGATGCCCACGCTGAGGGGAGTACGAGGGCTGACTGGTCAGTTGCAGGGTGAGGCTGCTGTCGCCAGAAAATAACAGGAGGTGCGGGTGGGTAGAGGGATGGTCTGGCCAGCAGTGGGAGTAGGGTGGGCCAGTGAGGCCTGCGTGGCAGTAAAGCCAGCCACGGAAGGAGGGAGCAGGCAGTCCCGCCGGCGCTGGTTTGAGCGGCTGGAGCAGGAAGAGCAGAGATTGAAGAGGCACGACGGCCGTCGAATGGACATCCAACAGTCACTGCTCTCGTGTGTTGACTAAGTTGACACGGCCTTGCGTGCACGTCAACCTTTTTTTAGGAAAGCGTACGCGTCAACCGTTTTTTTAGGAAAGCATACGCGTCAACCTATAGTAGGCGCACAAGTCAGCCTCAAATCTGTGGAAAACAGCATACAGCCCATCTGCCATTATTTCTAATAATTTACAGCCCATTTGCTAATTCTTAAGGATTTTTTTGGAGCCCATATTCTTTTTGTTCATTACAACCCATATTGTGGCCACGGTTAAAAAATTCTACGAAATTTTGCATATTTCTATGCGGTCCGAACTGTTTTTAATCCGGAAATTTCGAGTCACATTCAAACTAATTTGAAAAATAAATTTATATCAATATAAAATCCAAATTATTGTCCACATATAAAAATCAATGGAATTTAAAATCTCAAAATGAAAAAAAAATTAAACTAATTGTCGGTTTGATGTGTTTTAAAAATGTACAGCCCATTTCTCATAACTGATAGCCCATTTTCCGGGCAAGCCGAATGAAACTCTCCTCGTCTTGAAAGATTTGCAGTCCAGCAGGGCTGACAAAAGCAAGTAGGCCTCGGTTGGGTATTCTGCAAAAGAACAAAAAAACTGGGCTAGCCATTTTCAGAAAGAAAAAAAACTACTGGGCTGGTCTTGTGGTAAACATAAAATAAAAGGTTGGCTAGACTGGCCAGAGTGCCCCGCACAGCCCAGTTGACACCCTGCTTCCGTCTCAAAAACAAAAAGAACTGGGCAAGCTGCTGGGTACCTGGTTTTAGCCACTCGTTGTGCAATTCTCTCGTTTATTGACTACGTTGACTTGCATTAGGAGGAACCATTTTTTGGCTTGAAATAAGGAGGCACTTGCTTGCGTACTGCCATGACCCTGGTGGGTCCCTGCTGTCATCCTCTCCACATACAATCATCTCCTGATTGTGCACTGATAACCCACAAGTATAGGAGATCGTTTGTAGCCTTCTTCGATAAATAAGAGTGTCGAACCAAATGAGGAGCTAAAGGCAGAACAAATATTCCCTCAAGTTCTATCGACCACCGATACAACTCTACGCACACTTGACGTTTGCTTTACCTAAAACAGGTATGAAACTATTTTGCAAGAATAAAACTATGAGTACTTTGCGAGAATAAAACTACGAATAAATTGCAAGGTAATAAAAGTTGATAGCTTTTGTCAACAAGAAAGTCATTTGTCCCTAGGCAATAGATAACAAGTACCGGTAATCATTCTTGCAATTTTACATGAGGGAGAGGCATGAGCTAACATACTTTCTCTACTTGGATCATATGCACTTATGATTGGACCCCTAGCAAGCATCCGCAACTACTAAAGATCATTAAGGTCGTGAAACCCAACCATAGCATTAAGTATCAAGTCCTCTTTACTCCCATACGCCATAACCCACTTATCCGCGTTTAGGCTGCTGTCACCCCCGCAACACCGACAATAAGCAAACCATGAACATATTGTGACACCCTACAGCGGGGGACCCTCCATTTGTGCGACACGGAGGGCACCGTAGGATAGCACCATAAATAAAATATACAATCATACCAACCAAGATCACGATTAACCCACAGGACAAAACGGATCTACTCAAACATCATAGGATAGCCAAATATCATTGGGAAATAATATATGGAGTTGAGCACCATGTTTAAGTAGAGATTACAGTGGGGAGAAGGGGTGTTACACCACTGCATAGAGGGGGAGAGAGTTGGTGTTGACGGTAGCAAGATTGTTGATGTAGATCGCCGTCACGATCCTTGCCCCGGCGGCACTCCGGCGCCACCGGGAGAGAGGGGGAGAGAGCCCCCTCCTTCTTCTTCTTCCTTGGCCTCCCCCCTAGATGGGAGGAGGGTTCCCCCTCTGGTCCATGGCCTCCATGGCGGCGAAGGGGTGGGAGCCCCTCCGAGATTGGATCTCCCTCTCTGTTCTCTTCTGTTTCGCGTTCTCCAGATCTGGGCTTCACCGTTTCTTAAATTCCCGGAGATCCGTAACTCTGATTGCGCTGAAATTTTTACATGATTTTTTTCCATAAATTATCTTTCTTGCACCGGAAGAAGGGCCCCAACCAACATTCGAGGAGGGCACAAGATACCTGGGCGCGGCAGGGGTGCCCAGCGCGCTCTGGTGGGTTGTGGTCACTGTGGGCCCCCGTTTGCGTTGATTCCACCTCCCAAAAATCATAAATATTACAAATTAATTCTCCATAAATTTTTATCGCGTTTGTACTTCATTTGATATGGATTTTCTGTGAAACCAAAAAACATGCAACAAACAGGAACTGGCACTGAGCACTGGATCAATAGGTTAGTCCAATAAATCATATAAAAAGTTGCCAAAAATATATGAAAGTTGTATTATGTTGGCATGAAACAATCAAAAATTATAGATACGACGGAGACGTATAAGCATCCCCAAGCTTAATTCCTGCTTGTCCTCGAGTAGGTAAATGATAAAAAAGTTAATTTTTGATGTGGAATGCTACCTAGCATAAACTTGATCATATGTCTAGTCATGGCATGAATATTAAGACATGAGTGATTCAAAGCAATAGTCTATAATTTGACATAAAGACATCAATACTCAGGCATCCCAACAAACAATCATGTCTTTCAAAATATCAACGCTAAAGAAAGCTATCCCTACAAAATCATATAGTCTTGTCATGCTCTGTCTTCTTAACACAAAGTATTTATCATGAACAACCCCGATGACAAGCCGAGCAATTGGTTCATACTTTTTAACGCGCTTCAACTTTTTCAACCCTCACGCAATACATGAGCGCAAGCCATGGATATAGTACTACGGGTGGAATAGAGTATAATGATAGGGGTAAATAAAGAGAAGACAAAAAAGTAAGGAAGTCTCACATCGATGCGGCTAACCAACGGGCTATGGATGCCCATCAATCGATATCAATGCGAGGAGTAGGGATTGCCATGCAATGAATGCACTAAGAGCTATAAGTGTATGAAAGCTCAATATGAAAACTAAGTGGGTGTGCATCTAATCCTATAATGAAAAATTCCCACTAGTATATGAAAGTGACAACATAGGAGACTCTCCATATGAAAAACATGGTGCTACTTTGAAGCACATGTGTGGAACTAGAATGCCCCTTCTCTCTTTTTTTCTCTTTTTTTTTCTTTCTTTCTTTTTTTTCTTTTCCTTTCTTTTCTTTTTTCTTTTTTATATTTTTTTCTCTCATTGTCTGGTGTCTCATCCCGACTTGTGGGGGAATCATAGTCTCCATCATCCTTTCCTCACTGGGGCAATGCTCTAAAAATTAATAATTGATGATCATCACACTTCTATTTACTTACAACTCAATATTACAACTCGATACCTATAACAAAGTATGACTCTATATGAATGCCTCTGGCAATACCAGGATGTGCAATGATCTAGCGTAACATGTATGAAAAATGATGAACGGTGGCTGAGCCACAAATACTATGACAACTATATGATCGTGCAAAGCAATATGACAATGAATGCTCAAGTCATCAAAACGGAAGCGGTGGAAGTTGCATGGCAATATATCTCGGAATGGCTATGGAAAGGCCATAATAGGTAGGTATGGTGGCTGTTTTGAGGAAGATATAATAAGGCTTATGTGTGATAGAGCGTATCATATCACGGGATTTGGATGCACCGGCGAAGTTTGCACCGACTCTCGAGGTGAGAAAGGGCAATGCACGGTACCGTAGAGGCTAGCAAATTGCGAAAAGGTAAGAGTGTGTATAATCCATGGACTCACATTAGTCATAAAGAACTCATATACTTATTGCAAAAGTTTATTAGCCCTCGAAGCAAAGTACTACTATGCATGCCCCTAGGGGGATAGATTGGTAGGAAAAGACCATAGCTCGTCCCCGACCGCCACTCACAAGGAAGACAATCAATAATAAATCATGCTCCAACTTCATAGCATAACGAGAGACTATACGTGCATGCTTCGGGAATCACAAACCTTAACACCAATATTCCTACTAACCACAACCGTTTACTAGTACCTCCCACATATTCCATCTCTATATCGCAAAACTATTGCAAGGAATCAAACATATCATATTTAGTGATCCATAAGTTTTATGTAGGATTTTATGACTAACCATGCAATTGACCAATTCCTGTTGACTCTCTAAATAGATATAAGTGAAGCAAGAGAGTTTAATTCTTTCTACAAAAGATCATGCTCTAATAAATATAAGTGAAGCAAAAGAGCATTCTTCAAACAACGGTTTTCTATGTGAAGAGAAACAGGCAATCCAAACTTCAAATGGTATAAGTGAAGCACATGAAGCATTCTTTAAAGCCATACTCAAAAGATATAAGTGAAGTGCAATGAGCATTCTATAAATCAACCATGGACTATATCATACCAGCATGGTGCATAAAATAAAAATGAAAAAATAAGCACAAAAGACGCTCCAAGATATACACATATCACATGAACGAAACGAAGACAAAAACAAACCGATACTTGTTGAAGAAAGATGGGATGCCTTCCGGGGCATCCTCGAGCTTAGACGCTTGAGTCTCCTTGAATATTTACTTGGGGTGCCTTGGGCATCCCCAAGCTTGAGCTCTAGCCTCTCCTCCTTCTCCTCTTATCGAGACCTCCTCGATCTTTGATCACTTCATCCACACAAAACTGAACAGAAAGCTCGGTAAGATCCGTTAGTATAATAAAGCAAATCACTACTCTAAGTACTGTTGAAAACCAATTCATATTTTGTTTTTGCATTGCAGATACAGTAATATAACTTTTCCATGGCTTATACCACCGATAAAAATTGATAGTTTCATCAAAACAAGCAAAACAATGCACCAAAAACAGAATTTGTCTTAAACAGGACAGTCTGTAGCAATCTGAACACCTACCATACTTATCTTACTCCAAAAATTCTGAAAAATTAGGAAAAAATAAAAATTTTGTATAGAAATAGTGTGCAGAATGTTTCAGAAACTTGTAATGTTCCATTAAAAAATGTAAAATCGCACACTACAGACAAAGTTTCTGTTTTTGCACCGCACATACCAACAAGCAATCTAATCATCCTAAAGGCAAATCTTGGCACATTATTTTTATAATACAATGGATTTATACAAGGAGATAATTATTTTTGTGAGAATCTTCATGAAAAATTTACATTGTTTCCATGAGCATGAACACAAGTGTTCAAGGTCGACCCTCACTTCTCCAATACATCACCTTTCAATCGCTTCTCTTTTTGTGAAGTTTTAAGTTCCCCTCTATATTTTTTTAAACTTTATAAAAGAACTCAACAGAAATAAATGACTCTCTAAAACTTCCGGGTTATCTCCCTGGCAGCGCTTTCTTTAAAACCATTAAGCTAGGCATAAAGTGCTCAAGTAATGAATCCACCCGGATCCCAAGATATATCAAAGCCAATTTTAATTAACAATGATTTGGCATTTAGTAGTGAGCACAAAGCAACATATATCATGCAATGATGAATTCTAACTCTCTTTCTATGCATCGGCATGTCATAAAAGAACAATTCATGCACATCAAGTAAAGGCCAATACATAGCATAAGCAGTTTCTTGCAATTTTATCATGTTGGAAACATAGAGAGGCGGAGATGTAGTTCCTCTCTCATAATAATTGCAAGTAGGAGCAGCAAGCACATGCATATTACATTCATCAAAATCATCATGTGCAACGGTAAAAGGCAACCCATCAATATAATCCGTAATAAGAGCAAACTTCTCCGATATAGTGTAGTTTGGAGAATTCAAAAAGATAATAGGACTATCATGCGTGGGTGCAATAGCAATAATTTCATTTTTAACATAAGGAACTATAGCAAGTTCATCTCCATAAGCATAATTCATATTGGCATGTTGGCCACAAGCATAGCAAGCATCAAGTTCATCAAAAAGGGATATTTCAAAAGAATCAATGGGATCATAGCAATTATCATAACATTCATCCTTCGATAAGCATGAAGGGAAATTAAATAATGTATGAGTTGAAGAGTTACTCTCATTAGAAGGTGGGCACGGGTAGCTAATCCGCTCTTCCTCCTTTTGTTCTTCGCTCTCCTCATCATCTTTTTCATCCAATGCACTCATAGTTTCATCATTTTCTTCTTCCATAGACTCCTGCAAAATGTTAGTCTCTTCTTGGACAGCGGAGAAGTACTCAATAAATTCTTTAACATAAGCATTGGAAGCATAGTTTTCATAGCAATATTTAAGTATAGCAAAAATTTCAGATTCGTAAAGAGTAGCATCATACTTTTCAATCAAAGAAGCAATTTTATAAGCACCCTTAAAAGCAACAAATTCTTCAATTTGTTCAACATCATAGTAATTATAAACACCTTTGGCATAAGAAGATACAATTCCATTATCCTTAAACTCACATTGGAAGGGAAGGTGTTTTTTAGGGTCTTCAGAACAACAAGTAAAATCATATATTTCGCATAAATTCAAAGCATAGCAATACAAACTATTAATATGATGCAATAAAAGTTTCCCTTTTTGAGATAAACGGTGTCGCACAAAATAAGCATGCTCATTTAATGATTTTCCCTCAACTAAGCTAGTTGGGTTTTCAGCACGAGCACAAATGGATCGAAGATGATCCAAGTAGAAAGCTTCAGTAGTATGATAGATTTTGGGTGGTTCTTCAACCATTGGTTTAGCAGGTACAACTATTTTTTTTGGTATTTTGTGTTTCCTACCCATAACTAAAGATAGAAAACAAGAGCACAAAATAAAAACTACTTAGTGATAAAGCAAACAAGCACACACGAGAATATTCACCCCACGCTATTGCTCCCCCGCAACGGCGCCAGAAAAAGGTCTTGATAAACCACAACTATAGGGGATCATTTGTAGCCTTCTTCGATAAATAAGAGTGTCGAACCCACCGAGAAGCTAAAGGCAGAACAAATATTCCCTCAATTTCTATCGACCACCGATACAACTCTACGCACACTTGACGTTTGCTTTACCTAAAACAGGTATGAAACTATTTTGCAAGAATAAAACTATGAGTACTTTGCAAGAATAAAACTACAAATAAATTGCAAGGTAATAAAAGTGAATAGCTTTTGTCAACAAGAAAGTCATTTGTCCCTAGGCAATAGATAACAAGTACCGGTAATCATTCTTGCAATTTTACATGAGGGAGAGGCATGAGCTAACATACTTTCTCTACTTGGATCATATGCACTTATGATTGGACCCCTAGCAAGCATCTGCAACTACTAAAGATCATTAAGGTTGTGAAACCCAACCATAGCATTAAGTATCAAGTCCTCTTTACTCCCATACGCCATAACCCACTTATCCGCGTTTAGGCTGCTGTCACTCCCGCAACACCGACAATAAGCAAACCATGAACATATTGCAACACCCTACAGCGGGGGCCCCTCCATTTGCGCGACACGGAGGGCACCGTAGGATAGCACCATAAATAAAATATACCATCATACCAACAAAGATCACGATTAACCCACAGGACAAAACGGATCTACTCAAACATCATAGGATAGCCAAATATCATTGGGAAATAATATATGGAGTTGAGCACCATTTTTAAGTAGAGATTACAGCGGGAGAAGGGGTGTTACACCGCTACATAGAGGGGGAGAGAGTTGGTGTTGACGGTAGCAAGATTGTTGATGTAGATCGCCGTCACGATCGTTGCCCCGGCGGCACTCGAGCGCCACCAGGAGAGAGGGGGAGAGAGCCCCCCTCGTTCTTCTTCTTACTTGGCCTCCCCCCTAGATGGGAGGAGGGTTCCCCCTCTGGTCCATGGCCTCCATGGCAGCGAAGGTGCGGGAGCCCCTCCGAGATTGGATCTCCCTTTCTGTTCTCTTCTGTTTCGCGTTCTCCAGATCTGGCCCGTCACCGTTTCTTAAATTCCCGGAGATCCGTAACTCCGATTGCGCTGTAATTTTTACACGATTTTTTTCCATAAATTATCTTTCTTGCGCCAGAAGAAGGGCCCAACCGACATTAGAGGAGGGCACAAGATACCTGGGCGCGCTAGGGGGTGCCCGGCGCGCCCTGGTGGGTTGTGGTCACTGTGGGCCCCCGTTTGCGTTGATTCCACCTCCCAAAAATCATAAATATTCCAAAATAATTCTCCGTAAATTTTTATCGCGTTTAGCCTTCGTTTGATATGGATTTTCTGTGAAACAAAAAAAACATGCAACAAACAGGAACTGGCACTGGGCACTGGATCAATAGGTTAGTCCAATAAATCATATAAAAATTGCCAAAAATATGTGAAAGTTGTATAATATTGGCATGAAACAATCAAAAATTATAGATATGACGGAGACGTATCATGCATGCGTCAACCTAGTAGGCCCACAAGTCAGCCTCTAAACCCGTGGCGGAAAAAATACAACCCATTTAAAAAAATAACAGCCCATTCCATACGTTCAAACGGAAAGTTCAACATTCAGAGCAAAGTAACAGGTCTGATCCAGATATGGAGTACTGAACTTCCACGTTGACAACCATCATAGCCAAGTTAACTATCTATTCCCACTAATACTCTAGCAGTGTACAAGTACTAACTTACTCTTAGCTAACTAGACGATGCCGGCCGCCATCTGCGGTACATGCTACATGCCGGCACCGACGTCCTCCTCCTTGCCTCGGACTTGCCAGAGGTACGATAGGACGCGTTGCTGACATGCGTTAGCCCTTTCCATGTCGGCGTGGTCCACCAAAGCTTTGGCTTCTAAGCGGGAAACCCATTTGATGAGCTGGTAGTAAAATTCGACGCCGTGAATACATGCGTGCCTGACAGCCTCCAAGGCTATTTGTCGGGCGCCGGCCTCCACGTAGTCGGCCCAGTTACGGGCGCTCTGCTCGCGACTCAGAGCGTCGGTGCGCTGCTGCTCCATGCCTCGCTGGCGGCGCAAATTGGCGATACGTTGCTCCTCCGCCAGGCGGTCGCGCTCCATCAAGTCCTCATACTCCGCATTGCCATCTAAAGACCAATAGAATGCCTCCTCCCTCTGTCTGCCTTCCGATGAAAAACCGAACACTAGTTACGGTGGTGACCGCCTCCGGCGTCGCCTATTGCGGACGGGCGGGGGCATGACGGACGTGGCGAGAGCTAGGGCAAGTGGCGAGCAACGTTGGGCCGGTGGGGGCTTATGAGGATAGGGCGAGTTGGGTGATGGTGCCACCGAAGAACGCCGGGAACCAATAATTATAGGCGAAAGGTAGGTGAACCAGCGTGTCACGGGAAACGCGATGGTCATCGCGGTCATCAGAATTCAATGCATAAGGAGGCATGGCTTAGTGCGCCAGCTTGCCGTGGAAAACTAGAAAAACTAAAATTATGACCGTGCCATCCCGTCCCATCCTGTCAGTGGTGTGTCCCGTCCGTGCTGGGTCGCACATCGGCATGACTGTCAAACGAGTGTGCTCGATTTGTCCAGATGAGGTACATGCATGATCTGCTGGTTATTCGCATAGGATCGAGTTGGTCGGATAGTGTAGGTGTAGGATCGCAATAGCTGATGAACATTTGCTGGGAGATAAGGCATTTTGCAAATATTTTTGCTCGCAGTTTCTTCAGATTCGCATGGCATTTTCTTCAGGACAGCATGCCAGTTTCTTCAAAGGTAGGCATTTTTATTCAAAAAACTGCCACCTTTGGATCTTGCATCGCAACTAAAACTGCCAGGAGCGTATTAGTAGGATAGCTAGTGATCGATCAGTAACTTGTAAACACTGAGCAAACAGAAATAAGGAACTGCTAGTAACTTGTAAACATTGAGCACACAGAAATAAGGATCATGTTGTGCACAGTAGTAAGAGCCGATCCGTTCGAAATGTTCACACGAGACTCACAGGCCTGGCATTGTAATATGTTCATATTAGTAGCCCAAATTCACAACCAACTAGTATGATTCCCATACATAAGATCAACATGTTAATCCATCTCAATGATTCATCGATCATATACAAATATGTAGCACCAAAAGCAAAGATCTAGAAAAAACATCTGTTCTTGCTACTAACATGGATGCTTCTCTGGGCCAACATTTAGTACGGAGTGAAAGACAAATTTGTTTGTGAAGTCTACATTTCCTCTTGCAAACGTAAGTGGTTTCACCAACAGCTGGAACCATGAGAATGAACCACACATGATGGAGGAACATCCACTGCAATATGATTTGGTCTTCTCTCGATCACACAGCGAGACTATTTTCGGAATACAAACTTTAACTTAGGCAAAATGATGCCCATTGTATAATCAGACCAAAGCAATGAAGCACCTAGTGTTGGCCAATAAATAGTACAATACTACTTTTGTGCAGTCCATGAAGTGACTATCCAATCTTTCTGTGTCTATTTTCGAATGGCACTGCATGAAGTGACTATACTATTCTCTTGTGTAGTTCCACCAAAATTGAGGTCACTTTGTTTGTTTGCCAAATAGCAACGGGCAGACATCTATTTGCACAAATATCAAGCAGCTAGTAAACATATACCCCACCTTGTATTTTCGGTTTAAACACGTCTCTGCTAGTCGTTTTCGCTTAGCATCTGTCATGTTCTGCACTGGACAATTTGATACTGTCATGTTTTACCCTGGATAATTTCGTACTGAATTGATTGGCTGGTACAGAGCAGAAATATAGCGCCTATTCTTCATTAGACCAAGGATATCCATGTTCGCAGTGATGGAAGAGGTGAAATCGATACAACCAAAATTGAGCATCCAATCATTCAATCATGTCCTACACCTCCAATGTAGGTCCACCCTGCCAATAAATTCACATGCAAACCACTAATATTACTATCTAATGACAGTACAAAAAGAGTAGCAAGATAGTAGAAAACCATGTACCTTCGTAATGAACAGCTCATAGTGCCACCAATTGGATATAACGGTTTGGAAGAAAACATGCTCATTGAACCATTTGGACTTTTTGTGTAGTTCCACTAAAATCGAGCATCCCTGTTTACACAGATATTGAAAGTGTGATTACTATAAAAGTGGCACTAGTTGAAGCATAGACTCACAAATATAAGCATTCCAATTTCTTAATGGGAAAAGGTAGCAAGACTGTTTCTAACCACCTGTTTGAAGGAATAAATAAGGCAACAGCGGCTAATGTCAGGAAGGCATACACAGTATTTTCTAAAAGATTGAGCCATTCCTAACCTTTCCTCTTCTTTTAAGCATATTTTGTGCAGTTCAACTAAAATAAAATGCCATCACCGCCTTGACAATTCAGTGACACTGTACAAAAAGAAATGACTTACCATTACATCATGATGTCAGGTATGTAATCGACAGGCATTAGAGACAAACATGCAGACCTCCTCCTATAACATAATGAACATTAATTTTAACAAAGGTGTGACTAGCTTTACCGGAATAATTTGAGTGAACTCTACACCCTCTGTTCCTTAATATAAGACATTTTTGCAGTTCAATTTAAAGTACCCAAACATCTAGTATTTAGAAAAATAGGCAGTAGTTTTCTTGAGCACATATCTGGGAAAGCTTGCCACACCTTATATATGTCCATACGCTAATGCAACACCATTCGAATAGTACAAATATACACTAATCCAGTGGCTAGTGCAACAGTAGAGTAGTTTTTTTTATTACGGGGTACAGTACAATGGTTTTAATGAACAGATTTCCATAAGCTAGCACTGGAAGATTTCTATAAACATTAAATATACAAAATGTAAAGGTAACAAGTTTCAGCATTGGTATACTAGCTATGCAACAGCATTAAACCAAATACAAAAGTCTGAAGGTAACTAGCATTATTAACTAATGACAGTATAAAAAATTGCAAACCATGTACCTTCAAGGTAAATATCATTTCAAACTCAAGGGGACTTAAAATTTGCTATCCCAATCTTGATAATCGATCAAACATAAAAACTTGATCAAACAAATCAAGAAAATAGCCGAAGGAGGAGGTGCCCACTCTTGACCTTTCCTCTTCTCATCATATTTTTTTGTGCAGTTTAACCAAAATAAAATGACATCAGCGCCTTGACATTTTGGTGACACTGTACAAGAAAAATTGACTTATCTCATGAAAGTGAGGTATGTAATCTATAAGCATTAACAGTGCAAAAATCTGAAGGTAGTAAAAAGTTTCATTGTTGGTATACTGGCTGTGCAACAGCATTAGAATGCCTTAGCTGAAAAATCTTTAATACATCCACAATCAACAGCTAACCCTGAAATAATCCAGTGACATTAAATGGCATTGCTTAAATTTATCGGTGGCATTAGACTGAGTGCGGCATTAGTTAAATGTGGCATCCCTTTAGGAGTAGCATTGCTTGACTTTACCGGTGGCGTTATACTAACAGCAAAAAAGTGGCAATAAGAGCATGGGAGGTCCATTCGGACAGTGGGCGCACCAGTACAATGTACCTCCATGAATGCATAGAGTGGTGAGGGACGTATGGTTGCCTAGAGCAACAAATATCCAGGCAACATATGTGGATTACATCCCATTTTTGTTCTATTTTGCCACCTTTTTCCTATGTGAGGACAACAAACCGATCGACCTGGTCATTCTCTATTGTGTTGTCATGCCTTTCTACCCTTTTTCAACCAAGAGACACGAGACTCATTCCTTAGCTACTGATTTTCCCCTTTTCAACCTATATGCGGGTTCGATACCTAGTCTCTTCGATAGTACTTTCTCCCTTCCTTTCCTTATTCAACCCAGACATGGATTAGTCTACATGAAGTAGGGTTTCCTTTAATAGTGCAAATTAAGGTTTTTGTCTACGTGACCAGCAGAGCAGAGGATATCAAATTGGGGAGATGGTGGAGTAGAGAAAGATCCACATGCATCGACGTGGCAGATGGGGTAATAGAACAAGGGTATGGTTTGAAAAGAGGTAGCATACCTGAGGGTCAGCAGGAAGTGGCTTCGCTCGTGTTCGTCGTCCTCCGCACACACTACGGCAGCGAGCTTGGGGATGGAGGCCATCCCGCGCAGGCGCTAGGTCTGAGAGGACGGCCTTGTCGTCAGTGTGTGACCTCGCTCGCCGACGAAGAGTGCGTCAACGCTGCACGTCCTTTTCTTCCCCGGCGGATGGGATCCTGGCAGATCTATGACCACCGGTGAGGAGGGAGAGAGGGGGGCCACCACCGTCTTTTTTAGATCTGGAGAGAGGGTGATAGTGTTAGAAGCAAGTGGGCAGCCCTTAGCAAGCAAGTGCTCAAGCTCCAGCCTATATAGTATCTTTTTTATACTAGTACTAGAGGTGGAGTAGTGGTAGAGTAGTTTATATTTTCTCTGCATACAGTACCAATTAGTTGTGCTTCAAAACTGAATGGCACACCATTAAAAAAATAAAGTCATGAAATAATGCGGCACCTCGGGCCAACGCGGCCAGATCGCATTTTGCACGAGAAATGACACACCATGTTTCGTTGACATGTGGTCCCGTTCCAACATGTTAGTGAGATGACGGCAAGTCCTTTTGTATAATTTCCGAACGGACATCTATGTAGGCTGGGGCGCCTCTTCCTGTACCGTGGCAACCATCCACCGCCTCTTCGCCTTTCCCTCTCGATTTGGAACAGCTGTCGCACGCTCTTCCTCCCTCCATTTGCCTTCACCCTTCCTTCTGCCATTGTTCGATCGTCTTCTCCATGGAGGGAACAAGCCGGAAATGACCCCGTTATTCTTGCCCCGATCTTAAAGATGACGTGGTGGAGGAACTCATTGATCGGTGCGACGTCATCACCTCGGCTAGCATGGCAAGTTCGTTCAAGACCATTCTTGACTCAACAAATAACATCATTACAAAGAACCCAAGGGTTCAGGAGCGGTTTGATCTCCCCTATCTTCTTCGACATGACCCTGCTCGCTGGCGCGGGGACAATGGAAGCCTCACCTTGTGCAAGTTGATGCCACTTGATAATGATACGTGTGATGTTAAGATGCCATCGCTTAAGGGTAAGGCCTAGGCAGGCGCAAATGGAGATTGGGTTGTTTATATTGGGTACAACTGCAAGTGGGAACTTGTGAATGTGTACACTCGTCACCGGGTTCCACTTCCAAAAATCTCATAGTGCCCTGAGGTTGAGCACACAGATGATCTACGTACGTTCAAATACGATCATGGTGACTGTCATCTAAAGAAGATAGCAATTTGATGAGTTCCCAACCGCTCTTGGGATTACACGAACTATCATGTTGTTGCTATCTTCGACAAGCTTGTTGTCGTCCTTACTTCCACGCCTCGATGGATATTGCTCAAAAATCAATTTCTGTATACGGATGTGTACTGTGATGCAATTCAATACGAGCGTCTTGTGTTTGCTGCCACCACTCGTGGCACTGTTTTTGCATGGAATCCTTATTGTTTTGGTACGTTTGTCTTCCACCGTAATTAAAATTGTTTCATCCACGTGCATGCGAGTTAGTATCCCCATACTAATTAACCTTCTTGTGTTTCCAAGGTCCTGTGAACATTCCACCACCTATACTTGAAAAAATTTATAACCAAGGGGGAGATGACGATGGTGATGATCACGAGCATGAGGACGAGCAGGACCTACATACTCAGTGGCGCCTGGCAACTTATTCCGATGGATCACCTCTTCTTGTATGTATACAGGGCACTGCTGATGTTACTAAGGAAGCAGGTGTTGTCTCCCATGGACGCGCTCTCTGGACCTATTCCAACATCCGTTGCAGGGTATTCGGGATGGATACTAGTGTGCTAGCACCAGCACCTTCTGCCTGGTTCCGTATTGATAGTCTTGGAGAAAACTCGCTCTTCCTTGGATAAAAATATCCAATGATGGTGAGAGGCGATCCAGCTGCTGTTGGCACAACATTACTACCATTTATGAGAAGCAACTGTATCTATACCTCGGACATTGCTATGGTTCCCTACCCTGGCTATGACAATATGTGTCCTGATATAGGCCGCTTTAGCCTGGATGATGAGTCCTGCGTTGGTCTCGATATTGACAATAGCTGGTCCTTCCCAGAGGCTTACTTATGGTTCAAAGCAAGCGGTTCCAACACCGAGGATTTGTTGAGTTGAAGTTCATTTCATTGCTTGTTATTTGTTGTGTGATAAAAACTTTAGTATTTACTAGAATGTTTTGTTGGAAATAATCTATAATCCAACATGTATCCTCGTTGTCGTTGTGTGTTGATGACTTGTTGTATGTAATGAATGGTACATTTGCATATGCATGTGATAAACTCAATTTATGAATGGTTTTTGAGTCACTTCTTGGAGTGTGAGTACCGTAGTAGTATAGCCAACATCTGGTTATATGAAGTTGCCACATCACATAGAGCCAACCTAATAGTATACTAGTGCAATAGTTGGTCCTAGTAGTAGTATGCCATCAACTAGAGCTAGGTGTCGCACGGAGGCCGAGAAATATGGTGATAGCGTGAGGTGGGCTTGTATGTATGATGTAGGCACAGGGCTTGCCGTGTTTCCTACTCCTCCGGTCTAAATGTGGAGAAGATTTGGTCGAGTTCTTCCTCCTTTTGCCGACACGTGGGACATCCAGCATCCAGGTCGTGTCATGCAAGACAATGGAGTGCTAGTTGAAGCCACGTGATGTGCATCTTGGGTTAAACTGTAAATAGAATCTTACTCTTGAGTAACTCCAAAAGCGGCCACCGAAGATCTTTATTGGATTTGTTTTTCATCACCAACACGTCCAGGTGAAAGATGTGCAGGTTCAGTGGGTCATCTTGCATTTTCACTGACATGTGGGACCGCATGTGAGCAAACAGACGATGGGCACACTCCGCGCGTCTGCTGGCTGGCTGAGAAGAGAGAGAGGAGGGCGAAGCACAGACTCCAGGAAATTTCGCGACAATGTGAGTAGTACTAGTGGTGTACCATACTCCTGGAGAGATAATGTGTTCGCTCTACATAACCAGCACCTCGATAGTGGGGTGGCATGGGCCATAACTAGCATTCACGTCTAGCAGTATGGCACATGCCACCCACACGAGTCCCATCTGACACCAATTTTCTTGGAGTCCATGCTACAGCTATCTCTTCTCCCTCCTGTTTTCTCTAACTCAGCCATCGCGCGGTGGGTGGGGTGGGGGTTTGCGGATAGTCGGTTTGCTCAACTTGTAAGTGAAAATGCAACACAGCACGCGTTCCCCCTTGAGCGGCGTGCCGGACCAACCATGTGGGGGTGCTACGCGAACACGGTAGGCTTTTCGTTTTGAACTTGTAACTTGTAAAATTTGGTTCTGCTCCTTGGCGTGACCGATAGATAGAAATAATGATTTCCCTAGAGTAATCACTACTGCAGGATGCTGCTAATGCGACACTACGATCAGAGACCCTTTGATGAAACTCTGTGCAATGCATTAATCACAAACGGTGATGTAAAAAAACCATCAAAAAAGATGCAAAACATTTGCGATGAAGGATACATCAAACACGGTTCAGATTTTAGTTGCGTGTGCGATGCGGGGCATACGGTTCAGTTCAATTAACTATTTGCGATGAGGCAGAACAAAAGAAACGAGCAGCCAGATGAAGGCGTGTGCGATATACGGCATACAGTTCACTCAGATGAACTGTTTGTGATGAGGCGGAATAACAGAAACGGGCAGCCAGATGAAGGTGTGTGTGATATACGGCATACAGTTCACTCGGATGAACTATTTGTGATTAGGTAACACAAAAGAAATGGTCAGCCAGATCAAGGTGTGTGTGATATACGGCATACGGTTCATTGCGATAAACTGTTTGTGTTGAGCCAAGAGAACAAAAATGTTTCACATAAACAAGATGTGTGTAATACGCGGCAAACATCCAATTACATAGGTGGCTAGTACACAGATGACATTTCCACACACCAAAGTAAACTATTACATGCATAATTAACTAGGATAAACGATCATCTGATCATCATCTACTTCTTGTGCTAGCTCGATGTTCCTTCTATGCTAAGTTTCCATTAATTGATGGCGTTTTATGAACACGCCACCGTTTCCCACCATTTCCTCACTGGTTTCCCGCCACCCAGCGATATTGCGCATAAACCTAGGCGGCGCGTGAGGTACGGAGGCAACAAGCGCAGCATGTAGCACATCCACCTTTTCCAAGCATGCCAACCCACTAAAGCGCCGCCTCTGCCATCAACCTCATCGACGAGGAAAACGAGAAGGCGCCACTGCCCGTCGAGGCCGAAGCGGTCCCCGGCAACGCGATGGACGACGCCGTGATGCGCGTCATCGCCAGGGTTGAGCAGACCCTTGGCACATGGCGCTTCAGCGCCACGGATCAAGATAGGCATGTCAGCGCCGAGAGGCTGCAGCTCGCTGCACAACATGATCGATGGCGTGCCGCAGAGCAAGCTAGGCGCATCCGTGCTGATAGGCTGTGGCTCGCCACACGGTGAGACCGTTGGAGCGCCGCAGAGCGAGAGGCGCGGCGCGCCGCACAGCAAGAGCGGATCCATCGGTGCTTGCCTGCTATCGACAGGGCGTCGCAGCTGGGTACACGTCCCGTCAGTACCCCCATTCCTCGCCAGGAGTGGGCAGAGGCCCTCTGCGCCATACTTGCACCAGAGGCCGGCCACGCCGTACTTGCACCGGACGCCCGTCGCGCCGTTCGCATGGGTCGCGCCGTTCGCCTTGTCCGCGGCCCGCTCGATGCCAACACGCTAGTCGCTAGGCTCGACCGCCTCCTTGGCCCAGGTGTCCACCTGGGCACAGTAGAGGAACATGGCCGTTGCATCCTCGAGCTGGTGATCTCCGATGAAACAGCCAACTTGGAGCTTGAGATCGCGCTCCAGATGTACCGCGAGCGTGTCGACCGCTTGGACGAACGCCTGCACAAGTTCAGGCAGAGCCAAGAGCTACCGTAGGCAAGGGCTGCTGGTCATGGTCTCATGGACGCATTTTATTTTGTTGAGTCGTTTCGACGTGGATCGCTATGTATTCACAGCAATCATAATATTGCTCTGTTTCAATGTGTGTACTCTGTTTTCCATTCTTATATGTTCTGTTTCAATGTGTGTATATATGCTTTCCATTCTGTGTATGTGGATGATAACAGCTAGATACAAATTAGTATACAAAAACAGATAGAAAATGGAATTCATAATATATATATTAATTGTTCATTAGTTCATCACAGAATATATATAATATCATCACATATACATGATGATACTTAACTACTAGGTACAATGCATAAAATTGAAAACGAAAAATACTAAAACTAATAATCCCTCCTAGGGGCAGTATTCCGGCAGCCCCTCGCCAGCAACTCCCTGGTGCGCGGCGTCTTCCCAGCGCAGAGGCAGTACTCCGCCTCCTCCGCCTTGTAGCGCTTGACGTACCGATCTGCCCCTTGCTGGCGGACGAGCGCGAACGATCTTGCCATTTCGTTGGGCGCCCATCGGAGCTCCTCGTCGGTGGCACACTGGAGCTTATCGGCCCACCTCCATGCAGTGATGAGGCGCCTAGCGCCTTTGACCTTCCTCGCAAAGTACCCGTTTTCGTACACCTCCTCCGCACGATGACGCGCCCGCCCCCAAAGCTCCACCGCCTCCTTTTTCTAGGTGGCATCACGGGCTTCACAGGCCGCCTGGTACCTGGCTTCCTCCTCCGCCATCTCCTTCTTGAATGCCACTTGCCTGGCTTTCTCAGCCGGCGGCAGCGACTTCCACAGACAAAGATTGTACTGGCCCCAAAACCAATCCAAAGTTGGGGGGTCCGGCACAACCTCGTCCGGCGGCGCGTAGGGGTCCTCCTTGTCGCTGCTCTTCGACTGAGTGTCCCCGAGGGGCGGCGACTCCTCGTCGGTGCGTGGGCAGATTGGCGGCGCCATGGCAGAGATTTGAGGGGGAGAGAGAGAGGGCGAGCGAGGGGAGGATGTAGATGAGAATGCAGGCGGGACGACGTGAGCAAGGTAGTATTTATTGGCGGTCGGAATCTAGATCGATGGGAATAGTACAGACGCCGGTCGCCGGAATTTACGAGTACCGTAGTTTGAATTACACATGACTCCCGGAGCAAAATCCGTGTGTGAACTTAATAGCTGACAGTTTCCAATACAGAACCGTGTCTGATTAATAACCCGCGCCACTCACCTTCCAAACCTCGAGGCACGAAATAGAGTGCCAATCGTGGGGGGGGCGGTTGTCTTGCCAGATCTTTACATTTTCTTTTTTGAACACTAGATATTTACATCGTCTGATGATTTTTTAACTCACACACAAGTACACAAAAATATGATTTTTCAAACCGTTATGGTTAGTCGTTGCATGTAGATGTAGTTCAAATTTGAATTACGGTCATTAAATGGCTAGAAAATCACTTAAATGTCTTTAAAAGGTCAAATGACTCCTAGAATTTTCCAAATTTTCACATGACAGTTGTATTAGTGCATGTTAAATGTAGAAAAAATTTGAAGGCCATAAGAGGAAGCTATCTCATGTTCATCATCAAACATACATTATTCCCTCTCGAAAACACGAGCCTTCTAGTGAGCTCCTACGGTTTGTGAGGGGTGTGTGTCCAAACTTTCGTCAAACAGGCAAAAAAATTTACCACATCATCTTGGTGGCATGACATTACATCAAGCAAAGTTTCATGTTTTTCTGACCATTTTTTTATTTTTTGGAATTAAAATGCCATGGCACTCCATGCATGTGTCCATGCCGCGACACCAATATGTTTGAAAATTCCTTCTAATTTACTGCACATGGAATTAACTCGCACACAAGTACACAAATATGATTTTTCAAACCGTTATGGTTAGCTGTTGCATGTAGATGTAGTTCAAATTTGAATTACGGTCATTAAATGGCTAAAAAATCACTTAAATGTCTTTAAAAGGTCAAATGACCCCTAGAATTTTCCAAATTTTCACATGACAGTTGTATTAGTGCATATTAAATGTAGAAAAAATTTGAAGGCCGTAAGAGGAAGCTATCTCCCGTTCTTCATCAAACATGCATTGTTCCCTCTCAGAACCATGAGCCTTCTAGTGAGTTGCTCCGGTTTGTGAGGGGTGTGTGTCCAAACTTTCGTCAAACAAGCCAATTTTTTTACCACATCATCTTGGTGGCATGACATTACATCAAGCAAGGTTTCATGTTTTTCTAATCATTTTTTATTTTTTTTGGAATTAAAATGCCATGACACTCCATGCATGTGTCCATGCCGTGAGACCAGTATGTTTGAAAATTCCTTCTAATTTACTGCACATGGAATTAACTCGCACACATGTACACAAATATAATTTTTCAAACCGTTATGCTTAGCTGTTGCATGTAGATGTAGTTCAAATTTGAATTACAGTCATTAAATGGCTAGAAAATCACTTAAATGTCTTTAAAAGGTTAAATGACCCCTGAAATTTTCCAAATTTTCACATGACAGTTGTATTAGTGCACGTTAAATGTAGAAAAAAATTGAAGGCCATAAGAGGAAGCTATCTCCCGTTCATCATCAAACATGCATTGTTCCCTCTCGGAACCACGAGCCTTCTAGTGAGTTGCTCAGGTTTGTGAGGGGTGTGTGTCCAAACTTTCGTCAAACATGCCAAATTTTTTACCACATCATCTTGGTGGCATGACATTACATCAAGCAAGGTTTCATGTGTTTCTGATCTTTTTCTAATTTTTTGAAATTTAAATGCCATGGCACTCCATGCATGTGTCCAGGGCGTGACACCAATATGTTTGAAATTTCCTTCCAATTTACTGCACATGGAATTAACTCGCACACAAGTATACAAATATGATTTTTCAAACCGTTATGATTAGCCGTTGCATCTAGATGTAGTCCAAATTTGGATTACGATCATTAAATGGCTAGAAAATCACTTAAATGTCTTAAAAAGGTCAAATGACCCCTGAAATTTTCCAAATTTTGACACGACAGTTGTATTAGTGCATGTTAACTGTAGAAAAATTTTGAAGCCCGTAAGAGGAAGCTATCGCCCGTTCATCATCAAACATTCATTGTTCCCTCTCGGAACCACGAGCCTTCTAGTGAGTTGCTTCGATTTGTGAGGGGTGTGTGTCCAAACTTTCGTCAAACATGCCAAATTTTTTACCACATCATCTTGGTGGCATGACATTACATCAAGCAAGGTTTCATGTGTTTCTGATCTTTTTTTAATTTTTTGGAATTTAAATGCCATGGCACTCCATGCTTAATTGTGTCATAGCCGTGAGACCAATATGTTTGAAAATTCCTTCCAATTTACTGCACATGGAATTAACTCGCACACAAGTACACAAAATATGACTTTTCAAACCATTATGGTTAGCTGTTGCATGTACATGTAGTTCAAATTTGAATTATGATCATTAAATGGCTAGAAAATCACTTAAATGTCTTAAAAGGTCAAATGACCCCTGAAATTTTCCAAAATTTGACATGACAGTTGTATTAGTACTACAAATTTTCTCGTACATTTAAAACACCATCCGTTGCCACTTTACTCAAGATTCGTCTTTCACAGCTAATAAAAAATATCAACAACATCACACAGTTTTTTGTAGGAACGGTTTGCGATGAAAATTCCTGGGTCTATTTAAGTCTTCCTCCTTAAGCTTCGCTTGCTTGTCTGCTCCAGTGCCGGCAACCCCCGAATCCACGAATCCCGATCCCCATTCCCGCAACCCCTTCTTGCAAAGATGACGCCGTGGAAACGCTTGGTGAAGGCCCGTACGGTGGCCGCGTCCTCCTCGAGCGCCGCCGCCTGCGCCGAGTGCGCGGCCGCCTACGCCGAGAGTGCTGCTGCATCCGCATTGAGTGCGGCCGCATCCGCCGAGAGGGCGTCTGCGGCAGCCGATAGGGCAGCTGTAGCAGCCAAGATGGCTGCAGCTACTGCTGCGATGGCGGCTGCAAACACCGAGAACGCTCGAGCTGTCGTCCGTGTTGCGATGTCGCCCTGGCCCGGGTCGAGGCCATCCACGCCAAGATCGAGGACGCACATGCCAAGATATTCCAGGCCACCTCGGAATCCAGCATGCAACCCATGTCCGAAAAGGTGGCGGTGGCCATGGAGCACCTGCTTCCTCATGAGATCGCCGAGCGGGAGCTGGAGATGCAGGAGGCGGCGGAGATTGAGGAGCGCCGGGAGGAGGAGTTGCATGTGGCCGAGGTCGAGGTAGAGAAGAGTCTGTCCGTCGAGAATCGGCGGTGGAGTACCAACGCGAGCTCTGGCGCATCCACTACTACGAGTACTACAACCTTGAGGGCGGCGCCGAGGACGAGGACAAGGACGAGGATGAGGACACGGTCGACTTCGACAGGGGGGACGCGGAGTCCACCAACGGTGACATGTCACTAGGACAAGTCCTCGATGTCTCATCTCACACCGGTGATGCATAGGCCGGCGCGGTGGCGGATTTGTTAAAATTATGTGTACTTAGGCTTTGTTTTTTTGCTGGTCATTTATTAGAGCAATGTTTAGGTCAACTGGCTCTGTTTAATTACTAAAATTGCTCGATTCAGTAAGTGTGGTCTGTGTGCTGTACGCTCTTTTGTGTGCCCAAATTAGCAAGCGATGTTAAATTATGCAATGACGTGGATGAGGACAGTACCCGGGGAAATTTCCACCAAAATTTGAATTATCAAACTCATCCCATGCGCGTAAAGCAGAAGAATCATTTGCGATGCACACAATCGTTCAAAGTGAATGGTGTCCGACGGCACCGCGCGCAAAGTTTCCCTCCGCATTTCAAAATTTTTGGCCTACCACCGAAATATTTACCCCCGCCCCCCCTTCCCCACCCCCTTTTCTCCCCAACCACAAGTCCCATTTCCCCTGTTTCCTCCTTCCTTCCTTACTTCCTAAGCTATAGCTGCTTCCTCGCTTGCTTCCTCGCTCTCGCCGTCTCGCATCCTACCGCCGGGGTCGCCATGGTCTTCTTCAATGACCTCTCCAGCGGTTCCTCCTTCGATGATGACTCCTTCACCACCCGGGTATGCCTCTCTTCTCTCTCTCGGGCTATGACTTGGAATGAAGGATTTTAACCCAGCGGTCGATTTGAGTCATTTCTTCCTCTTGTAGCTCCCTAGGACCATCAGCTGCAATGAATGGAGCGGGGTGGCTGAAGGTCTGTCTGCTCGTTGTCACCATCAATCTCCATGTGTGAAGCTAGTTGCGTTTGGATCTGTGGACAGTGGGAGGAAGTTTCTGGCATGTGCAGAGAAGGTTAGCCCCTCTTTCGTTGTTACAAATCATTTGTTAGATGTGATTCAGACACTGTCACGGTCCCAACCCATTCATACCACACCTTTAACCAAACGCATCCTAAGACAGTGTCACAGTTTGTACCTAGTATCTAAAAATGTTGCCATCTCATAGCGGTGCCATTAGAAAATTATTTGGCACCACTTTAGCAGTTTGTGCAGCCAACTTTGGTCCACACATCCGAGCAGCCAAGCAGTAAATACTAAATCTTTATGGCATGAAGGAACTGGGCATCAGAGCAACTAGGTGCTCCGGAGTCCGGGTCCCTGATTTTTTTTCCGCTGCATCGGATCACCAGTGCAGGGCACCAGTGCGAAATGTAGCAACAGTTGTCTTTACACCGGTTTTGGCATACATAGTGGACGGCCTTAGTGCTATTAGTTCTATGTTACTAAATTTGTGCATGTACACACCTGTTAGTATCAATTTGCTATCATCCAAACACTATCGCTATGTTGTTGCAATTATATTTAGCTTCCTCATAAAATGTTCAATTTGTTATTTATAGTACATGAGTAAGAACTTGTAGCATCGTTGTAGTTAATTATAGCTTCTGATGTTTCAGAATTTGGTTGTTGTCTTAGTAGCAATTAATTCATTTGCACATTGATCTTTTTGAGAAGATATGTCATAATTAACCTGTTTCTTCAGTTTTTCAAAATAAGTATTGGTGATTTTCTATGTTGCTATAAACCCATTTCCCCTACAATTGTTACTGATCTAGTTTTAAATATTATAGGATGAACGGAAGTGTTCTTACTTGGAGTGGGTTGATCAAGAGTGGCCACAGTCTTTGAAGATGTGCCTAGCAAAGCTCTGGAGCATGTATGAGGAAGAGAATAGAGGTAGGCTTAGAGAAAGTGTTGTCAACATTGAAGAATATTTGAAGATGCGGGATAAAAAGAGGAAGGTGGAGAATGAGCTCAGATTTTTTAAATCAGACTTTGCTAAGATGGTGTTGGCGAAGGAGGAGGCACTTTCCCAGTTGGCCAGTGCAAAACAGGTTCTTACTGAACTGAAAGCAGAGGTGGATAGACGAGCCTGGATGATCTCGATTAGGGAAATGAATATATTGTTCTAATATTGTTCTTATGAAGCTAAACTAGCTATATGTTGTACTGTGCTGTTTTCAGGTAGCTATCGTACTGTGAGGTTAAAATATATTTATGTGCCTGATATGAAATTGGCAAACAATTGTTCGATATGAAACGTGAATTTGTGTAATACTGGAATTATTAATTGTAAACTAATAAACCTGCTAAATGGGTCATGGAACTTTGCAAACAGTTCTAGCAGTAAAAGCGCCTGTGATGGATAGCCCAATGCCACACAGTTTTCTTCATCAAATCATGTGTGATGTAGTTGAATAAAAGCAAACGGTTAACCGAGGCAGAGCGTGTGTGATAGTTACACCTATCACACACGAGCCTATAAATAAAACTGTGTGGGATGTACATACGAACAGAAACGTTTTCCCTGGATTGACTGTGTGGGATGTACATACGAACGGAAATGATTTCCCTGGATTGACTGTGTGGGATGTACATAAGAATGGAAACGTATTCCTTGGATTGACTGTGTGGAATGTATATAACAAACGGAAATGTTTGTTTGGTACTGACTATGTGGGATGTACTTACGACCGGAACCGATTGGGCCTATATAATCATATTTGATCGCTCGCCCGTCGCACATGACCTCATTTTGCCGAGCGTGTGTGCCAGGAGAGCCTATCCCTGACGGTTTCTGGGTTGTGTGGGAAGGACCCCCCTATCGCAGTCACTCACTAGGCGATGGTTCAGAACGCCGTCGCAGAAAGGGGTTAAAAACCGTTTGTATAGCACCTCGCTGTATCACTGAATGAGAAGTTTGGTTCTGGCGTGGTTCATGCATGGTACTCCCTCCGTTCCTAAATATTTGTCTTTCTAGAGATTTCAACAAGTGACTACATACGGAGCAAATGAGTGAATCTACACTCTAAAATATGTCTATATACATCCGTATGTGGTAGTCCATTTGAAATCTCTAAAAAGACAAATATTTAGGAATGGAGGGAGTACGTACGAAAGTTATGAAGTTGATGCGAAAGGTAAGATAATTACTAGTACAATATACTACTACATCGAATTGACGGAAAGATAAAGATACATACGGATCCATCAATGACATCCTCACGCCCTAGTGCGCCGGTCACCAACCGACGTGTGAGGAGTAGCGGCGTTGGCGGCGAGCTCAACGTGCTTCTGAACAATGCCGTCCAAGGTTGCCCTGCGGTCCAAGAAGGCCAGCGTCCTATCATCCTCCTCTTGCACATAGTAGTCCTTGTTGAGGATTTGATAGTAGACATGGGTGATTATGTCGATGGTGTCTTGCTGCGCCAGGCGCTGCGCGGCGAGCGCGACCTCGAGGTGGGCATTCTCCAGCGCGACGGTGGGCAGTCGCAGGGCCACCAGTGCGTCGAAGAGGTTGTCACCATAGAGGCCGTTGAGGGTGGCGGGCATCGCAGAGCCTGGGCGCGTGGGCTAGAGGCGTACGTCAAGGTTGTCCACGAGCTTCTTGATGATGGTGAACTTGTCGAGGAAGCCGACGAGGACCTCGTCGAACAAGGAGACGAAGCTGTCGTCCAAGAGGCCTCTCACCCTGGTGGCCTCAAGCACGACCTGGAGACGTTCCTCGGTGCCGGGCCGCAGGCCGGCGTCATGGACCATCTGGCACAGCCGGCTCATGCTCGCGCTCATCGCCTCCATGGGTCTAGCTTCTAGTCAACTGATCTTGCGATTGGAGTGATCACTCTTGCCCTTGGTTAGGGTGCGTAGGTGCGTAGGATTTCATAGATTGGACTGGCGGGGAGCCTTTATATGAGAAGTGCAGACTGTGTTGCATTCACGTGTGTGTTGGCCATCTACTCCTCGGCCCTCCCTCCGTGCCGGTGCAGTTTATAGTCATCTCACCGAGACCAAGTTGGGGCAAAATGAGAGAACTTTGATGTTTAGTAGTATTTTGTAATTAATGTCATTGCATGCAGAGAATTGAGCACTGCCTGTTGTGCTAAGTAGTCTCAAGTCCTTGAATGCATACGAACCCCACGTCTCCTATTGGCTGATTTCTTTTTTCGTGGCAAAAAACAGGGAACGAGGTGGGTAGTTAATGCACCACGCCTAAAAGTTTTGGGATTACTTGGTTTTCATAACGTGACTAATGCACCAGTACGGAGGGAGTACAATAGTAGTCTGATTGATGAGATTTCAGATTTGAGCCATCTACTAGAAGGGAGAGTGTATAATATCATCGGGAACTACATTCAAAACCGAATAAAACAATACTCCATGTATTTATTTACAGAGGGAGTAGTATATTTTTTGTGACATGCATTACTAGATATTGCTAGTCAAATACTAAATCCAGACGGAGGTGGTAGTACTACTAAATCCGGACGGTGGTGCTAGTACTAGTAGTACTACCAATGTAGTAGTACTGTACTACTCGTTGGTCAAATTATTACGTGCTGCTCCTCACAGTGAAGTGACAAGACCCTGCGTCGGATATCACACCTGAGTGTAGGCGCCGTGTTCGGCATACCAAAGTCAGCCTCACCATGTGCAGTCACTATCATCATGGCTGTAGAGCTAGCCTGCTTAACTAGCCGTGTTCGACATAATTTCCCGTGTGTTGCCACGAGTAATAATAAATATTGTACTCGAGTAATGGGTATATCGTTGCCGCACCTATGCACGCGAACATTTATCGTAACATAGTACCTCGTGCTGGATAGTCGTAATATTACAAGTTTCAAACTGATATTACAAATGCTAGGAGTAATGTTGCATCTACGAAGAGGGAATTATTAGGAAGTTTACATAAGAACTTTCGTTACTTTAGGTGGATACAACACTATCGTACAAACTAAAATCCACCGCCCTGACAAGTCACTAATGGGCAAATAAATTTTTGAGTCTCTGGCGACTTGATGTTTCAAAAACAAATTCAGCTTCTGCGAAGCCTTTGTCGTTTAGGCTTAGACGCTTGCGGTGATCAGCATGCCATTCATTGTTGCGCCAGAGAACGCCAAACCTCATTACCTTGAGCACACTTGCCTTCAGAACAAAGAACCTGGCCAATTTAATCTCAGATGTGCTGCCTTGGTAGTCGATCAAATCAATTTCTGTAAGATGGAGATCAAGGCATTCAATGAGATTGTTATAGTGCAGCACATTTTTCACTTTCGGGTCTTTTTTTATCTGCAAAAGAAGAGAACATATTAGAGCAGCTGGCTGTATAAGATTGTTGTGTCATCAAGAGGTACCAATATCATTCGCTCATACGATAGGGTTGGCTCTAAGGCTAGTGATATTTTTTCACTCTCTCTTTCTCTTTTCTCTCATTTACCTAGGAGCACATGAAGAGCTTGGGCATTTGTTGCCTTCCACTATGTGGCCGATGCCATATTTCTCAAAAGTATGCCACATACAATACGCATCGATGTCAAATCAAAAGATGTTGGCACCGCTCTAGCAATGTGAGAGAGTTGGCACCACTGTGCACACAGACCACATGTACAAACAAATCAATCAAACCAACTACACCAGCCTCTCCCTCTCCCAAACAAGTGTTTTTTTATTGCCTCAGTCCTCTCCCTCTCCCACGCAAGTGTTTTTTCATTGCGTGAGTTAATTTGGCACCGGAGCAAAGTAGGTGATCCAGATTGGGGCACCAGGTGAGCAATGGAGGGCATCGATGCCAAATGCATCAGAAGTGAATTTGGCATGTGTTTTGGCCTACATAGTGGAGGGCCGTTATAGCCCACTTTTGTACTACCTCGTATTTAGTGTAAAATTTTGACCATATATTTACCTAAGAAAATGCCAATGCATGTCACCAAAAATTATACCATTTGAAATTATGTTCAAATACGAATCCAACGATATAATTTTTAGTGACATGCATTAACATTTTGTCAGTTAAATCTATGGTCAAATTTTGATACTACAAAATACGTACGAAGAGTAAACCAGGACGGAGGTAGTACTTGCTCTTAGGCTAACCATAGAGTTACTAGTCTAAGTTACTTGCCACTATGACTAGCCTAGGCTACTAGTACAACAAAAAAACGATGCAGGTGATCACGTGAGAAAAAAATACTAAAAACATTTCTTTCGGTGCAGTGCGTAGATGCAGTTTTGAACACTACACTTGTCATCGTAATTTGGGAAAATTACGAAAAAATTGAGCTATGTTGTGATTACCGTTTACTAATCGGAAAGAAGTTTCACCTTGATGAGTAGCTTCTCCGTGCACGGAAAGCATGCAAGGAATCCAACAACTTGATCCAGATTGGGGCCGATAGATTTTATTGCCAAGATCTTCACTGTGCGCACAAACTGGGTCAAGTTTGTGGGAATCATTTTCTGGATGATAGTTGTAAATACATCAAGAAGAAATTTAAAAATGTGAATTTAAAGAAGATGGAGAAGAAGATGAGTGTTGTACCTGAACGATTACGGATCCAATAAAGAGTTCGGAGAATTTGGTAGACGAGTACACCAACGTTGTCAATTTCGGCGCGTCAATGACCCTGATTTTTGTTGGATCTTCTAGATCAGATATAAGAAATCTCTCAAGGAAAGGCACATTCTCAATGACCATAACGTGGAACAGCTCAAGTGATCTCTTCCCAATTGATGTCTTGTTGCGGGGCCAGCAAGACATATAAATCCATCGGAGATTCGTCGAGGCGATGTGGAGGCTAATGAACCCGTGGATCTGCCGAAGACGAAGGTAGTCGAGCGTAGTGCAGTTGCTCCATAGCCATCTTCGAGATGCCAACGCCGAAGAGGTCGAGCTGCTTGAGTTGAGGGAGAAGAAGGGCGGGCGCGACATTAATCTGGGGAAAATAGCAGGAGCTGAAGCTAGCGCTGTGCAGCATTGGCGTGAGGCGGAGCGCGGACGGCGGCAGAGAGTGACATCGTCCAGCTTCAAACCTGAGCTCCTCGAGCTAATCTAGGGCGGGGGATAAGAACCACTCGTCGAACTTGGCTTGGACCTTGCAGTTGGTACTGAACATGCGGATGTCAAGGCGTCTGGCTAGCCCAGGGTGCGATGCAAGGATCTTGGAGACTACGGCCATGCGTTTGCAATCCCCATCGCAGAGGCAGCTATCGACGGTGAGGTTGAGGGGGACACGACGCCAGAGGGGGCGCCACCGCCGGGAGAGCAGGGTGGTCCGCACGGCAGATTTGGTGGGGAAGAGGGCGATGATGACGAGCAGCATGTCGTCGGGGGAGGCTGCTGATGAAGTCCAGGCTCGCCGGATGCGGATTTTGCTCGAGCCGCCTCCGCTTGTTGGATGCCTCACCGTCCATCTCAGCCGGCGGCGACGCCGGTGTACATGTGTGCTGGTGTGTATTTTGTGCTGGGTGTGCGTGAGTGAGTCCTTGTGTGCATGCCGCCATGCAGTGGTGTAGTGTGCGCGAGTGCGTCCTTCACGCGGAAGAAGTGTGCCTTCAATTTACTAGCAGAATTGCTTCACGCACGATGCCTGCACGATTCTCCTTCCCCAACAGTGCTCCTGCATGCACGCTAGCTCTTGGTGCTGCCACATTTGAATCATGCATGCATCGGCCGTGCATGCATCGTGTGTATAGCAACGTTGATTTACTAGCGTGTGGGGTGCTACCGCGAGTGGTTTCAACTTTGTTTACTTCACCGCGTGTGCTACTTCTTGAGCTTGCGTTGGTTTTTCCCTTAAAGAGGAAAGGGTGATGCAGCACAGTAGAGGTAAGTATTTCCCTCAGTTAAGAACCAAGGTATCAATCCAGTAGGAGAAGAATGCACAAATCACCAACACCTGCACAAACACTCAAACACTTGCACCCAACGTGATAAAGGGGTTGTCAATCCCTTCACGGTCACTTGCAAAGGTGAGATCTGATAGAGAAAAGATAAAATATTTTTGGTTTTTTTGGTACATAGATCTGAAAATAAAAGATTGCAAAATAGTAGATCAAAAAGTAATATGATGGAAAATAGACCCGGGAGCCATAGGTTTCACTAGAGGCTTCTCTTATGAAGGCAAATAATACGGTGGGTGAACAAATTGCTGTCGAGCAATTGATAGAAAAGCGCAAAGTTATGACGATTTCCAAGGCAATGATTATGCATATAGGCATCATGTCCGTGTCAAGTAGACCGACTCCTGCCTGCATCTACTACTATTACTCCACACATCGACCGCTATCCAGCATGCATCTAGAGTATTAAGTTCATAAAGAACGGAGTAACGCCTTAAGTAAGATGACATGATGTAGAGGAATTAACTCAAGCAATATGATGAAAACCCCATCTTTTTATCCTCGATGGCAACAATGCAATACGTGTCTCGCTACCCTACTTTGTCACTGGGTGAATCACGCAAGATTGAACCCAAAGCTAAGCACCTCTCCCATTGTAAGAAAACCAATCTAGTTGGCCAAACCAAACCGATAATTCAAAGAGAAATACAAAGATATTAAATCATGCATAAAAGAATTCAGAGAAGATTCAAATAATATTCATAGATAAGCTAATCATAAATCCGCAATTCATCGAATCTCGACAAACACACCGCAAAAGAAGATTACATCGGATAGATCTCCAAGAACATCGAGGAGAATGTGGTATTGAGAATCAAAGAGAGAGAAGAAGCCATCTAGCTGTTGGCTATGGACCCGTAGGTCTGAGGTAAACTACTCACGCTTCATCGGAAGGGCAATGGAGTTGATGTAGAAGCCCTCTGTGATAGATTCCCGCTCCAGCAGGATGCCGGAAATGGCCCCAAGATGGGATCTCACGGGAACAGAAGGTTGTGGCGGTGGAAAAGTGTTTTCATGGATGCCTCTAGTAGTTCTGGAATGTATGTGAATTTATAGGAGAAAGATCTAGGTCAGGGGAGTCCCGAGGGGCCCACAAGGTAGGGGGCGCCCCCCTAGGGCGCGCCCTCCACCCTCGTCACCGCCTTGTGGCTCTTCTGACTTGGACTCCAAGTCCCCTGGGTGTCTTCTGGTCCAAGAAAAATCATCGTGAAGTTTTATTCCGTTTGGACTCCGTTTGGTATTCATTTTCTGCTAGGCTCAAAAACAAGGAAAAAACAGAAACTGGCACTGGGCTCTAGGTTAATAGGTTAGTCCCAAAAATAATATAAAATAGCATATTAATGCGTATAAAACATACAAAACAGATAATATAATAGCATAGAACAATAAAAAATTATAGATACATTGGAGACGTATCAAGCATCCCCAAGCTTAATTCCTGCTCGTCCTCGAGTAGGTAAATGATAAAAACAGAATTTTTGATGTGGAATGCTACCTAACATACTTATCCATGTAATTTTCTCTATTGTGGCATGAATGTTTAGATCCATAAGATTCAAAATAAAAGTTTAATATTGACATAAAAACAATAATACTTCAAGCATACTAATAAAGCAATCATGTCTTCTCAAAATAACATGGCCAAAGAAAGTTATCCCTACAAAATCTTATAGTCTGGCTATGCTCCATCTTCGTCACAAAAAGTATTCAAATCATGCACAACCCCGATGACAAGCCAAGCAATTGTTTCATACTTTTGATGTTCTCAAACCTTTTCAACTTTCACGCAATACATGAGCGTGAGCCATGGACATAGCACTATAGGTGGAATAGAATATGGTGGTTGTGGAGAAGACAAAAAGAAGGAGATAGTATCACATTGACTAGGCGTATCAATGGGCTATGGAGATGCCCATCAATAGATATCAATGTGAGTGAGTAGGGATTGCCATGCAACGGATGAACTAGAGCTATAAGTTTATGAAAGCTCAAAAAGGAACTAAGTGGGTGTGCATCCAACTTGCTTGCTCATGAAGACCTAGGGCAATTTGAGGAAGCCCATCGTTGGAATATACAAGCCAAGTTCTATAATGAAAAATTCCCACTAGTATATGAAAGTGGCAACATAGGAGACTCTCTATCATGAAGATCATGGTGCTACTTTGAAGCACAAGTGTGGAAAAAGGATAGTAATATTGCCCCTTCTCTCTTTTCTCTCTTTTTTTATTTTGGTGGGCTTCTTTGGCCTCTTTTTTTTGTGGGCTTTGTTGGCCTCTTTTATTTTTTTTACCTCACATGGGACAATGCTCTAATAATGAAGATCATCACACTTTTATTTACTTACAACTCAAGAATTACAACTCGATACTTAGAACAAATTATGACTCTATATGAATGCCTCCGGTGGTGTACCGGGATGTGCAATGATCTAGCGTAGCAAATGATATCAAAAAACGGACAAGCCATGTAAACATCATGCTAGCTTTCTTACAATCCTGCAAAGCAATATGACAATGATGGAACGTGTCATAATAAAATGGAACGGTGGAAAGTTGCATGGCAATATATCTTGAAATGGCTATGGAAATGCCATCATAGGTAGGTATGGTGGCTGTTTTGAGGAAGGTAAAAGGT
The DNA here is from genome assembly GCA_011799875.1 of Thinopyrum elongatum. NCBI lineage: Eukaryota > Viridiplantae > Streptophyta > Magnoliopsida > Poales > Poaceae > Thinopyrum > Thinopyrum elongatum. Next base: position 341,829,596 of record CM022302.1, read on the forward strand.
GGGTGTATGGTACCGGCGAAAGTTGCGCGGTACTAGAGAGGCTAGCAAAGGTGGAAGGGTGAGAGTGTGTATAATCCATGGACTCAACATTAGTCATAAAGAACTCACATACTTATTGCAAAAATCTATTAGTTATCGAAACGAAGTACTACGCGCATGCTCCTAGGGTGATAGATTGGTAGGAAAATACCATCGCTCGTCCCCGACCGCCACTCATAAGGAAGACAATCAATAAATACCTCATGCTCCAACTTCGTTACATAACGGTTCACCATACATGCATGCTACGGGAATCACAAACTTTAACACAAGTATTTCTACAATCCACAATTACTCACTAGCATGACTCTAATATCACCATCTTTATATCTCAAAACAATCAAAAGGAATCAAACTTCTCATAGTATTCAATGCACTTTATATGAAAGTTTTTATTATATCCCTCTTGGATGCCTATCATATTAGGACTAAATTTATAACAAAAGAAAATTACCATGCTTTTTAGAAAGACTCTCAAAATAATATAAGTGAAGCATGAGAGTTCAACAATTTCTATAAAATAAAACCACCGCCGTGCTCTAAAAAGATATAAGTGAAGCACTAGAGCAAAATTGCCTAGCTCGAAAGATATAAGTGAAGCACACAGAGTATTCTAATAAATCACGATTCATGTGTGTCCCTCTCAAAAGGTGTGTACAGCAAGGATGATTGTGGCAAAATAAAAATCAAAGACTCATATCATACAAGACGCTCCAAGCAAAACACATATCATGTGGTGAATAAAAATATAGCCTCAAGTAAATTTACCGATAGACGAAGACGAAAGAGGGGATGCCTTTCGGGGCATCCCCAAGATTAGGCTCTTGGTTGTCCTTTAATATTACCTTGGGGTGCCTTGGGAATCCCCAAGCTTAGGCTCTTGCCTCTCCTTATTCCATAGTCCATCAAATCTTTACCCAAAACTTGAAAACTTCACAACACAAAACTCAACAGAAAACTCGTGAGATCCGTTAGTATAAGAAAATAAAATCACCACTTTTGGTACTGTTGTGAACTCATTCTTTATTTATATTGGTGTAATATATACTGTATTCCAACTTCTGCGTGGTTCATACCCCCCGATACTACCCATAGATTCATCAAAATAAGCAAACAACACAAAGAAAACAGAATCTGTCAAAAACAGAATAGTCTTCGAAGATCTGAATTTTTATAATACTTATGTAACTCCAAAAATTCTTAAAAATTAGGAAAAAATATTAAATTTGTACATAAATCCTGTGTAAACAAATCAGGGTTTTTCCACGCTCCAGTTAATTATTAAAATTCTGTTACTGGACGCAAAAGTTTCTGTTTTTCAGCAAGATCAAATCAACTATCACCGTAAGCCATCCCAAAGGTCTTTCTTGGCACAAACACTAATTAAAACACCAAAAAACAATTAATACAGAGGTAATAATGTGTATTTTATTAAAAAACATAAGCAAAATAAAAAGCACAAAAATAAAATTGGATTGCCTCCCAACAAGCACTATTGTTTAACGCTCTTAGCTAGGCACAAAAACACATAGATTTAGGTATTGTCATCTTTGGTATGCAATCCATAAGTAGCTCTCATAATAGATTCATATGGCAACTTAATTTTTTTCTAGGAAATTGTTCCATGCCCTTCCTTAATGGAAATTGAAATCTAATGTTTCCTTCTTTCATATCAATAATTGCACCAATCGTTCTAAGGAAAGGTCTACCAAGAATAATAGGACATGTAGGATTGCAATCTATATCAAGAACAATGAAATCTACGGGTACATAATTCCTATTTGCAACAATAAGAATATCATTAATCCTTCCCATAGGTTTCTTAATAGTGGAATCCGCAAGATGCAAATTTAAAGAACAATCATCCAATTCGCGGAAACCTAACACATCACCTAAAGTTTTTGAAATTGTGGAAACACTAGCACCCAAATCACACAAAGCATGGCACTCATAATCTTTAATATTAATCTTAATAGTAGGTTCCCACTCATCATAAAGTTTTCTAGGGATAGAAACTTCCAATTCAAGATTTTCTTCAAAAGATTTCATCAAAGCATCAACAATATGTTTAGTAAAAGCTTTATTTTGATTATAAGCATGAGGAGAATTCAACATGGATTGCAACAAGGAAATACAATCTATCAAAGAACAATTATCATAATTAAAGTCCTTGAAATCCAAAAGAGTGGGTTCATTGCTACTTAAAGTTTTGACCTCTCCAATCCCACTTTTATCAATTTTTGCATCAAGATCTATAAACTCCGAATCATTGGGACGCCTTCTAACTAAAGTTGACTCATCTCCAGTCCAATCTTTATCAAGATTTATTTTAGAAAACAAAGATTCAATAGAAGTCACATCAATCACTTTAAGATCTTCATCATTATTTTCACAAGAACTAGAAGAACAGGCTTTCACAAACCAATCTCGCTTAGCACGAATCCTAGCGGTTCTTTCTTTACATTCATCAATCGAAATTCTCATAGCTTTTAGAGACCCATTAATATCATGCTTGGGTGGAATAGATATAATTTTCAAAGAATCAATCTCAAGAGAAATTCGATCCACGTTCCTAGCCAAATTATCAATCGAAAGCAATTTTTCTTCAACCCTCACATTGAAATTCTTTTGCGAACTAATAAGTTCTTTAATATTGTTCTCAAGATCAGAGGGTATCTTATTATAATTTCCATAAGAATTGTTGTAGGAATTACCATAATTATTAGAGGAATTACTAGGAAATGGCCTAGGATTAAAATTGCCTCTATACGCGTTATTACCAAAATTGTTCCTCCCAACAAAATTCACATCCATAGATTCATTATTGTTCTCAATCAAAGTCGACAAAGGCATATCATTAGGATCAATAGGAGCACTCTTGCTAGCAAATAATTTCATAAGTTCATCCATCTTTCCACTCAAAATATTAATCTCTTCAATCGCATGCACTTTTTTACTAGTAGAAGTTCTTTCGGTATGCCATTGCGAATAATTAACCATAATATTATCTAGGAGTTTAGTAGCCTCTCCTAAAGTAATTTCCATAAAATTACCTCCCGCGGCCGAATCTAAAAGATTTCTAGAAGCAAAATTCAATCTGGCATAAAAATTTTGTATGATCATCCACAAATTTAAACCGTGAGTAGGGCAATTTCGTATCATCAATTTCATCCTCTTCCAAGATTGTGCAACATGTTCATTATTAAGTTGCTTAAAATTCATAATATCGTTCCTAAGGGAGATGATCTTAGCGGGAGGAAAATACTTGGAAATAAAAGCATCTTTACACTTGTTCCATGAATCAATACTATTTTTAGGCAAAGATGAAAAGCAAGTTTTAGCACGATCTCGTAGTGAGAATGGAAATAGCTTCAATTTAACAATATCATTATCCACATCTTTCTTCTTTTGCATATCACACAACTCAACGAAACTATTCAGATGGGATGCGGCATCTTCACAAGGAAGGCCGGAAAATTGATCTTTCATAACAAGATTCAGCAAAGCGGCATTAATTTCATAAGATTCCGCACTAGTGGCGGGAGCAATCGGAGTATGATACGTCTCCGTCGTATCTACTTTTCCAAACTCTTTTGCCCTTATTTTGGACTCTAATTTGCATGATTTGAATGGAACTAACCCGGACTGACGCTGTTTTCAGCAGAATTGCCTTGGTGTTATTTTTGTGCAGAAATAAAAGTTCTCAGAATGACTTGAAACTTCACGGAGAATATTTTTGGAATAAATAAAAAATATTATTGAAAGAATCAACAGAGGGGGACCCACCTACTGTCCACAAGGGTGGAGGGCGCGCCCACCCCCCTAGGGCGCGCCCCCTGCCTTGTGGGTCCCCTGGACCTCCACCGACCTTAACTCCAACTCCATATATTCACGTTCGGGGAGAAAAAAAATTAGAGAGAAAGATTCATCGCGTTTTACGATACAGAGCCGCCGTCACCTCCTGTTCTTCATCGGGAGGCCAGATCTGGAGTCCGTTCGAGGCTCCGGAGAGGGGAAATCTTCACCATCATCATCACCAACCTTCCTCCATCACCAATTTCATGATGCTCACCGCCGTGCGTGAGTAATTCCATCGTAGGCTTGCTGGACGGTGATGGGTTGGATGAGATTTATCATGTAATCGAGTTAGTTTTGTTAGGGTTTGATCCCTAGTATCCACTATGTTCTAAGATTGATGTTTCTATGACTTTGCTATGCCTAATGCTTGTCACTAGGGCCCGAGTGCCATGATTTCAGATCTAAACCTATTATGTTTTCATGAATATATTTGTGTTCTTGATCCTATCTTGCAAGTTGTAGACACCTATTACGTGTTTTGATCCGCATACCCCAAGGTGACAATAATTGGGATTCTTTCTGGTGATTACTGTAGTTTGAGGAGTTCATGTATTCACTAAGTGTTATTGCTTTGGTCTGGTTCTCTATTAAAAGGAGGCCTTAATATCCCTTAGTTTCCATTAGGACCCCGCTGCCACGGGAGGGTAGGACAAAAGATGTCATGCAAGTTCTTTTCCATAAGCACGTATGACTATATTCGAAATACATGCCTACATTATATCGATGAATTGGAGCTAGTTCTGTGTCACCCTTGGTTATAACTGTTGCATGATGAATGCCATCCGACATAATTATCCATCATTGATCCATTGCCTACGAGCTTTTCACATATTGATCTTTGCTACGTTACTTTGTCGTTGACACTATTACAATTGCTACGAAACTGCTACTGTTACTTTTGCCACCATTACTGTTACTTCCATACTACTTTGCTACTAAATAGTTTGCTGTAGATATTAAGTCTTTCAGGTGTGGTTGAATTGACAACTCAGCTGCTAATACTTGAGAATATTCTTTGGCTCCCCTTGTGTCGAATCAATAAATTTGGGTTGAATACTCTACCCTCAAAAACTGTTGTGATCCCCTATACTTGTGCGTTATCAGAGTACTAATAAAATCATTATTATTAGTATTGGAAAAGTCACACAATTTGGTATTCTCTTGAGCTATCGTGACAAAGCAAGAAATCTAACACACGAGCAAACAAAAAGCAAAGGAAAGAGACGAACGGAAGAAGGGCGAATAAAAAGGCAAATCTTTTCAAAAATCGTTTTAGAAGTGGGGGAGAGGAAAACGAGAGGCAAATGGCGAATAATGTAATGCAAGAGATGAGAGTTTTATAATGGGTACTTGGTATGTCTTGACTTGGCGTAGATCTCCCCGGCAACGGCGCCAGAAATTCTTCCTGCTACTTCTTGAGCTTGCGTTGGTTTTTCCCTTAAAGAGGAAAGGGTGATGTAGCACAGTAGAGGTAAGTATTTCCCTCAGTTAAGAACCAAGGTATCAATCCAGTAGGAGAAGAATGCACAAATCACCAACACCTGCACAAAACACTCAAACACTTGCACCCAACGCGATAAAGGGGTTGTCAATCCCTTCACGGTCACTTGCAAAGATGAGATCTGATAGAGAAAAGATAAAATATTTTTGGTTTTTTTGGGTATATAGATCTGAAAATAAAAGATTGCAAAATAGTAGATCGGAAAGTAATATGATGGAAAATAGACCCGGGAGCCATAGGTTTCACTAGAGGCTTCTCTCATGAAGGCAAATAATACGGTGGGAGAACAAATTATTGTCGAGCAATTGATAGAAAAGCGAAAGTTATGATGATATCCAAGGCAATGATTATGCATATAGGCATCACGTCCTTGTCAAGTAGACCGACTCCTGCCTGCATCTACTACTATTACTCCACACATCGACCACTATCCAGCATGCATCTAGAGTATTAAGTTCATAAAGAACAGAGTAACGCCTTAAGTAAGATGACATGATGTAGAGAAATTAACTTAAGCAATATGATGAAAACCCCATCTTTTTATCCTCGATGGCAACAATGCAATACGTGTCTCACTACCCCTACTTTGTCACTGGGTGAAATCACGCAAGATTGAACCCAAAGCTAAGCACCTCTCCCATTGCAAGAAAAATCAATCTAGTTGGCCAAACCAAACCGATAATTCGAAGAGAAATACAAAGATATTAAATCATGCATAAAAGAATTCAGAGAAGATTCAAATAATATTCATAGATAAGCTGATCATAAATCCACAATTCATCGGATCTCGACAAACACACCGCAAAAGAAGATTACATCGGATAGATCTCCAAGAACATCGAGGAGAACATGGTATTGAGAATCAAAGAAAGAGAAGAAGCCATCTAGCTACTAGTTATGGACCCGTAGGTCTGAGGTAAACTACTCACGCTTCATCCGAAGAGCAATGGAGTTGATGTAGAAGCCCTCCGTGATCAATTCCCCCTCCGACAGGATGTCGGAAAAGGCCCCAAGATGGGATCTCACGGGAACAGAAGGTTGCGGCGGTGGAAAAGTGTTTTCGTGGATGCCTCTGGTGGTTCTGGAATATATGTGAATTTATAGGAGAAAGATCTAGGTCAGGGGAGTCCCGAGGGGCCCACAAGGTAGGGGGCGCCCCCCCTAGGGCGCGCCCTCCACCCTTGTCGCCGCCTCGTGGCTCTTCTGACTTGGACTCCAAGTCCCCTGGGTGTCTTCTGGTCCAAGAAAAAACATCGTGAAGTTTTATTCCGTTTGGACTCCGTTTGGTATTCCTTTTCTGCGAGGCTCAAAAACAAGGAAAAAACAGAAACTGGCACTGGGCTCTAGGTTAATAGGTTAGTCCTAAAAATAATATAAAATAGCATATTAATGCATATAAAATATCCAAAACAGATAATATAATAGCATGGAACAATCAAAAATTATAGATACGTTGGAGACGTATCAGCGTGTTAGATGGGCCTCTAGTTTACTTATTTTCACCCACTGCCACATGGGCCAGCACACGAAGATAGAGAACACGAGCTGACAAGGCAGCTTGTGGAATGGTTGACTGGTCAACTAAACAATATACGAAGCTATACGCTGACACAGTGACCGTATAATCCCTCGGTAAAGAGAGATCGAGGGAGAGGGGAGGCCCGTGAGAGATAGTAGAGAGAGAAAGAGCTACTCCCTCCGTTCGATAATGTAGTGCCTATATTTTTTTTAAAGTCAAACTTTTGAAACTTTGACCAAGTTTATAATGAAATTACTTATATCTACAATACCAAAGATAAATGATAGTATGAAGTAAGTACATGATGTGATGAATCTAATGATCATTCCAGATGTAAATGTTTTTATCCACATATACCTGGTCAAACTTTTCTCAAGTTTGACTTTTCAAAACATCCATATGTTTATGGACGTGAGAGAGTACCTAACTAGAGAGAGAGTGTGTGTGAAATATAAAGAGTGAGTGGAAAACGTGTGTGTGCGTGTGTGAAAGAGACATGGACAACACACGATAAAGTAGAGAAAAAACGTGTGTGTCTTATGCAAACATGTCACACATGCATCTTCGACAGCGGAAGCGAGGTGAGGAGATAGTGTGTGGTTGTTTGAAACCGAGAGAGAAAGACCCCTAGCACGTGGCCAAGAGAGGTCTGACAAACAAGGGAGAGAGGTCGAGAGAGACGTATGGAGAAAATGCAGGCATGTGGAGGAGAGAGTGTGTGTTTGTGACAGAGAGATCCCCTGGAGATCGTGATGGGACTACATGGGTGGGAGATCGAGTGACAAGGTGTGTGCGCGATAGAAGATACCCCGAGAGATATCGAGATAGACGTATGGATGGAAGGAGACAATACGTGTGTTCCTGATGGATAGTGAGAGATAGTCATACTTAGGGGGGAGTGCGTGTGCCTATGATGGAGTGAGAGATTATGGTACTTAGGGGGGTGCGTGTCACATAGAGAGAGAACAAGGGCGGAGAGTGTTAGATGGGTCTACGTAGCGCGAGCGAGATATGTGCATGTGTGAACCAGGGAGATATAAAGTTTGAGAGAGATAGAGGAGCCCCGATACGGCTGAGTGGTGCGTCAGATAGCTGAGAGGGGGAAAGAAATACTCCATCTGTTCGATAATGCAGTGCATATAAATTTTTTAGAAGTCAAACTTTGGAAATTTTGACCAGGTTTACGCAAATATTATTTATATCTACAATACCAAAGATACATCATACGAAACTACATCTCATGATGACTCTAATGATATATGTTTGCCGTTCCAGATGTAAATGTTTTTCTCCACGTACCTGGTCAAACTTTGTGAAGTTTGACTTTTCAATAAATCTATATGCTATGGACCGAAGAGAGTACCTAAGTTGAGAGATATCAAGTGCGTGTGAAGGAGAAAGAGTGAGTGTGCAAAAGAGTGTGTGTGTTAAAGAGAAAAGGACAACAAACAATAAAATAGAGAGAGAGAGTGTGTGTGTGTGTGTGTGTGTTCGTTACTTATGCAAACATATCACGCATGCATCTCCGAGATAGAAAAGCAAGGTGAGGAGATATACGAAGATAGCTAGTGCGTGATTGTTTGCAACAGAGAGAGACACCCCTATAACACATGTCCAATAGAGGTTTGGCCAACAAGGGACAGAGGTCGAGAGGGACGCATGGAGAAGATGGACGCATGGGGAGGGAGAGAGGGTGTGTTTGTGATAGAGAGATCCCCTTGAGATCATGAGGGGACTATATGGGTGGGAGATCGAGGGACAAGGTGACCAAGTGAGTGGAAAAGACAATGCATATGTTTGTGATGGAGACTGAGAAATAGTCATATACATAGGGGGGGACTGCGTGTGCCTACAATTGAGTGGGAGACAGTCCTACTTAGCTAGGCATGAGATTGTGTGTGTGTGCGTGTGAGATGGAGAGAGAATGAGGGAGAGAGCAAGAGTTTTAGATGGGTCTATCAAGTGCGAGTGAGATATGCATGTGTATGTGTGACCCAGGGAGATGGAGAGTTCAAGAGAGAGAGGGAAGAGCTCCGAGATGGCAGAGTGGTGTGTGAGAGAGTTACGGACAACGAGCTAGGGAATTTATGTGCGTACAATGAGTGCACCCTAGATATTTAGCTTGGACTAGAGAATCATACATTGTGTGCTAGACAGACCTATACATGGAGTGTGCATGCGAACTAGAAAGACCGACACACACACACACACACACACAGGGAGGGAGAGGGACCGACAAGGTTTGTGTTTGGATGCGTGAGATAGAAATGAAGATTGTCAACGAGAGAGAGAACAGGAGTCCGGGAGAGGGGGAGGTCATGTTTATGCATCAAAGACTGATATAAACCATGTTTCAATATAAATTTGCATTTAAATATTTGAATTGGAGAACATGTTGTCTGCAATCCACACATGAACGGAGATATGTGTATCAAACAAGTTCATTAATTTGACTTTCAGCATGTTCATGGAGTCATATAATACAACATGCTACTCAATTGAGGTGTTCAATTTTGGATTTAGTTCACTATTTTGACCTGGTGAACGAGCTATTTCATTGAATCAAGATATTTCATTTTGGGTTTGATTCCCGTTTTTGAGTGGGTCAACTATTTGTCATATAGTAAATCATTAGCAACGAGCATGTAAAAACACATTAGTCCCGAGCATCATCTCACCATCTAAAAAAGAAGTGGCAAGCTAATATTTCAAAATTGGCCCGTTGTACATCGAGGGTAGGTTCGTAACTTCATCCAAGCGCGCCTTCTCCTCGGCCGAAATGACAAGTGCCAAATAATTCATAAACCATGGGCGGCAAAACACCCTCTCCTCGGCCGAAATGGCAGGCGCCGAATAATTCATAAACCATGGGCGGCAAAACACCCTCTCCTCGGCCGAAATCGCTTGCGCCCACTATTTCAAAACACGCCCTCCTCGCCCGAAATCGCTCGCGCCCACTATTTCAAAACATGCCCTCCTCGCCCGAAATCGCTCGCGCCCACTATTTGGGGGAAGCAAAGCTACTCTACTATCCCCGACCCTCAAGACACAGACCCAAGCCCAGAAGCCTAAAGGCAGGGTAGAACTGTAACCCCCCCCCCCCACCCCACACACACACATTTCAGACAAATGCATCCGTAAGACATGGTTCCCCCTCCCAATTCCCCATTCATACATCGTGGGCGCCAAATCGCCTTCTCCCCGGAAGCTCCCTTCTCCCCAGCTGCGAAACCTCAGCCCCTCCTCCATGACGGCCCCCACCACACCAAATTCCGTGCCGCCCTCCTCCCCAATGCCGAAGCCGCTGTCCGTTTACCATCGTGCACTGGGCTGTGTGCCTCTTACTCCGTGTTGCCGGAGCTACCTCGACGATGACTGCGTGAACCGTATCGAAGCCAATTCACCCGCGCCGTTGTGCACGGTGACGGAGCGGCTCCAACTTCGGATGCGCCCAGGGCCCCAGCACTACTTCCCCGTAGCCGTCGACCGTCGCGACATATCTGCTTTCCTGCCGTCGGGAGCCACCGCAACTGCGCCGGCCTCACCGGCTCGGCAACTGGAGCTGCCTACTTCACCGGGCCCCAAGATAGGTCGTACACTCATCTTAAATCACTTTATTTAGGCGTCAGTCATCTGAATTTTTTATTCTAGGCTAGTCGATTCCCAATGGGAAGCAGCACCCCTCGAGGCGGCGGAGCTCCTAGGCTGCCGGTTGGCTGGTCTCTATCGTAAGGGTGCGGGGGCACAAGTTCGCCGCGGAAGCAGCGCATAGGTGGCTATCTTAGAGTTGCGTGGGTTGAAGGTACTGCCGCCGCCGGATCTGGATGACGGTGAGTCTTTGTGGATTGGCCGGGGCGGCGCAACCACGGCAGTGCGGTGGGGCAGGGAGCGGGGTTTTGGTCGGAGCTCTCGCGGCCAGGGAGGGCGGAGGCAGGCTGCTCTGCCGGTGGTCGCTGGCTCTTCGGGGAAGATTCTGAACAGTGTCAGCCGGGAGGCATAAGATGGCCATCAAGCCATCCGGCGCAGATCGGACAGTACCAAAATAAAATAAAATCATGTGACCCCAATTTAGTTTTCAGTCAACAGACGTGTGACCACTCTCGTACCTTACTGCTGATCTCTTAGGGTATTTCTTCAGATCAGAGATATGTGTCGTTCTTAACATTATGTGTTTTTTGCATCTTCAGCCACACCATCTTCCTTCTCACCGCAGCTGCTCCAACAAGGGAAGCATACACCAGAAGGGAGCTATAGTCCCCACTCAATAGTTCGCTGCATCGAATGTGCATGCCCGACATGGACAGCCACAACAACTGCAGGGCCATCGACAAGTCAGCACATGATGCTCACTCCTATGGATGGCGGCCAGATAGGTTGTACCCTCATCTTACTTGTGTGCAACATTTATGGCTTTATTATTCATCTAAGCATGGAAAATAGATTATCACATTTCACTGTATATTCATGTTGATCTCTTAAGAGTCTTGTTCAGGAGTTAACGTTGTTCCATAGTTCAGATAAGAGACTTGTTCTTTAGGTAACACTGTTCTATAGTTATCACCCATCAGCCAATGCTATCCCACAGGCTGGTGATTATACCACTTCTAGTATTACCTATGTTGTTCTTTAATACTTTTTTGTGCCATCTAGTTAATCAAGAGTACAAACGATACATATTCTGTAGCTTTCATCTGTGTTCTCCCTTTAGTTTTTGAGACCTGTTGCTGCTAGTTAAGCCCAGTCCTACTATTTATGTCGTCTCCTACAGGCACTCATTACATAAATCTAACTACTAGTTGTCTTTCATGCATGTCAGATATAATTGCACACACTGATATATCCACAAGAACCTCACGGAGCAATGTAATGGCCAACAAACTTGACGTCAATGATACCCAATATGATGGAACATGTAAAGGCAGTTCTTCAGAAGACTTGCAGAAAGATGATGAATCCTATTCACCCCACAAGGTCCTTGCTCTAACTTGGCCCGTGATATGGGTATAGCATGCATATAATGTCCTGGAGTGCATCTACTCTGTTGCAATGCCATGTGCTTAGCCTGCTGATCATGCATGTAAATATGTCATGCCTTCCTGTTTTCAGTACCTATTCCATTCATGATAACATGTTTTCAAATTCAAGTACTGACATTCTACTCTGTCGCAATGCCATCTGCTTAGTTTGGACATCATGCTTCTGAATATCTTATGCATTGTTATTCATCAGTATGTACTCCATCTGTCTACCATACCATGTTTTTTTTACATTGAAGTGATGTTCTAGTGGTCTGTTGCAATGTCATCTTAGTTTCCCAATCATACATGCATATGTTGCCTTAGTGTTTTTCTGTATGTATTCTCCTATCATACAGTTTTACATTCAACTAGTGTTTTTTTACTCTGTTGTCCTGTCGTATCCCTAGCTCTTACATCATAGTCCCTCTGTCCGGATTACATGTCACCGAAATGGATAAAAATGGATGTATCTAGAATTGAAATACGCCTAGACACATCCATTTATTTCCGGATGGAGGGAATACATGTCAATATGTCATGCATTTCTATTCTTCAGTACCTATTCCATCTCTCTGTCGTAGCATGTTTTATAACTGAAGCACCATTCTTCTATATAAGGCATGCAAGGGGAAGACAGCTATGTTAGAATCTGAAGGGTTACAAACAAGGTCTTTGCAAAAGATCCAAACGCCAGGAGATAGTAAACCAACTCCAGTGTTCATAGATACTGGTCCAACACAGAGAAACCCAACTCCTACTGATAATAAGCAGATTCAAGTGGCCAACGAACTAGTCCGCTCCAGTCCAGCAAAAATATGTCAACTCTATTCTAAAAAGTGTGTGTGTATCCTCACATCATAAAATTTTATAGCATTCAGATCATATTTTCTACATGTTTCTTACCCATCTCTCTTTTAGAAAATAAGCTTAAAGGATAGAAGACTTTCTAAACTGGGATCGTGTTCGAGGAAACTATCTTGCGGGAATTCTCTGTGCTCCAATGTTGATGTAAGTACCTGTTGTATATCACTATATTTTTACATCAACATGTATTTTGTTAATCGGCGTGAATCCAACCTTTATCTGATCTAAACTTACTTGTAGCAAAATGTATAATTAAAGGCGGCAGTGTTGATTTTTGTAAGGAAAACTGCCTGGTAGTTTTGCATACTGAGCTGCATGAGTGTACTATCTCATAGCATGCACATTACTAAATTGTAGTGTTGTTCTGGTTGCCCAATCATTCATTGTGTCAATGTTGATTTCCTATTACCTTACCTGGCTAACGATAGCTGTGCCATATTGTGTTAATTTGGTGTAGGCTGGTGTGGTTTGGTTGCCCAAACGTTTGTTGTGTCAATGTTTCTTTCCTATTTATCTAACCTGGCCAATGATAGTAATGCTAGTGTGTTAATTTGGTGCAGGCTGCTAAAGATAAGAGACAAACAGCAAGGCAACCCCATTGTTTCTTTCCAATAAATCTAGGCCAGGTAATATGGCAATAACTCTTGATTAATCTGTTCGGTTCCCCTCCTAATTTATGTTATGATGCAGTGGTCGAGACACTCTCCACTATCAATAATACATGCCTGCCAAAATCGCCATCTGAATCTGTTCAGTTTCCTCTGTCTCGAATCCAACGGAAAAAATGTATGTTTGTGAACCAATTACTAGCTGAAGCAATGATGGAAATCATGGAGGAATCAGAGGTGCACATTCTTGCGCAACAACAACTGATCAATATTTTCAGAGACAGTGTAGCAAAGAAGGAAGAACTTGCTCACATGCTTATGGGCGTCATCCGTGTTGAGGTTGCAGATTGTGAGGTTGTAGATCATTAAGTTCTATTCATTTATTTGCACTGGCATCAATCTTTGATTGCCCAGTGGATGTAATTTCCTGTAATATATGCTGGATGTGCTACGTTTTTCCTTCTATGTCGTACGTTTGCTTAGCGCGCCTCACATTCCAGCTAACTGGTCTCTAGGAAGCCAAACAAGCAGTGAAATTATTAGTTAGCATGAACAGTCGTGGGCACTATATGAAGGATAGCGGCCCACTGCCCTTAATGGGCTTCCATAATGGGCTCGCAGTGGCCAAAATTCTCATAGGCCTTTGATTGATCGGTTTTGGTCTTGTCCATAATTGCTCGTCGTAATGGGCTCAAATTATAGCTGGGCCGGAATCGATATCATCTAATTGGGCCTACAGACATGTTCAAACTTTAGCGGGCCCATTAAGTTGATGGGCCGTAACCAGGCCGAAAGCTCTATTGGGCCGCTATATTTGAAACGGGCCAACAGTTAATGCTTGGCCCTGTTACCTCCCGGGTCATTAACAAACCGACATCGAAGCGGGAAATAAGTGGGCCCATTCGATTTAACGGGCCGTTAACAGGCCGATACTAAGATCGGGCTATATATGGCCCAACTGTACTGTGGGCCTTTAGCAGGCCGAAAGAGCCAGCGGGCTCGTACTGGACCATGAAAAGCATGGGCCGCTAAGAGGCTGAAAGTCAGGTCAGACTGTATATGGCCCAACTGTGTTGTGGGCCTTTAGCAGGCCGAAAGAGAAACCGGGGTGGTATTGGACCATGAAGAGCATGGGCCGTTAAGAGGCCAAAACTCAGGTCCGACTGCAAATGGCCCAACTCATTTATGGGCCGTTAACAGGCTGAAAGACACACCAGGCTGGAAATTGGCCCAACACTTAAATGGGTCGCTAAAAGGCCGAAAGACGTACATCCTGAAAATTGGCCCATCCCTTGAATGGGCCATTAACAGGCTGAAATCACATCGGGCCGATACTGAGGCCAAATATATAGCGGGCTGTTAACGGGCCCGAACTGACGATGGGCTGCAATGGTGTTAAATAGTTAACGGGCCGAATTGGCACATCTCGTATGGACCATGGCCTTAGATGGACCAGACACAAGTAGGCCCTATATGGGCCAGCCTGCTAATTTTAACTGGGCCGGCCTCTTTCACCTAAATGGGCCACTGTTGGGCCTTGCCACGTGCCAACGTATCATAGGTGCCTCTTGTACAATGAGTGGATGACATCTGTCCCAACGCTGAGCCGACACATGGATCCTCCGACGAATGAGAATTTTACACATGGAAAATCCTCATTGGTCGGGGCTATTAACGGGTTATCGAATCCAAACCGAAACCTGATAGCTTAACGGCGACCTGTTACGGTGGATGCCATGTGTTGGTTACCCTTGAGGAAAACACTTCCATGACACGCCATTTATCATCATGGAAGTGGACACTTCCGTGATGATAATTTTGGTATTGTCATGGAACACTTCTACGACAGCACAGGTATGACTATCTTGATTTTGTCATAAAATCGTCATGGATGTACATGCATGACAGAAAACGTGACCTACTGTGACAAACACGTATCATCATGGAAGTGTATTTTTTTTGTAGTGCTTGATCAAGTAACAAGCTATTCACATGTTAAAGCATAGACCATAAACTTTCTAGAAAACTAACAAACTATGTTCTCAGTCATCAAAGAATTGCAATTCATCTTATTTTCAGGAAGGGTCTATGTAAGAGCTTTGATTTAGGAAATTCCACATACTCAACTATCATATAGTCTTCCATGCTTGCTGACACTCAAAGCATATTTTTAGAACAAATAGCATCCATCGAACACAGAGAAAGATAGGGGCTTAATGTTTTGCCTCCCAACTTCTTTATCATATAGATAATTGCCAACAATAATAATTCATGATCAAATATATTTGAATGGCCATATATGATTGGATCTTTCCCCACCACATGATACTTGCCAACTAGAGAATAAATGAGGTTGAAATGAGAAGGAATACTACTAACTCTTGCATAAAAGTAAAAGATAGGCCCTTCACAGAGGGAAGCAGGGATTTGCATAGGTGTCAGAGCTCGAAGCTTTTAAACCAGAGATGAATATAATTTTGATAGGTATGCTTTCATTGTTAACGTAACGATCGAGAGTTCACAATATCTTCCATGCTAGACACATTATAGGCGGTACCCAAACAGACAGGTAAAGTTTTTACTCCCCCTCGACCAACAAACACAAGCGATGGCGAGCCAAATCCTCGGGTGCCCTCCATACCAACAACGATCCAGGGGAGTTTTGTTTCATTATTATATTTTGATTTTGATCATAGGACTGGGCATCCCAATTACTAGCCACTTTCTCGTGAAAGACAAGCGAATAGACACTCATCGTGAGAATAACCCACCTAGCATGGAAGGTACTGACCGCCCCTTGTCGCTTCATGAGCGATTTGGGCATACAAAACAAATTATTATTTGAAGATTTAGAGTTTGGCACATGTAAATTTACTTGGAACGGCAGGTAAATACCGCATATAGGTAGGTATGGTGGACTAATATGGAATAACTTTGGGTTTAAGGAAGTGGACGAACAAGAAGTATTCCCGCTTAGTACATGTGAAGGCTAGCAAAAGATCCTAAGCAAGCACCACATGTTGGAGGATCCATAACAATATAACTTCTATACAAATATACCCAAACATAACTCATTATGTTGTCTTCCTTGCCCAACTTCAACTAATTTGCTCAAGTTTGAAAATAATTAATGGGGCTCACAATCATAGAAGATGTCCAAGATAGTATATTTATATGTGAAATCTCTCTTCCTTCAATATTCTTTCATGAATTGTTCAAGTGACCAATGTTGTGTTTGCTAACTTTCAATAAATTTTTCCACCTATACTTCTTATATGTGAAGTATCTCATTTAAAAATTTCAGATCTTAAGTATTTTATTCAAAAAACAAAGATAACAAAATAAAATGACATTCCAAGTATAGCACAACCCATGTGAAGAAGCAAAAACTTAGGCTCAACCGAGGATAAACGATAATTGTTGCTGAAGAAAGGTGGGATGCCTACCGGGGCATCCCCAAGCTTAGATGCTTGAGACTTCTTGGAATATTATCTTGGGATGCCTTTGGCATCCCCAAGTTTAGGCTTTTGTGTCTCCTTAATTCCTTTTATATCATGGTTTCCCTAAATCTCAAAAACTTCATCCACACAAAACTCAACAAGAACTCGTGAGATAAGTTAGTATAAATCAATGCAATAACCTTATCATTCTCTACTGTAGCAAATCACTAAAATTATTATTTTACATTGCATACTAAATGACTTTGCATATTTAATACTCCTATCCTAAAATAGAATCATTAAACAAGCAAACATATGCAAACAATGCAAACATAACAGCAATCTGTCAAAACAGGACAATCTGTAAAGAATGCAAGAAGATTCATACTTCTCTAACTCCAAAAATTCTGAAAAATTACCACACTGTACAAACTTTGTTGTATCTTATTGTGTAAAAAATTCAAGATTTTATCATGTTCTGACTATTCACAAATATTCAAAAAATTACAACAAACTTTTTGTTTTCAAACAGCAACATATAGACTTGCAAAATAAGCATGGTAAAGGCTATACTTGACACTTTTATTGAAATAAAAGATGCAAAACATTACTATAAATAAAAGCAAGCAAATACTAATAAAATAAAATGATGCTCCAAGCAAAACTCATATCATGTGACGAATAAAAATATAGCTCCAAGTGAGGTTACCGATAATGTTGGAGACGAAAGAAGGGATGCCTTCCGGGGCATCCCCAAGCTTAGTTGCTTGGGTCTTCCTTGAATATTACCTTGGGGTGCCTTTTGCATCCCCAAGCTTAGGTTCTTGCCACTCCTTATTCTCCTCATATCGATATCTCACCCAAAACTTGAAAACTTCAATCACACAAAACTTAACGGAACTTCGTGAGATTGGTTAGTATGATAATGAGCAAATCATTCACTTAGGTACTGTCAAAGACAATATTCATAATTGTTCTCACACAATTCCTACTGTATATCATTTCCACAATTTATATCACTTAATATAAGTTATGGAAACACTAAAACAAGCAAACTATGCATTGAAAACAGAATCTGTCAAAAACAGAACGGTCTATAAAGATCTGGACCATGACCATACTTATGTAAATCCAAAAATTCTAAAAATGAGGACAACGTAGGCAATTTTTTATACCAAACATGTATAAAAAATTCAGAATTTTATCACGTTCCAGTGAATTTAAACAATTCTATTACTGGAAGCAAAAGTTTCTGTTTTTGCACAGAATCAAGTCAAGTATCATCCACACTATCCCAAAGGCTTTACTTGGCACTTTATTGAAACAAAAACTATAAAACATGATTACTACAATAGCTTAATCATGTGTGAACACAAAAACAGTAGATAATAGTGTTGGGTTCTCTCCCAACAAATGCTTTTCTTCAATGCCTTTTTAGCTAGGCATGATGATTTCAATGATGCTCACATAAAAGTAAAGAATCGAAACATAACGGGAGCATCATGAAGCATATGACTAGCACATTTAAGCCTAACCCACTTCCTATGCATAGGGATTTTGTGAGGAAACAATTTATGGGAACAAGAATCAACTAGCATAGGAAGGCAAAACAAGCATGACTTCAAAACTTTCAACACATAGAGAGGAAACTTGATATTATTGCAATATGTAAAAGCATATATTCCTCTCTCATAATAATTTTCAGTAGCATCATGAATGAATTCAACAATATAGCTATCACATAAAGCATTCTTTTCATGATCCACATGCATAATATTTGTATTACTCTCCACATAAGCAAATTTATTCTCATCAATAGTAGTGGGAGAAAACTCAACAAAATAAGTATCACATGATACTTGATCCACATAATCAATTTGAGCATTAAAATCATGATGAAAAGTTTCTTGGATATCATTACTCTTTATAGCATACATATCATCAAAATAATCATCATATATAGCAACTTTTTTTTACCATAGTCAATTGAAACCTCTTACAAAATAGTGGATTCATTATTGAATAAAGTTATGACCTCTCCAAATCCACTTTCATCAATATCGTAATAAGATTCAGCACCCTCCAAAATAGTGGGATCATTAGCTAGAGTTGACACTCTTCCAAACCCACTTTCATCAATATAATCATCATAAATAGGAGGCATGATATCATCATAATAAACATTCTGATCAAAACTTGGGGACTAAAAATATCATCTTCATCAAACATAGCATCCCCAAGCTTATGGTTTTGAATATTATTAGCATCATGGATATTCAAAGAATTCATACTAACAACATTGCAATCATGCTCACCATTCAATGTTTTTTTGCAAAACATTTTATTGAATTCTTCTTCTATCGATTGAGCACAATTTTCCTTTCCATCATTTTCACGAAAGACATTATAGAGATGAATAATATGAGGCAACCTCAATTCCATTTTTTTGTAGTTTTCTTTTATAAACTAAACTTGTGATAAAACTAGAAACTAAAAGATTCAATTGCAAGATCTAAAGATATGCCTTCAAGCACTCACCTCCCCGGCAACGATGCCAGAAAAGAGCTTGATGTCTACCACGCAACTTTATTCTTGTAGACTCCTGTTGGGCCTCCAAGCGCAGAGTTTTGCAGGATAGTAGCAATTTTCCCTCTAGTGGATGACCTAAGGTTTATCAATCCGTGGGAGGTGTAGGATGAAGATGGTCTCTCTCAAACAACCCTACAATCAAATACAAGAAATCTCTTGTGTCCCCAACACACCAAATACAATGGTAAATTGTATAGGTGCACTAGTTAGGCAAAGAGATGGTGATACAAGTGTAGTATGGATAGTAGATATAGGTTTTTGTAATCTGAAAATAAAAAAACAGCAAGGTAGCAAATGATAAAATGGAGCACACACGGTATTGCAATGCTTGAAAACAAGGCCTAGGGTTCATACTTTCACTAATGCAAAATCTCTCAACAATGATAATATAATTGGATCATATAACAATCCCTCAACGTGCAACAAAGAATCACCCCAAAGTTTCTATCAGAGAATGTAGGACGAAAACGTGCATCAACCCCTATGCATAGATTACCCCAATGTCACCTCGGGAATTCGCGAGTTGAGTGCCAAAACATACATCAAGTGAATCAATATAATACCCCATTGTCACCACGGGTATCCATATGCAAGACATACATCAAGTGTTCTCAAATCCAATATTCAATCCAACATAACGAAACCTCAAAGAGCAAGACTCAATTCATCACAAGAAGGTAGAGAGGGAAGAACACCATAAGATCCAAATATATTAACAAAGCTCACGGTACATCAAGATCGTGCCAAATCAAGAACACAAGAGAGGGAGATCAAACACATAGCTACTAGTACATACCCTCAGCCCCGAGGGTGAAATACTCCCTCCTCATCATGGTGGCCATCGGGATGATGAAGATGGCCTCCGGTGATGATTTCCCCCTCTGGCAGGGTGCCAGAATGGGGTCCCGATTGGTTTTTCGTGGCTACAGAGGCTTGCGGCGGCAGAAATTCTCATCTAGGGTTCTTTTTGGGGGTTTTGGTATTTATAGGATTTTTTGGCATCGGTCTCACGTCAAGGGAGTGCCCGAGGGGCCCACAAGCTTGGAGGGTGCGCCCCCCCCCAGGCTTGTGCCTCCCTCGTCCACTTCCTGGCCCAGCTCCAGTGCTTCGGGGGTCTCTTTTGGTCCATAAAAAATCACCATAAATTTTAAGCCCATTCCGAGATCTTTTATTTCTGCACAAAAAATGACACCACGGTAGTTCTGCTGAAAACAACGTTAGTCCGGATTAGTTTTAATCAAATCATACCAAAACCATATAAAATTGTTGTAAACATGGCATGAATACTTCATAAGTTATAGATACGTTGGAGACGTGTCAGCATCCCCAAGCTTAATTCCTGCTCGTCCTCGAGTAGGTAAATGATAAAAGAAATAGTTTATGAAGTGTGAATGCTAGCATAGTGCATAAATTTGATCAATGATAGTTCGAAACACTTTTTCTAGCATCATTATATATCATAAACAGTAGCTCATCTCATAAAACTTCTCATGATCAAGTAACAAGCTATTCTCTTTTTTTTTGCGGGTAACAAGCTATTCACATGTTAAAGCATAGACCATAAACTTTATTGAAAACTAACAAACTATGTTCTCAGTCATCAAACAATTGCAATTCATCTTATTTTCAGGAAGGGTCCATGTAAGAGCTTTGATTTACAAAATTCCACATACTCAACTATCATATAGTCTTCCATGATTGCTGACACTCAAAGCATATTTTTAGAACAAATAGCATCCATCAAACACAGAGAAAGATAGGGGCTTAATGTTTCGCCTCCCAACTTATTTATCATATAGATAATTGTCAACAATAATAATTCATGATCAAATATATTTGAATGGCTATATATGATTGGATCTTTCCCCACCACATGGTACTTGCCAACTAGAGAATAATTGAGGTTGAAATGAGAAGGAATACTACTGACTCTTGCATAAAAGTAAATGATAGGCCCATCGCAGAGGGAAGCAGGGATTTGCAGAGGTGCCAGAGCTCGAAGCTTTTAAAACAGAGATGAATATAATTTTGAGAGGTATGCTTTCATTGTTAGCATAACGACCGAGAGTTCCCAATATCTTCCATGCTAGACACATTATAGGCGGTTCCCAAACAGACAGGTAAAGTTTTTACTCCCCCTCTACTAATGTGGCGCCCCGACTCAGTCGTACACTAATCATACACGCAAACGTGTACGATCAAGCACAGGGACTCACGGGAAGATATCACAACACAACTCTAACACAATTTAAACGGAGATCCACAATATTACAGACCAGGGATCCGAAGATCCGAATACATAAGTCAGTCATACAAATATTATCTGAGTACAGACATAGTTAGACAAGTTTTGCCTTAAGAAGGCTAGCACAAACAGCGACACTAGATCGAAAGGCGTTGGCCTCCTACCTGGGAGCCTCCGATCCTACTCCTGGTCGGCTGGCTCAATCCAGTAGTAAGTGCCCTCTGGACCCTCCTGGTAGTAAGCTCCGGTGGTGGCATCTGGCTCCTGGACTCCATCGTCTGATGTATCATCAAGGTGGGGTATGGGGAAAAGAGAAAGTAAAGCAACCGTGAGTACTCATCCGAAGTACTCAGCAAGCAAGGATCTATACTACATATGCAACATTATCAATGGAGAAAGGCTGTATAAGTGGACTGGGCTGCAGAAATGCCAGAATAGAGAGAAGGCCTAGTCCTATCGAAGACTAGCATCTTCAAACATTTTCACGCGGCCATCATCTTGCAGTAGTAGAAGAGAGTAGAATAGCATTTTATTTAGCAAACATGTTGAAGTACAGCTTAAAGATCCTTCCTCGACTCCCAAGCGAGAAAGCGATCCCGAAGCATCAATTAAGTAACAAGTATCCAGTTCAAGTAGTAGATCGGAATACATAAACTGAGCGTCCTTTACCGTAGGACCGGCTATCGATAGATGATTCAACCCTGCAGGGGTGCACTACTGTTACCCAACACGCTCGATCAACTCTGGCCAGACACACTTGCTGGGTAATGCCCGTCCTCGGAAGATCAACACGAAGCAGCGCTCTACCTAGGCTCGGCAGAGAGGTCAGCACGCCGGACTAACCTATGCACCCAGAGGTCTTGGGCCATCGCCCTGGGCACCCTGCGCGTTGCGAGACTGGCCGGGGTGTAGGCGCGACACTGAACTCGTCAGTGAAGTATCCAACCCAATCCCGACAATCAGCCCACACGATGAATCGTGACGTCTGACGAGCTTTCGGGAGAAACGTACATCGCAGAGGGTCCCATAACCATTATCCCGCGTGGTGGTAGTGCGTATAGGGCACGTCGACCCACTCAGATCACACACCCAAATCCAATAGGCTCAATTAGTATCACGCGGAGACAATCAGAGTCTCTGATGCTCCGCCACAATATCACACTCGAGTGCCCTTCTGGCACACCCGACATCATAGATCCCCAGCGGGTACCCACCAGGGTGGACCCGCCTGTAACAAAGGTCAAAGTAATCGTGTGGTCATAACATCAAGGGGGAAACCCGAGGAATCACCCTCGACGGATTCCACTCGATGAAATCATCAGGGTGAACGTATGAGGCATCACCCTCGAGGTTCGCACTAAGGGGTCGCACGACAGAGTCGTATCGGAAGTGGAGAAGGAGGAATCACCCTCGATGACCATGACCGAACAGCTACACTGCAGAGTATTCATCGGGAGTGCGTTACGAGGTATCACCCTCGGCACTCGATAGTTACTACGCAGAGTCGTACAACTAAGGGGGTGTGAAGTGAGGTGTCGGTCTCTGGTCGACGATCACGTTGATCGAGTCGTCGATGATCAAGCAGAGGCAACAAGGATAAGGTGGTGGGGTCACTGATGGTTCACCACCAACCTATACTAAACAGTTTATCATAGGCAGGTAAGGTAACAATGAACAGGTTACAACAGCAGGCTATGCATCAGAATAGGAGCATACATTAACAGTAGCAAAATCTAATGCAAGCAGGAGGAATGGAATGGGCAATATCTGGATGCTCAGGGGGGGCTTGCCTGGTTGCTCTGGCAAGAGAGAGGGGTCGTCAACGGGCTGCTCATCGGTAGTGTAGTCGTACCCAGGTGCAGCGTCGTCGGTCTCGGCGTCTATCGAGAGAGAAGGAGGGGGAGAGAAACAATAAATTCATGGCAATAATGCAAACAATATGTATGACATGCCTAAATGATATGCTGGGGTGTTCTACTGCCTAACTAAATGATTTAGTTAATTTAGGAATTTATTCGGATTTATTTAATTAAAGTTGGGCACTATTCATTTATCGAAATCGGTCTAAAAGTTCAACGTTCTTATAGCTAGAGGCATCTCATAGGAATACGGAGGGCGTATTCGGGTTCGTATCGGAATTCTGAGCAAGTTTCATGTATAAAGTATTTTCATCAGAGTTACGTATCATTTAATATGATTTTCTAAAGTTTTTATTAATTTCTAGAATTTAATTATTTATTTAATTAAACATTATCCGAAACAGTGTATGCTGACATCATCATGACGTCAGCATGACGTCAGCAGTCAACCTGACAGGTGGGGTCCACCTATCATTGACTGATTAGTTAATTAAGGTTTAACTAACTAATTATTGTTTAATTAAACTAATTAACTAATTAGATTAACCTAATCAGAGTTAAATAAATTAATTAATTTGCTAATTAATTAATTAATTATTAATTTTAATAATTCATTTTTATTTTTATTTTCTTTTTCATTTCTTATTTTCCAAAAACCGTTTCTGGGCGTGGGCCCGCTCTGTCAGCGGCACAGGGGCCTTGCGGGCGCTGGTTAGCGGGCGAACGGGCGCGGGTGCGGGCACAGCCCGAGCAGGCGCGTGCCCGGGGCGTTGGGCACGCCCGGCGCACACCGGCGCCGGCGGCCATGGCCAAGGGAGCAGCGGGACCGGCGAGCTGCAGCGGAAGCAGGCCAGCGGGGGGCGACGGAGGGGGGGCCACAGGGCAGTGGCCCGCGGTGAGGCGAAGCAGAAGCAGCTGCAGCTAGCAGGGGAGGAGGCACGACGCGGGGCGTGGACGAGGCAGCGACGGGCGCAGCCACAGCGGCGAGCAGCGGCGCGGGCGAGGGAGGCCGAGAGCGGCGGGTGGGCGCGCGCGCGCGTACGGCTCAGTGGTCAGGGGCGCGCGCCGGCGCGGCGGCCAGATCGGCGATAGAGGGCAGGGGGAAAGTGGGCGGCAGTTGCTCACGTTCGTTGGAGGGGCAAGGGGCGGCGAGGCTCGGTGGAGCCTTTGGGGAGGAGACGAGGACGGCGGTCCGGCGAGGGGCGGCGTCGGGGACGAGGCGGCGGCGTCGAGCGAGGGCGAGGCGAGCGCGCGGGCTCGGGGCGATCCCAATCCAGGAGGGGATCGAGGGAGGGGGGGAAATGCGAGGGGAGTGGGTGGCTGTCAGTGGGGGTTAGGGTTCGGCCTGGGGAGGGTATAGGCCAGGGGGGAAATGGGCCGGCCGGCTGGGCTATGGCCCAGTTGGGCCAGGGGGTTTTTCCTTTTTCTTTTTTGTTTTATTTTTGTTTTGTTTTCTTTTGTCTTTTTCTTTTTATTTATTCCTATCTCCTGTTTTGTAATTAGTTAGGCCACCAAATGATTTTTGTAAAACATGGCAATTGTTCCATCAATTACTAGGCATTATCTGCCACTGCCAAAAATTGGTTTGGAGTCAACTTGAGTTCACACAATTTTATAATAAGTAAAATGTATTAGTTCATGCTGTTTTTGTAATGTTAGAGCCACCTAATTAATTTATTAATTGTTGGTTACCATTTTAGAATAGTCTCTGGAATATTTGTTATTGATTGAACATTTTAGTTTCTATGTTGGATAACTTTTATTTTCCACTTTCATTTAAACTTGAATTTGAGTTAGGAGTTGAAATGCAATATGATGCTAATGATGATTATGCACTATTAAACATGCTGACATGCCATTATCAAAAGTGATTACTGTGGCTAATGACATGGGGTGTTACAATTCTCCTCATCTATCAAGAATTCTCGTCCCGAGAATTAAGAGGAAGACTGATAGAAAGAGGGGTATTCTTCACGAAGACGATCCTCGCGTTCCCAAGTGGCCTCATCTTCAGAATGATTCGACCACTGAACTTTGAGGAATTTGATTGACTTTTGACGAGTCCGACATTCAGCTTCATCAAGAACACGGATGGGATATTCTGGATAAGACAGATCTTCCCGTAATTCAAGCACTTCGTGATCCACAGCTCGAATAGGATCCTTGAAGCAGCGACGGAGTTGGGATACATGAAAGACATCATGTACTTGTGAAAGATTTGGCAGCAATTGCAACTGATATGCCACTTCTCCTCGACGGGCAAGAATACGGAACAGGCCAATGTAACGAGGAGCCAACTTGCCTTTGATTCCGAACCTATGAGTGCCTTTCAACGGAGTGACGCGGAGGTAAGCTTGCTCGCCAGGTTGATAGACCATTTCCTGGTGCTTTCGGTCATAGTTGCTCTTCTGACGAGACTGAGCAGTTTTCAAATGTTCACGGATAATGCGGACTTGTTCTTCAGCTTGCTGAATAATGTCCGGTCCGACGAGTGAGCGTTCCCCAGTTTCTGACCAATTCAGAGGGGTTCGACACTTACGACCGTATAGAACTTCAAATGGTGCCATCTTCAAACTAGCTTGATAGCTATTGTTGTAAGAGAATTCGGCATACGGGAGAGATTCCTCCCATTTCTTACCGAAGGAGATGACGCAAGCTCGAAGCATATCTTCGAGCACTTGATTAACTCGTTCAACTTGACCCTGTGACTGAGGGTGAAAAGCGGTGCTGAAAGACAGATGAGTTCCCATAGCTTCTTGGAAACTATTCCTGAATCTGGAGGTGAAGAGGCTGCCACGATCAGAACTGATCTCCAACGGAACACCGTGGAGTGACACAATTCAGGAAACATACAAGTCTGCTAACTGACTAGCAGTGATTGTCTCTTTAACTGGCAGAAAGTGAGCAACCTTAGAGAATCGGTCAATGACGACAAAAATAGCATCATGACCCTTCTGGGATCTGGGAAAACTAGTAATGAAATCCATTTGGACCTTGTCCCATTTCCATTCAGGAATTGCAAGGGGTTGCAGAGTTCCAGCGGGCCTTTGATGTTGTGCTTTAATGCGGCGGCAAATGTCACACTCAGAAACATAACGAGCAATATCTCGCTTCATATTAGGCCACCAGTATCTCTGACAAATGTCACAGTACATCTTTGTGCTACTAGGATGAATTGACAGAGGAGTGTCATGAGCTTCCATCATAACATGTTCTCTCTCATCCTTGAACTTCGGTACGAAGAGTCGGTGTTGGAAGAATAGGATCCCATCATCTTTAAGATGGAATTCCGACGGCTTTCCTTTTTTGAGGTATCGCTTGATCCTTTCAACTTCAGAGTCATACCGTTGCATAGTCTTGATGCTTTGTTCTAAACCTGGTTCGACAACCAGGGTATTGAGATAACCCTGTGGAACAATATGGAGGTTCAATTTGCGAAGCTCTTCATGGAGAAGAGGTTGTGTTTCCTGAACCGTAAGATTCTTGCAATAAGTCTTACGACTCAAAGCATCGGCCATTACATTAGCCTTGCCAGGGGTGTATGAGATATTCATATCATAATTGGCTATTGTCTCGAGCCATCTTTGTTGACGAAGGTTCAGATCTGGTTGAGTATATAAATACTTCAAACTTTGATGATCCGTATATATCTCGCAACGATTACCGAGAAGGTAATGTCGCCATAGCTTCAGGGCATAAATAACCGCAGAAAGTTCAAGATCGTGCACTGGGTAATTTTCTTCATGAGGACGCAATTGTCGGGAGGCATAAGCAATCACCTTGCGTTCTTGCATTAGGACACAGCCTAATCCTTGACGGGAGGCATCACAGTATATCACGAAATCCTTTTGGGAATCCAGGGGTGCTAAGACTGGGCAGATGTTAATTTATCTTTTAGTGTCTGAAAGCTTTCTTGACATTTTTCTGTCCACTCAAATTTAACACCTTTGTGAAGCAGATTTGTCAATGGTTTCGCAATCTTGGAAAAGTTTTCAACGAATCGACGGCAATAACTTGCAAGTCTGAGAAAACTTCTAACTTGCTTAACATTTCGGGGGAGTCCAGTCAAGAATTGCCTGAACTCGTTCGGGGTTAACAGCAATTCCATCCTTGGAAATCACATGACCAAGGTAAGTTACTTCAGAAAGCCAAAATTCACATTTGGAATACTTGGCATACAACTG
Organism: Thinopyrum elongatum; assembly: GCA_011799875.1. Classification (NCBI taxonomy): domain Eukaryota; kingdom Viridiplantae; phylum Streptophyta; class Magnoliopsida; order Poales; family Poaceae; genus Thinopyrum; species Thinopyrum elongatum. The sequence goes on from CM022302.1 coordinate 341,857,320, forward strand.
GTGTTCTCGAAGCCTTTCTAGTACCAAACGGAGGTGTTCAGCATGTTCTTCTTTATTCTTAGAATAAACCAGAATATCATCTAGATATACCACGACGAATTTGTCGAGGTAATCCATGAATATATAATTCATCAGACGGGAGAAAATTGCTGGAGCATTCGTTAGGCCAAATGACATGACGGTGTATTCATAAGAGCCATAGCGAGTGACGAATGCAGTCTTGGGAATATCCTCTTCACGGACACGGATCTGGTGATAACCCAACCTCAAGTTGAGTTTAGAGAACACCGATGATCCAGCAAGTTGATCATAAAGATCATTGATTCGGGGCAGTGGGTATTTATTCTGGATTGTGGCTTGGTTAATGGGCCGATAATCCTGAACCAAACGGTTAGTTCCATCCTTCTTCTTAACGAAGAGTGAAGGTGCTCCCCAAGCAGAGGAACTGGGGCGGATGAAACCACTCTTAAGCGACTTGTCGATTTCTTCCTTAAGCTCGAGTAGGTGATGCGGAGGCATCTTATAAGGTCGCTTGGCAATAGGGACGGTGCCAGGCTTCAAGTCAATGACAAACTCGACAGCTCTAGCCGGGGGTATTCCTGGAAGTTCTTCTGGAAAGACGTCTGGAAAATCTCGAACGACAAGAACGTTCTCGATCCCTTCCAGAGGTGAGGCGTTCAAAGCATTCAGAACATATATCTGAGCTTCAGCGTCCCGTGTAATGCGGGCGGTATAGTTCACTATCTCGTCAGAGGGGTGAAGAAGTTGGACGACTTTAGTGGCACCAATTAATCGAAGCAATGTGAGCTTTCAACCAATCCATTCCAAGAATGAGGTCTATGGTGGAAGACTTCAAGACGATGGGCGAGGCAAGGAATTCCAACCCTTTAATTTCGACTGTAATGTTAGGTGCTATCACGTCAGCATGACAGTGACCTCCGGGAGTTTTAATGACTAACGGAGTATGCATTTTCTCATATCGAATGCCATGCATAAATGCAAATTTTCCAGAGATGAATGAATGTGATGCTCCTGAATCAAATAAAACAGAAGCAGGTACTGAGTTAACAAGAAGGGTACCCATCACAGTAGCAGGTTGATCCTGGACTTCTTCAATGTCAATGTTGTAAGCGTGCCCACGACCATGTGCAGCAGACCCAGTATTATAGTTGCGGGTCTGATTGTTGCCACGACCATTGCCATGGCCAGCATGAGGAAAAGCTAACTGATTCTGAGTCTGGCGGCAGTCCTTAGCCTGGTGACCTGGTTTGCGGCACTTGAAGCACAGACCATCCTCAGGACGAAGAGGAGCATTGTTTTGAATAGCTTGAGCTTTTGGCTGCCTCGGTGGTGGAGGAGGCAGAAGTGGTGAAGCATAGTTGTTCTTTTGTGCAGAGGTATTGGGACGGATCGCATTGTTGGGAATCCAAACTCGACGCTTCGATGCTGAGCCCGAAGATGAGCCAGCATCACGATAGCGCTTCTGCTGTCTCAACAAGAATAGCCTTGTTCATTAGAGTTGAAAAGTCATTGAAGTCTTGAGCAGCAAGTGCAAGCTTGAGGTCGGGGTGTAGTCCATTACGGAACTTCTCCTGTCCACGGGCATCTGTGGTGATGTCTTCTTTAGCATAGCGGGAGAGGTCTAGAAATTCCCACTGATAAGCTTCGACAGTCTTGTTGCCCTGAGTGAGGTTACGGAACTGGGTCTTCATGCGTTCCATAATTGCCTGAGGGATGTAACGTGTACGAAAAGCAGCCTGGAACTCATACCAGGTGATGACTGTTCCAACAGGCAGAGTACGCTTGTGTGTGTCCCACCATTGAGCTGCGGGGCCCTTTAAGAAAAAGGCCGCGAAGTTGACAAAGTTGGCAGGGGCAACATTAGCAGACTCCATCTCGTGAGTGATGTCGCGGAGCCAGTCATCTGCATCCAGTGGCTTGTCAGAGTTGCGGAACTGAGTTGGGTTAAGTCGCATAAACTCTGTCAAAGTTATTGAAGTTGGGTTCTGGTTCTGGTTGTTCTGATGCGGAAACTGAGCCATGATTCCAGTCATGAACTGGCGGTTAAGCTCAAACTGTTGCATCATAGTTGCCATATAGTCTGGCGGTGGTGGGTGTTTAGGGGTACCACGACCACGACCACCTGGTCTAACCATCCTGCTAAGTATCAACAGGGGGTAGTTTAGTAAAAGTAATTGCAAGCGTTTAGTGACAAGCATGATGTAACTCGACAACAATTAATTAGTGAAACAGATACATAACAGTAGTCAATTAAGACATACAGATCCATACACAGAGTCGGGTTCATGCGGACAGCATAACGGCGCAAATTCAAAAGCTAGACATACTAGGCGGCGTGCAGGCATGTGGTAAGGAAGTACACAACGAGACATAGCAAAGGCTACATCAATGTCGGAGAAAACCACTGAAACGGGGTAACTGCAAGTGCGGACGATGAATGTTCGTCGTAGAAGGATCCTGCGCTCCATGTGCACTCTGATGCAGAATCCGGTCTCGAGCTGTAAGAAGAGGTCCACGTGCGGGTGTATGACCTCCAACAGTAGGCCAAGCAATACCAGCATACATCTGAGTCCTGCGCGGGTAAAGGATGTGCTCCGGATGTATCCCTGCGCGAACAGCGGGTAGCAACTACGTCATAGCATCGTAGAGACGTGCTCGAGTGGCAACCAACTCGACGGCAAGAGCCTGAACAGTGCGATCCAGAGCCTGAGTGCACTGAATCAGAACGCGCGGGTCATAGCGACGAGGCTCGTACGGGGCACAGATAGCTGTGTAGTATCCAGTAGCATCTCCAGCAGGGGCATACGAAATGTATCGGAACTCAGAGTCATCCAAGATATCGCTGAACTGTCCTCGGAGATGTGCGACAGCAGAGTAGGCGGCATCATGGACTGCCATCTCAATCGTCATGCCGATACCGTGGTAAAGGTGTAGCTCGGTGTCTGAGTCATTTTGCTGATCATAGATACGAACATCAGCATGGTACTGCTCCTGGTTGAACTCGCGGTAATCCTCGTAAACCAAGTACTCAGGATACCAACGGTAGCCAAGTCTGGTCATGAGAGCGATCAAGACAGCTGGAAACCCAGGGGCATCACGAGCCCAAGTGCGAAGCACAAGCTGTGTCGTAGGACGTGGTGGAAACAAACGGTCCATCTGAAACAGAGGAAATTCAGATTTGTCAAATGACAATGAGAAGTTTAACACAACTCGGAGAGAAAGGTTAAACAAAACAATGGAAAGGAAAATGATTATCAGACTAATCAGATCAATGACAGGGAAATCGCATAGACATCCGGCTCTCCGGGTAGACAGGATTTACGAGATCCTAAGTGTCGGCGTTAGTAAAATTTATTTAACCCGAGTAGAAGAGAGATCAGAGTCCCAGAGTATAGACGAGGAATAAAAGATCCTAATACCACCCAGTTGGCGACGTGGGCCCGTAAGCCACACAGCCAAGTTAGTAAATTAGTTTTTCGATGTCTAGACTCAACTTCGGCCAAGGAATTGGAAGGGGGCTTCCTACAGGCAGTCGGCTCTGATACCAACTGTGGCGCCTCGACTCAATCGTACAATAATCATACACGCAAACGTGTATGATCAAGCACAGGGACTCACGGGAAGATATCACAACACAACTCTAACACAATTTAAACGGAGATCCACAATATTACAGACCAGGGATCCGAAGATCCGAATACATAAGTCAGTCATACAAATATTATCTGAGTACAGACATAGTTAGACAAGTTTTGCCTTAAGAAGGCTAGCACAAACAGCGACACTAGATCGAAAGGCGTTGGCCTCCTGCCTGGGAGCCTCCGATCCTACTCCTGGTCGGCTGGCTCAATCCAGTAGTAAGTGCCCTCTGGACCCTCCTGGTAGTAAGCTCCGGTGGTGGCATCTGGCTCCTGGACTCCATCGTCTGATGTATCATCAAGGTGGGGTATGGGGAAAAGAGAAAGTAAAGCAACCGTGAGTACTCATCCGAAGTACTCAGCAAGCAAGGATCTATACTACATATGCAACATTATCAATGGAGAAAGGCTGTATAAGTGGACTGGGCTGCAGAAATGCCAGAATAGAGAGAAGGCCTAGTCCTATCGAAGACTAGCATCTTCAAACATCTTCACGCGGCCATCATCTTGCAGCAGTAGAAGAGAGTAGAATAGCATTTTATTTAGCAAACATGTTGAAGTACAGCTTAAAGATCCTTCCTCGACTCCCAAGCGAGAAAGCGATCCTGAAGCTTTAATTAAGTAACAAGTATCCAGTTCAAGTAGTAGATCGGAATACATAAATTGAGCGTCCTTTACCGTAGGACCGGCTATCGATAGATGATTCAACCCTGCAGGGGTGCACTACTGTTACCCAACACGCTCGATTAACTCTGGCCGGACACACTTGCTGGGTAATGCCCGTCCTTGGAAGATCAACACAAAGCAGCGCTCTACCTAGGCTCGGCAGAGAGGTCAGCACGCCGGACTAACCTATGCACCCATAGGTCTTGGGCCATCACCCTGGGCACCCTGCGCGTTGCGAGACTGGCCGGGGTGCAGGCGCGACACTGAACTCGTCAGTGAAGTATCCAGCCCAATACCGACAATCAGCCCGCACGGTGAATCATGACGTCTGACGAGCTTTCGGGAGAAACGTACATCGCAGAGGGTCCCATAACCATTATCCCACGTGGTGGTAGTGCGTATAGGGCACGTCGACCCACTCAGATCACACACCCAAATCCAATAGGCTCAATTAGTATCACCCGGAGACAATCAGAGTCTCTGATGCTCCGCCACAATATCACACTCGAGTGCCCTCCCGGCACACCCGACATCATAGATCCCCAGCGGGTACCCACCAGGGTGGACCCGCCTGTAACAAAGGTCAAAGTAATCATGTGGTCATAACATCAAGGGGGGAACCCGAGGAATCACCCTCGGCGGATTCCACTCAATGAAATCATTAGGGTGAACGTATGAGGCATCACCCTCGAGGTTCGCACTGAGGGGTCGCACGACAGAGTCGTATCAGAAGTGGAGAAGGAGGAATCACCCTCGATGACCACGACCGAACAGCTACACTGCAGAGTATTCATCGGGAGTGCGTTACGAGGTATCACCCTCGAGACTCGATAGTTACTACGCAGAGTCGTACAACTAAGGGGGTGTGAAGTGAGGTGTCGGTCTCTGGTCGATGATCACATTGATCGAGTCATCGATGATCAAGCAGAGGCAACAAGGATAAGGTGGTGGGGTCACTGATGGTTCACCACCAACCTATACTAAACAGTTTATCATAGGCAGGTAAGGTAACAATGAACAGGTTACAACAGCAGGCTATGCATCAGAATAGGAGCATACATTAACAGTAGCAAAATCTAATGCAAGTAGGAGGAACGGAATGGGCGATATCTGGATGCTCAAGGGGGGGGTTGCCTGGTTGCTCTGGCAAGAGAGAGGGGTCGTCAACGGGCTGCTCGTCGGTAGCGTAGTCGTACCCAGGTGCAGCGTCGTCGGTCTCGGTGTCTATCGAGAGAGAAGGAGGGGGAGAGAAACAATAAATTCACGACAATAATGCAAACAATATGTATGACATGCCTAAATGATATGCCGGGGTGTTCTACTACCTAACTAAATGATTTAGTTAATTTAGGAATTTATTCGGATTTATTTAATTAAAGTTGGGCACTATTCATTTATCAAAATCGGTCTAAAAGTTCAACGTTCTTATAGCTAGAGGCATCTGACAGGAATACGAAGGGCGTATTCGGGTTTGTATCGGAATTCTGAGCAAGTTTCATGTATAAAGTATTTTCATCGGAGTTACGGATTATTTAACATGATTTTCTAAAGTTTTTATTAATTTTTGGAATTTAATTATTTATTTAATTAAACATTATCCGAAACAGTGTATGCTGACATCATCATGACGTCAGCATGACATCAGCAGTCTACCTCACAGGTGGGGTCCACCTATCATTGACTGATTAGTTAATTAAGGTTTAACTAACTAATTACTATTTAATTAAACTAATTAACGAATTAGATTAACCTAATCAGAGTTAATTAAATTAATTAATTAATTAATTATTAATTTTAATAATACATTTTTCTTTTCTTTTTCATTTCTTATTTTCCAAAAACCGTTTCTGGGCGTGGGCCCGCTCTATCAGCGGCACAGGGGCCTTGCGGGCGCTGGTTAGCGGGTGAACGGGAGCGGGCGCGTGCCCGGGGCGTTGGGCATGCCCGGTGCACGCCGGCGCCGGCGGCCAAGGCCAAGGGAGCAGCGGGACCGGCGAGCTGCAGCGGCAGCAGGCCAGCGGGGGGCGACGGAGGGGGGGCCACGGGGCAGTGGCCCACGGCGAGGCGAAGCAGAAGCAGCTGCAGCTAGCAGGGGAGGAGGCGCGACGCGGGGCGTGGAGGAGGCAGCAACGGGCGCAGCCACATCGGCGAGCAGCGGCGCGGGCGAGGGAGGCCGAGAGCGGCGGGCGCGCGCGCGCGCGCGTACGGCGCAGTGGTCAGGGGCGCGCACCGGCGCGGCGGCCAGTTCGGCGATAGAGGGCAGGGGGAAAGCGGGCGGCGGTTGCTCACGTTCGTTGGAGGGGCGAGGGGCAGCGAGGCTCGTTGGAGCCTTTGGGGAGGAGACGAGGACGGCGGTCCGGCGAGGGACGGTGTCGGGGACGAGGCGGCGGCGTCGAGTGAGGGCGAGGCGAGCGCGCGGGCTCGGGGCGATCCCGATCCAGGAGGGGATCAGGGGAGGGGGGAAATGCGAGGGGAGTGGGTGGCTATCGTTGGGGGTTAGGGTTCGCCTGGGGAGGGTATAGGCCAGGGGGGAAATGGGCCGGCCGGCTCGGCTATGGCCCAGTTGGGCCAGGGTGTTTTTCTTTTTTCTTTTTCGTTTTATTTCTGTTTTGTTTTGTTTTGTTTTCTCTTTTTCTTTTTATTTATTCCTATCTCCTATTTTGTAATTAGTTAGGCCACCAAATGATTTTTGTAAAACATGGCAATTGTTCCATTAATTACTAGGCATTATCTGCCACTGCAAAAAATTGGTTTGGAGTCAACTTGAGTTCACACAATTTTATAATAAGTAAAATGTATTAGTTCTTGCTGTTTTTGTAATGTTAGAGCCACCTAATTAATTTATTAATTGTTGGTTACAATTTTAGAATAGTCTCTGGAATATTTGTTATTGATTGAACATTTTAGTTTCTATGTTGGATAACTTTTATTTTCCACTTTCATTTAAACTTGAATTTGAGTTAGGAGTTGAAATGCAATATGATGCTAATGATGATTATGCACTATTAAACATGCTGACATGCCATTATCAAAAGTGATTACTGTGGCTAATGACATGGGGTGTTACAACCAACAAACACAAGCCATGGTGAGCCGAATCCTCGGGTGCCCTCCATACCAACAACGATCCGGGGGAGTTTTGTTTCATTATTATATTTTGATTTTGATTTTGATCATAGGACTGGGCATCCCAATTACGAGCCACTTTCTCGTGAATGACAAGCGAATAAACACTCATCGTGAGAATAACCCACCTAGCATGGAAGATACTGACCGCCCCTTGTCGCTTCATGAGCGATTTGGGCATACAAAACATATTATTATTTGAAGATTTAGAGTTTGGCACATGCAAATTTACTTGGAATGGCAGGTAAATACCGCATATAGGTAGGTATGGTGGACTCATATGGAATAACTTTGGGTTTAAGGAAGTGGATGCACAAGCAGTATTCCCGCTTAGTACAGGTGAAGGCTCCCAAAAGATCCTAAGCAAGCACCACATGTTGGAGGATCCATAACAATATAACTTCTATACAAATATACCCAAACATAACTCATTACGTTATCTTCCTTGTCCAAGTTCAACTAATTTGCTCAAGTTTGAAAATAATTAATGGGGCTCACAATCATAGAAGATGTCCAATATAGTATATTTATATGTGAAATCTCTCTTCCTTCAATATTCTTTCATGAATTGTTCAAGTGACCAATGCTGTGTTTGCTAACTTTCAATACATTTTTCCACCTATACTTCTTATATGTGAAGTATCTCATTTCAAAATTTCAGATCTTAAGTATTTTATTCAAACAACAAAGAAAACAAAATAAAATGACATTCCAAGTATAGCACAACCCATGTGAAGAAGCAAAAACTTAGGCTCACCGAGGCTAACCGATAATTGTTGATGAAGAAAGGTGAGATGCCTATCGGGGCATCCCCAAGCTTAGATGCTTGAGACTTCTTGGAATATTATCTTGGGATGCCTTTGGAATCCCCAAACTTGAGCTTTTGTGTCTCCTTAATTCCTTTTATATCACGGTTTCCCTAAATCTTAAAAACTTCATCCACACAAAACTCAACAAGAACTCGTTAGATAAGTTAGTATAAATCAATGCAATAACCTTATCATTCTCTACTGTAGCAAATCACTAAAATTATTATTTAACATTGCATACTAAATGCCTTTGCATATTTAATACTCCTATCCTAAAATAGAATCATTAAACAAGCAAACATATGCAAACAATGCAAACATAACAGCAATCTGTCAAAATAGGACAATCTGTAAAGAATGCAAGAAGATTCATACTTCTCTAACTCCAAAAAATCTGAAAAATTACCACACTGTATAAAATTTGTTGTATCTTATAGTATAATTTTTTTAAGATTTTATCATGTTCTGACTATTCACAAATATTCAAAAAATTACAACAAACTTTCTGTTTTCAAACAACAACATATAGACTTGCAAAATAAGCATGGTAAAGGCTATACTTGACACTTTTATTGAAATAAAAGATGCAAAACATTACTCTAAATAACAGCAAGCAAATACTAATAAAATAAAATGATGCTTCAAGAAAAACACATATCATGTGATGAATAAAATATAGCTCCAAGTGAGGTTATCGATAATGTTGGAGACGAAAGAAGGGATGCCTTCCAGGGCATCCCCAAGCTTAGTTGCTTGGGTCTTCCTTGAATATTACCTTGGGGTGCCTTGTGCATCCCCAAGCTTAGGTTCTTGCCACTCCTTATTCTCCTCATATCGATATCTCACCCAAAACTTGAAAACTTCAATCACACAAAACTTAACAGAACTTCGTGAGATTGGTTAGTTTGATAAAGAGCAAATCATTCACTTAGGTACTATCAAAGACAATATTCATAATTGTTCTCACACAATTCCTACTGTATATCATTTCCACAATTTATATCACTTAATATAAGTTATGGAAACACTAAAACAAGCAAACTATGCATTGAAAACAGAATCTGTCAAAAACAGAACAGTCTATAAAGATCTGGACCATGACCATACTTATGTAAATCCAAAAATTCTAAAAATTAGGACAATGTAGGCAATATTTTATACCAATCATGTATAAAAAATTCAGAATTTTATCACATTCCAGTGAATTTAAACAATTCTGTTACTGGAAGCAAAAGTTTCTGTTTTTGCCCATAATCAAGTCAAGTACAATCCACACTATCCCAAAGGCTTTACTTGGCACTTTATTGAAACAAAAACTATAAAACGTGATTACTACATTAGCTTAATCATGTATACACACAAAAACAGTAGGTAGTAGTGTTGGGTTGTCTCCCAACAAGCGTTTTTCTTTAATGCCTTTTTAGCTAGGCATGATGATTTCAATGATGCTCACATAAAAGTAAAGAATCGAAACATAACGGGAGCATCATGAAGCATATGACTAGCACATTTAAGCCTAACCCACTTCCTATGCATAGGGATTTTGTGAGGAAACAATTTATGGGAACAAGAATCAACTAGCATAGGAAGGCAAAACAAGCATGACTTCAAAACTTTCAACACATAGAGAGGAAACTTGATATTATTGCAATATGTAAAAGCATATATTCCTCTCTCATAATAATTTTCAGTAGCATCATGAATGAATTCAACAATATAGCTATCACATAAAGCATTCTTTTCATGATCCACATGCATAATATTTGTATTACTCTCCACATAAGCAAATTTATTCTCATCAATAGTAGTGGGAGAAAACTCAACAAAATAAGTATCACATGATACTTGATCCACATAATCAATTTGAGCATTAAAATCATGATGAAAAGTTTCTTGGATATCATTACTCTTTATAGCATACATATCATCAAAATAATCATCATATATAGCAACTTTTTTTTACCATAGTCAATTGAAACCTCTTCCAAAATAGTGGATTCATTATTGAATAAAGTTATGACCTCTCCAAATCCACTTTCATCAATATCGTAATAAGATTCAGCACCCTCCAAAATAGTGGGATCATTAGGTAGAGTTGACACTCTTCCAAACCCACTTTCATCAATATAATCATCATAAATAGGAGGCATGATATCATCATAATAAACATTCTGATCAAAACTTGGGGACTAAAAATATCATCTTCATCAAACATAGCATCCCCAAGCTTATGGTTTTGCATATTATTAGCATCATGGATATTCAAAGAATTCATACTAACAACATTGCAATCATGCTCACCATTCAAAGTTTTTATGCCAAACATTTTATTGAATTCTTCTTCTATCGATTGAGCACAATTTTCCTTTCCATCATTTTCACGAAAGACATTATAGAGATGAATAATATGAGGCAACCTCAATTCCATTTTTTTGTAGTTTTCTTTTATAAACTAAACTTGTGATAAAACTAGAAACTAAAAGATTCAATTGCAAGATCTAAAGATATGCCTTCAAGCACTCACCTCCCCGGCAACGATGCCAGAAAAGAGCTTGATGTCTACCACGCAACTTTATTCTTGTAGACTCCTGTTGGGCCTCCAAGCGCAGAGTTTTGCAGGACAGTAGCAATTTTCCCTCTAGTGGATGACCTAAGGTTTATCAATCCGTGGGAGGTGTAGGATGAAGATGGTCTCTCTCAAACAACCCTGCAATCAAATACAAGAAATCTCTTGTGTCCCCAACACACCAAATACAATGGTAAATTGTATAGGTGCACTAGTTCGGCGAAGAGATGGTGATACAAGTGTAGTATGGATAGTAGATATAGGTTTTTGTAATCTGAAAATAAAAAAACAGCAAGGTAGCAAATGATAAAATGGAGCACACACGGTATTGCAATGCTTGAAAACAAGGCCTAGGGTTCATACTTTCACTAATGCAAAATCTCTCAACAATGATAATATAATTGGATCATATAACAATCCCTCAACGTGCAACAAAGAATCACCCCAAAGTTTCTATCGGAGAATGTACGATGAAAACGTGCATCAACCCCTATGCATAGATTACCCCAATGTCACCTCGGGAATCCGCGAGTTGAGTGCCAAAACATACATCAAGTGAATCAATATAATACCCCATTGTCACCACGGGTATCCATATGGAAGACATACATCAAGTGTTCTCAAATCCAATATTCAATCCAACATAACAAAACCTCAAAGAGCAAGACTCAATTCATCACAAGAAGGTAGAGAGGGAAGAACACCATAAGATCCAAATATATTAACAAAGCTCGCGGTACATCAAAGTCGTGCCAAATCAAGAACACGAGAGAGGGAGATCAAACACATAGCTACTAGTATATACCATCAGCCCCGAGGGTGAACTACTCCCTCCTCATCATGGTGGCCATCGGGACGATGAAGATGGCCTTCGGTGATGATTTCCCCCTCCGGCAGGGTGCCAGAACGGGGTCCTGATTAGTTTTTCATGGCTATAGAGACTTGTGGCAGTAGAGATTCTCATCTAGGGTACTTTTCGGGGGTTTTGGTATTTATAGGAATTTTTGGCGTCGGTCTCACGTCAAGGGGGTGCCCGAGGGCCCACAAGCTCGGAGGGCATGCCCCCCAGGCTTGTGTCTCCCTCGTCCACTTCCTGGACCAGCTCCGGTGCTTCAGGGGTCTCTTTTGGTCCATAAAAAATCACCGTAAATTTTCAGCCCATTCCGAGAACTTTTATTTCTGCACAAAAAATGACACCACGGTAGTTCTGCTGAAAACAACGTTAGTCCGGATTAGTTTTAATCAAATCATACCAATACCATATAAAATTGTTGTGAACATGGCATGAATATTTCATAAATTATAGATACGTTGGAGACGTATCATAAGTATGTTGTAACATTCATGCCCAAAGATCACTTCCTCGACTCCCTGCGAGAAAGCGATCCCGGAGCCATCATATCCATCTCATGCCTCAGCATCCAGTTCTAGTTGTATCGATCGGGATACAACTCTGAGCATCCTATTACCGTGGACACGGCTATTCGAATAGATAAACTTCCCTGCAGGGGTGCACCACATTACCCAACATGCTCGATCACTCTAGCCCGACACACTTTCCTGGGTCATGCCTGGCCTCGGAAGATCAACACGTCGTAGCCGTACCTAGGCTCAACAGAGAGGCCAGCACGCTGGTCTACATTCTAAGCATGCAGGGGTCTTGGGCCCATTGCCCTTTGCACTCCTTCACGTTGCGTGGGCAGCCGGGATTAGTCCTGGCGACCTCCTTATACAAGGCAGGTGCTTACGCGGACCACCCGAACGCGCGCCACTCAGTCGCTGACGTCTGGAGAGCTTCGGTTGATACATACGACGTCGAGTGCCCATAACCGTTTCTGTGTGGTGGTTAGTGCGTATAGGCCAGTGACCAACTCAGATCAAATACCCAATCTCGTTAGTGTCTTGGGAGCTCGCGGTAACGAGCAGAGACTCATGATCATGTGACCCCGTCGCCCCGTCTCATGGACTTACGACAAGGGCCCGAAATGCCCGGCCGTGCCACGTAGAAATCTCGCGGGTATCCTCTAGGTCAACCCGACTACACATCAACTTGCGGGTACCCTCATGGTCAACCCGACTCGCAAGAGACTGTCGGGAACTCAGGTCCACCTCTACCGGGGTGGTACCGCCTGTCCCTCCAGTCTTGTAGTAACCTAACTTTCGCGGGTACCCCTCGGGGCCGACCCGTCTTTAACATGGTTCTGGGGGTAAAGTCAAAGTAACCATGTGTCCAAAACACCAAGGGGGAATCCGAGGAATCACCCTCGATGGATTCCACTTGATGTAATCGTCAAGGTGAACTTAGAGGAATCACCCTCGAGGGTTCACTCTTGATGTGTTGCATGACAGAGTCATTATCGGGAGTGGTGAAGGAGGAATCACCCTCCGTAGACCACGGCCGATTAACTACACTATAGAGATCTCATCAGAAAACGCTATACGAGGTATCACCCTCGGCACTCGATAGTAACGCTGCAGTGTCGTACAACTAAGGGGGTGTGTGATGTGATGTGTCGGGCTTTGGACGTCGATCATGTTGATCGAGTCATCGGTCATCAAGCGGGGGCAACTGGGACAAGGTGAGGGGCCACTGATGGATAACTAATCAACCTATACTAAGTAGTTTAGAATAAGCAGGTAATGTACAAAGCAGGTTACAAAGGTAGGCTATGCATCAGAATAGGATCATACAAAAGCAGTAGCAATTCTAATGCAAGCATAAGAGAGAAGAGAAATGGGCGATATCGGAATGATCAAGGGGGTTTGCTTGCCTGGAAGCTCTGCAGACAGACTCGGACCCTTGACGGTGAAGTAGTCGATCACCTATTCAACCGCGGTCTCGGGGTCTACCGGAAAAGAAGTAATGGAGGGGGAACACAATAAATAGCAGAGCAATCAAAAGTATCACAAAGCATGACATGGCAATACGCTATACTAGGGGTGACCTAATGCAGTGCTACGTGTTACAGACGGAGTGGGAAAATATCCGAGAATATTTTCCCGTCTCCAGGCAATTATCGAACAAACGATCCAGAGGGGAAGGATCCATGTTCATCATGTTAGAAACATGTGACAGATGAACGGATTGCATATTCGGATCCGTCACGTTTTTCTGATCATTTTTCATATATAAATTATTTTCATCGGAGTTACGGATTAGTTTATATGATTTTTCAAATTTTTAATCATTTTTTGAAATTACTGGGTTACTATTTATTTCAAATTATTAATTATCTAAATTGCTATGTGCATACAGAAATATGCTACAGTGAATGACAGTGGGGCCAGTCAACTGCCCAGTCAGCAGTTGTCTGGTCAAAGGGCCCAGTGGGCCCCATCCGTCATTGACACATAGATTTTTGACTAATTATCTAAATGTTTAGTTATGCAGGGTGGCCCACATGTTAGTGTCACTTAGTGTTCAAGTTAGTGCTAATTAGGGTTTAACGCCATAATCTAATGGCCAGGGGCCTGCTAGCCAGCGGCACAGGGGCCGGTTCAAGCGCTATGCGCGCAGGCGACCACAGGCCCGGCAGGGATGGCACGGGATCTTGCTGGAATCGCCGCACGGGCAACAAAGGGACGAGCGGGTGGGATCTGCAGCAGCAGTGGCAGCACGCAGCAACGCGAGCGCAGGCAGAGGAGCACGACGCGGGGGAAGCCGCAAGGCGCGGGTAGCAGAAGCACGGGGGAGCAGCGAGCAGCAGCGGTCGAGGCCGGGCGGAAACGGGCTCGACCGGCTGGAGGTGGGGCGCAGGTCGCATCAGAGGACGGCCAGGTGAGGTAGCAGGGGGGGCGGCCACGGTCGAACACAGGCAGCGGCGACAGCAGTAAGAAGCAGTAGTGGTAGACGGGCGCATGGCGGGGTAGCGGGCGGTGCGGGCGCGCGCGGGGGTAGCGGGCCGCGGCTGCAGCAGGGGCGTGACCCGGGCGTTCGTGAGAGGGGCGGCACGCGGAAGCAGACAAGGCCAGTAGCGAGCATGACGAGCGCGGCTCCGGCATGGAGGGCTGCAACCTACGGTGATTGAAACAAGGGGGGAAAGGGGGAAAACGGCGGAGGAGCTCACAAGGGAGGCCGTGGGCGAGCTCGACGAGGCCAGGGTGGTCGGAGACGAGCGAATCGGAAGGTGAGGTGTGGCAGATGCGGTCGGGGAAGAAGCTGGTCGATGGCGATGATGCAGCGGTGATCCGGGTTGATTCAGCCTCGTAGACGATGTAGTTGTGGACGAAGTTCCTCCTGGACACCTTCACAGGGCGCGGAAACAATGAAGAGCACCGGCGGCTTGGCTTGTCAGGGGAAGAAGAAGCGGCGCGGGCGGGCGGAGGGGGAAAGTGGGGCGAATGGGGGAGGGCTAGGGCATGTCCAGGGCGTCGAGGGGAGTCTTTATCCTCGCGAGGGGTCACCGATGGCTGCTGCGTGGCCGAACCATGTCATGGACGCCGCGGGGGAGTCCACCGCGCCTCCTGTGAACAGGAGGTTGAAGACAATCTATGAGGTGGGCTGGGTCTAAGACACTGTGCACTTACAGCCCAATTGGACAGTGAACGTTTCTCCTATTTTCCTTTTTTTTTAATTTTCGGTTTCTTTTATTTTCTTTACTATTTTACATTAAGTTGAGCCAACGATTGAATTTTGTTAAATATGATAATTGGCACAAAAATACCATGCAATTTTCTGAACTTGCACAAAAAGATTTAAATATTTATTTGTCATTTAATGGTTAATTCAAATGCTGTTAGCTCTTGTTTTAATTATTTTAGAGGCATTTAAATATTTCCAAATCTGCTGGTTGCTGTTTGTTAATTAGTTAGTGAATATATGTAACAATTTGAACATTTTTAAACCACTGTTTTATGAAACTATAATTTGACTTTTTATTTGAATTTGTATTTGAACTTAGTTTGAAACAATTGAGGTTTAGCAAAATTTTAAATCATGATGACCTGGCATCATTAACAGGGGTTTAATGAAGCTTAACTATCGGGGTGTCACAAGGAACTTCAGGTATACCTGGCCATATCTCGGGCCGGGCCGGGCCAAAAAAGCCTGGTGCTGAAAACCCAGGCCCGAGCCCGGTCCGGCCCGACCACCGGGCCTACTAAATCGGGCCCGAGCCCGGCCCGAATCTAGAAAATCCCGACACGACTCGCTCGGCCCGGCCCGACCACGGCTAAAAACCCATTTTTCACAGGCCCGAGCCCGACTCGATTTGTCTGTCGGGCTTGATTTTCAGGCCCGAGCCCGGCCCAATGGCATGTTCAGGCTCATCCCGGCCCTGGATTTTCGGGCTGGGTCAGGTCGGGCCGTCCGGGCCGGGCTGCCCATGGCCAGGTCTAACTTCAGGCATCCGCACGTGAGACCCTCCACACTAGGTGGTTGGGCATTACGGTTCTTGTGTGGACTCTGTGGTCAATTCGTAATAAGCTTGTGATTGACTGTTGTAACACCCCATGTATTACTTTACAGCAATCACCCTGTTGATAGTGCCATGTCATCATGATCAACAGTGCTTAATCATCATTAGTAACATATCCCTTTTCAAATTCAAATTCAATTGAAAATTCAAACTGAAAGTGAAAATAAAAGTTGTTCAAATTTGAAAACTAAATTGTTCATAATATTGTAAATAATCCAGAGACAATTCTAAAATTGTAACCAACAATAAATAAATTAATGAGGTGGCTCTAACATTACCAAAACAGCAAGAACTAATACATTCTATTTATTATAAAATTTGTGTGAGGTCCAGTTGACTCCAAACTAATTTTTTACAGCGGTAGAGGATGCCTAGTAATTAATGGAACAAGTACCATGTTTTACAAAATTGAATTTGAGGCCTAACTAATTACAAAAACAGAAAATGTGAATAAATAAAAGAAAAAGACAAAACAAAACAAAACAAAAAGAGAAAAGGCTTTCCCCCCTGGGCCACGGCCCAGCAGGCCACCAGGCCGGCCCACCCCGATCCCTGGCCTATATGGCCTCCCCGAGCCTACCCGAAACCCTAACCCGACGCCCTCACTCCCCCCCTCCCCACGCTACTCTCTCTCTTTCTCCCTCACCCGATACAAAACTGGATCGGGATCAGGCCGTCGCCGCACGCCGTCGCCCGTGGCTCCCCACCTCTCCATCGCCGCTGCGCCTCGACGCCACTCGCCGGACCGCCCCACTGTCGCCGCCTCGCGTCCTTGTCCTTTCCCCATCGGCACCACCAAGCCTCGCCGCCTCCTTCCCTTCAAACGCCGGTGAGGAACCCCGGTTCCCGCTCGCCGCTCGCCCACGCACGCGCGCTGCCTGACCACCGCGCCCCGCGCACCGGCCCCCTCTGCAGCGCCCCACGCATCGGCCCCCTGTCGCGCTCGCGGCCACCTCGCCCCGCGCCGCACCGGCCGTGCTCGCCGCGGTCACCCTGCGCCGGGCCACGCCCCGCCCAGCGCCGCGGCCAGCCTCTGCCGCGCACGCACACGCTCGCCCGCGTGACCCCGCTGCCCGCCGCGCATAGCATCGCCGCTCGAGTCTTCCCCCCCCCCCCGCTCGCTCACCGTCGCACGGGTTCTACGCCCGCTCCGTGACCCGCACCCAAACCCGTCGCCCGTTAGCCCGATCTGTGGCCTAAGCCACTGACAGATGGGGCCCAGCCCCTAAAACGAATTAAGAAAAATAGAAAATAAAATGAATTATTAAAATTAATAATTAATTAATAAATTAATTAATTAGTTAATTAATTAAGTTAATTAACCCTATTTAGGTTAATCTAATTTAGTTAATTAGTTTAATTAAATATTAATTAATTAGTTAAACCCTAATTAACTAACCAGTCTATGACAGGTGGGACCCACGTGTCAGATGACTGCTGACGTTAGCATGAGGTCATGCTGATGTCATCAACACTATTTCGGATAATGTTAATTTAAATAGTTAATTAAATTTCACAAAATGTTTAAATCTTTGATAAATCAAATAAAATAATCCGTAACTCTGATGAATATAATTTGTACATGAAAATTTCTCAGAACGACGAGACGAATCCGAATACGCGGTCCGTTCGTCCATCACATGTCCCTAGCTACCTGAACATGGAACCATTCCCCTCCGGTCATCTGTCCGACATTTGTCCGGAACCGGGAATACTTTCCCGGATGAATCCCCCCCTTCGCCAGTATCACCCGGCACTGCGTTAGATCACCTCTGTCAACGCGTATTGCCATGTTATGCTTTGTGCTGCACTTGTTTGCTTAGTATTTACTGTTTCCTCCCCCTCTTCTCTCTCGTTAGACCCCGACGTCGTCCCCGAGACCGACGCAGCTTCGGAGCCCGAAGACACCATTGACGACCTTGCCCTTGCCGCCGAGCAACCAGGCAAGCCCCCCCCCCTTTTTGATCATCCCGATATCGCCCATTCTAATTTCTCATGCTTGCATTAGAGTTGCTGCTACTGCTTTACCTATTCTGATGCATAGCCTGTTTATTGTATCCTGCTGTTGATAATTACCTGCATATCCTAAACTGCTTAGTATAGGCTAGGTAGAGACCTATCAGTGACCCCCCTAGTCCCGACCGCCCCGCTGGATTATCCGAAGACCCGATCAACGGGATCGAAGACCAGGCCCCAGCACTGCACATCACCCCCTTAGTTGTAACGACACTGCAGCGTTACTATCGAGTGCCGAGGGTGATACCTCATGTAGCACTTCTGATGTTAACTCTGTAGAGTAGCTATTCGGTCGTGGTCATCGAGGGTGATTCCTCCTTCACCACTTCCGGTAACGACGCTGTCGTGCAACACATCAAGTGTGAACCCATCGAGAGTGATTCCTCCGAGTTCACCTTGACGGATACATCGAGTAGGAATCCAACGAGGGTGATACCTCGGATTCCCCTGATGTTATGGACACACGGATACTTGGACTTTACACTATTACTTGGATAGGCGGGTCGACCCTGAGGGGTACCCGTGTGCGCCTTAGAGGCGAGTGTTGTGAAGACGGGTGCCTGTGTGGTGCCCGAGTGAGAATACGAGGCGTGGCCGGGCATTCTTGGCCCTTGCCGCAAGTCCTCGAGACGGGGCGACGGGGTCACATCTTTCGTGAGTCTCTGCTTGTTACCGCATGCCCTAGTCCACTAACGATTTGGATATTTGATCCGAGCAGGTCTCTGGCCTGATAGCACTAACCATCACGTGGGCATAGTATGGGCGTTCTGCATCGTAGCATCAGCCGAAAGCTTTGTTAGACATCCAGTTTAGCCTCGTGGCCGGGCCGGGCCAGTACCATCCAGGACTGAGGTGGTGCTCGTCCCGACCCTGCACACACCGACCCGGAGTGCACAGGGCGATGGCCCAAGACCCCTGAGCGCTTAGGATATAGACCGACAGGGACCTCTCTGTTGAGCTGTAGGTAGGGTTGCGATGTAACGTTTGGCCGAGGCCGGGCATGACCCAGGAAAGTGTGTCCAGCCGGAGTTAATCGAGCGTGTTGGGTAAGTTGGTGCACCCCTGCAGGGAAGAAAACTTCTATCGATAGCCGGTCCTACGGTAAAGGACACTCGGAGTTGTATCCTGATTGATACAATTTAGAACTGGATACTTGGATACTATGGCTCTGGGATTTCTTCTCGCAGGGAGTCGAGAAGGGATCTCAGGACGAGGTTGATGACTGTATGGCTCTGGGATTGCTTTCTCGCAGGGAGTCGAGAAAGGATCTCTGGGTGAGGTTGAGACTTAATGATACTGCTACATTATATGGTACTGTTCTACTCTCTTCTATTGCTGCAAGACCTCTGAAGATGCTAGTCTTCGATAGGACTAGGCCTTCTCTCTATTCTGGCATTTCTGCAGCCTAGTCCACATATACAGCCTTCCTTTGAAAATGTTGCATATGTAGTGTAGATCCTTGCTTGCTGAGTACTTCTGAGTACTCACGGTTGCTTTGTTTTCCTTTTCTCCCCATATCAGTTTGACGTAACCAAGATTACGGAGCCCCTGAGACAGCTGCCCACGTCGACGATCACTACTACTACTACCCCGAGGATGGCTACTACTACGAGTTGGATGACGACCAGGAGTAGGTTCGGAGGGTCCCAGGCAGGAGGCCTACGCCTTTCGATCGTAGTGTTTTATTTTGCCCCGCCTTTCTAAAGGCCCTTCTGTTTCTCTTTTAATATCTGTACTTAGATATTTGATGCTTCTGCTGACGCTTGTACACAAGCTTATGTATTCGAGCCCTCGAGGCCCCTGGCTTGTAATATAAAGCTTGTATGACTTTATTTATGTTTTAGAGTTGTGTTGTGATATCTTCCCGTGAGTCCTTAGGCTTGATCGTGTGCATTTGCGTGTATGATTAGTGCATGATTGAGTCGGGGGCGTCACAAGTTGGTATCAGAGCTGACTTCCTGTAGGAATCCCCCTTTCCAACTCCTTGGCCGAAGTTGAGTCTAGTAACCGAAAAATGTTTTACTAACTTGGCTGTGTGGCTTACGGGCCCACGTCGCCAATTGGGTGGTATTAGGATCTTTTACTCCTCGACCTTTACTCTGGGACTCTGATCTCTCTTCTATTCGGGATAAATGATTTTACTAACGCCGACTCTAGGTTCTCGTAACTACTTCCTCCCGGAGAGCCCTTGCCCCAGATGATTACTTGGTCCACCAGAAGATTCCGAAGATACTCTCCGATGTTCTTTCGAGAACTTGTGCTCATCGGATTTGCAATTCCCTACCCCCGAGACATCCCTATGGATAGCTACTTATACTTGCCATCCATACCTTCTTTCTCGAAAACTCTAGTTAGTACAAGATACCCTGAACTAGTTCCCGCTACCCCGAGAATCCTTTGTTATTACTGCCTTGCAGCTCTTTTCTCCATGATTACACCTACGAAGAACTCCTCACACTTATCAAGGATTTGTTCTGTGATGCCCCCGGCTTAATCATGCACTAACCATACACACAAATGCACACGATCAAGCCTAAGAACTCACGGGAAGATATCACAACACAACTCTAAAACATAAATAAGGTCATACAAGCTTTATATTACAAGCCAGAGGGCTCGAATACATAAGCTTGCGTACAAGCGTCAGCGGAAGCATCAGATATCTGAGTACAGATATAAAAGATAACACAGAAAGGCCCTTAGAAGGCGGGGCAAAAGAAAACAGTACGATCGAAAGGCGTAGGCCTCCTGCCTGGGACCCTCCGATCCTACTCCTGGTCGTCAGCCAGCTCGTAGTAGTAACCATCCTCGGGGTGGTAGTAGTAGTCGATCGACGGGGCATCTGTCTCAGGGGGCTCCGTCCTCTGGTCACGACAAACTGATGTGGGGAGAAAAGGAAAACAAAGCAACCGTGAGTACTCGGAAGTACTCAGCAAGCTAGGATCTACACTACATATGAAACATTTTCAAAGAGAGGCTGTATAGGTGGACTGGGCTGCAGAAATGCCAGAATAGAGAGAAGGCCTAGTCCTATCGAAGCCTAGCATCTCCAGCGGTCTTGCAGAAATAGAAGAGGGTAGAACAGTACAATATAATGTAGCAGTATCATTAAGTCTCATCCTCACCCAGAGATCCTTTCTCGACTCCCTGCGAGAAAGCAATCCCAGAGCCATACAGTCATCAACCTCGTCCTGAGATCCCTTCTCGACTCCCTGCGAGAAGCAATCCCAGAGCCATAGTATCCAAGTATCCAGTTCTAAATTGTATCAATCAGGATACAACTCCGAGTGTCCTTTAACGTAGGACCGGCTATCGATAGAAGTTTTCTTCCCTGCAGGGCTGCACCAACTTACCCAACACGCTCGATTAACTCTGGCCGGACACACTTTCCTGGGTCATGCCCGGCCTCGGCCAAACGATACATCGCAACCCTACCTACAGCTCAGCAGAGAGGTCCCCGTCGGTCTACATGCTAAGCGCTCAGAGGTCTTGGGCCATCGCCCTGTGCACTCCGAGTCGTTGCATGCAGGGGGAAGCCAGGCACCAGGGGGGCGCCGGTCCGTCCCGGCCGCAAGGCTGAACTAGACGTCTGACAGAGCTTTCGGCTGATGCTACGATGCAGAACGCCCATACTATGCCCACGTGATGGTTAGTGCTATCAGGCCAGAGGCCTGCTCGGATCAAATATCCAAATCGTTAGTACCTTGGGCTTGCGGTAACGAGCAGAGACTCACGAAAGATGTGACCCCGTCGCGCCCGTCTCGAGGACTTGCTGCAAGGGTTAAGAATGCCCGGCCGCGCCTCGTATTCATCACTCGGGCACCATACAGGCACCCGTCTTCACAACACTCGCCTCTCAGGCGCACGCGGGTACCCCTCAGGGTCGACCCGCCTATCCAAGTAACAGTGTAAAGTCCAAGTATCCGTGTGTCCATAACATCAGGGGAATCCGAGGTATCACCCTCGTTGGATTCCTACTCGATGTAATCGTCAAGGTGAACTCGGAGGAATCACCCTCGCTGGGTTCACACTTGAGGTGTCGTATGACGGCGTCGTTATCGGAAGTGGAGAAGGAGGAATCACCCTCGATGACCACGACCAAATAGCTACTCTACAGAGTTAACATCAGAAGTGCTACAAGAGGTTTCACCCTCGGCACTCGATAGTAACGCTGCAGTGTCGTTACAACTAAGGGGGGTGTTGTGCTGTGCCGGGTCCTGGTCTTCAATTCCCGTTGATCGGGTCTTCGGATAATCCAGCGCGGCAATCGGGATAGATAGGTGGGGTCACTGATAGGTCTCTACCCAGCCTATACTAAGCAGTTTAGGATATGCAGGTAATTATCAACAGCAGGTTACAATAATCAGGCTATGCATCAGAATAGGTAAAGCAGCAGCAGCAATTCTAATGCAAGCATGAGAAAATAGAATGGGCGATATCGGGATGATCAAAGGGGGGGCTTGCCTGGTTGCACGGCGGCAAGGGCAAGGTCGTCAATGGTGGCGTCGGGCTCCGGAGCTGCGTCAGCCTCGGGGACGACGTCGGTGTCGGGGGCTACCGAGAGAGAAGAGGGGGAGGAAACAGTATAAATACACAACAAACATGAGCATCACAATGCATAACATGGCAATACGCGGTGACAGAGGTGATCTAACGCAGTGCCGGGTGATATTGGCGAAGGGGGAATTCATCCGGGAAAGTATTCCCGCTTTCGGACATTTGTCAGACAGATGACCGGAGGGGAACGGTTCCATGTTCGGATAGTTAGGGACGTGTGACAGACGAACGGACAGCGTATTCGGATTCGTCTCGTCGTTCTGAGCAACTTTCATGTACAAAGTTTTTCGATCTGAGCTACGGACTATTTTATATGATTTTTCAAAGTTTTTAATTGATTTTCCGAATTTATTTTAATTCGAAATTAAATAACAAATTATCCAAAACAGTGTATGCTGACATCAGCATGACCTCATGCTGACGTCAACAGTCATCTGACACGTGGGTCCCACCTGTCATAGACTGTTAGGTTAATTAGTGATTAGCTAACAAATTACTATTTAATTAAACTAACTAGTTAATTAGACTAATTAAGCAGGATTAATTAAATTAATTAATTCACTAATTAATTAATTAATCAACTAATTGTTAATTTTATTAATTACATTTTTATTTTCTTTTAACAGGGGCTGGCCCACTGGTCAGTGGCACAGCCGGACATGTCCGGACCGTGCCCCTTTCGGGCGCCGGACACGTCCGGGGTCACACAGCGCGCGCGTGGGCACGCAGCGACGGGCAACAGCAGATGGGGACGGTGCGGCTAGGCGGAAGCAGGCGCGGCGGCGGCGCTTGGCAGCGGCCCGACGGGAGCCGCGACAGTGGGCGCAGGGTGCTTCGGCCGGGAGCAGCAGGGGGTGGCGCTGGGGAAGTGGCTGGCCACGGCGGACGATTGCAGGCGTTGGCGGCGGTAGCAGCAGGCAGCAGGCGGACGAGGCCGGGGTGAGCACGGCGCGGGCCGAAGCAACGGCGACGGTGGCGTGGCGTGACACGGGGAAAAAAAGGGGGCAGCGGTGGCGCTCACAGAGGGGGTCGGGGAGAGGGGACCGGCGAGGCAGAGGCGTGGTGGCGGGGCGGAGGCTGTCGCCGGGGCGGCGAGGTGAGGTCGACGGGCGCGTCGGGGCCGGTCGGGAGCTCCTCTCCCGATCCGATCCAGAACCAGGGGGAGGAGAGGAGCGAGGCAACGAGGCGGGGGCGGGTACCGGCGACGGCGAAGATGGGCAGCGGCGTTGCGGCGTCGGGGAGGCGGAGCCGCGCCCGGTCCCTCCTGGATCGCGGGGGGGGGAGTGGAGGAGAGGAGAGTGAGGGGGGGTGAGTGGGGGTGGCTAGGGTTCTGGGTGAATAAGGGGAGAGCGCGGTGGGCCGGCCTAGTGGTCCAGCTGGGCCGAGGCCTGGGGGGTTTTCTTTTTCTTTTTATTCTTGTCTTGTTTTCTTTTTACTTTTCTTTTCTTTATTCCCATTTTCTGTTTTGTAATTAGTTAGGCCTCAAATTGAATTTTGTAAAACATAGGAATTGTTCCAATAATTACTAGGCATCCTCTACTACTACCAAAAATTAGTTTGGAGACAATTTGAGTTCACACAATTTTTATAATAAACAAAATGCATTAATCCTTACTGTTTTGGTAAAGTTAGAGCCACCTACCAAATTTATAAATTATTGGTTACAATTTCAGATTAGCCTCTGCAATATTTGTTATTTATTGAACATTTCAGTTTTTGTGTTGGACAACTTTTATTTTCACTTTAGTTTTAATTTGAATCTTTGAGTTAGGAGCTGAATGCAATATGATGCTAATGATGATTATGCACTGTTGATCATGATGACATGGCATAATCAAAAGGGGATTACTGTAGTTAACCACCGGGGGTGTTACAAATCTCCTCTACTAACAAGAATTCTCGTCCCGAGAATTAAGAGGTAGAAGGAAAAAGTTTGGGGTATTCCGCACGAAGATTATCCTCGCGTTCCCAAGTGGCTTCATCTTCAGTATGATTTGACCACTGCACTTTAAGGAACTTGGTAACCTTCTGACGGGTCCGACGTTCAGCTTCATCGAGAATGCGGATCGGATGCTCCTTATAAGTTAGAACATCTGGCAATTTGAGCATCTCGTGGTCCACTGCTCGGTGCGGAGATTCCTTGAAGCATTTACGAAGTTGCGACACATGGAACACGTAGTGGATATGAGAGAATTGCGGCGGAAACTCCAATTTATATGGGATCGAAGGCATAAGAGTATCTCTCGAGTTGAACAAATGAAAAACATCGAGAGCAAAGTAGGAAGGGACGATAAGAAGTTTCAAACAGATAGATAATCGTTCGATGTCTGAACTAGGTGTGAAAGGGGTCCAGAGCAACGAGAATAAGTATTGTGTCTGGTACCAGAATAGATCACTAGGATGGTGGCCCGTGAATTACATACGAGGCCACGTGCAAAGGACACATTAGAATCAGGGTTGAACAGGAGAGTCAGGTTTCGATCCAGTGGACCTGTGGGTTATGGGCCCACCATGTGGTTCGAAAGTAGGAAGGACGTTGACGTATTGCACGGTCATGGTAGCAAGGTATGTCAGAGGACAGCCTGTCATCTATGTCGGCGACAACATCGGTACCAAGGGCGAGGGACGAAGAGAACTATTTTCCTGCTCGTTGAACGAGGCGGACCAATAGGCAAAGTTCTCGTCCATCGGTGGTTACCGAAATGTCATCAACAATAGTAACAGGGTTTTACTGATCGAGTGGTACAACGAGGTGCTTACCTAAGCAGGGAATTATCATTGCTTAGTTAAGTCAGATTACAAGAAAGGTTAAACAAAACAATGGAAAGGAAAAGTGATTAGTATACTAATCAGAACAATGGAAAGGAAATGTGTTTACACACAATAATTGGGGTATATCCTTCCCAAGGAAAAGCGGAGCACGATATACATGAAAGGACAGCAAGTCCAAAAGCACTTAGATAACGGGGGCGAGGAAAGAATTATGGTATTACCCATACAATGGTGTTTGGATAATCGATCAAGAAACAATTAGCATTGCGCTGCCAATGTCCTTGTTGATATTCGGAATACCCCTGTCATGCTTTGAGGTAGCATTAACATGGTGTTTCAAACAAAGATTGAATCTGAAGGTCACAAGAAGTATCAAGGAGCAATTTCAATAAAAGCAAGGGGCTCAAGGTATAGCCAAAACATGACCAAGTCTGTGTTGGCAGGAAGCAAGGATGTGGTCGATGATATCGCAAATCAACGAGGGGCAAGGATGGTATTTCTCATCATGAGTCCAATTGATATCCTGGAAGAGCTCAGAATGCTGATGATGATCACAACACACTTGTCGAGAGGTTCCATGAAGATGTAATCGATCGGCGATGACATCAAGTCAAAGAAATGATGAAGCAAAAGGTTATTGGAACCATGGGTGCGACACAAACTCGAAATCAAGTTTGTTGTTCAAGAGAAATGATATGACGAGGAAATTCGACGTAAGATTAGCTCACCGTCGAAATTTGTGCTCTGGGAAGAAGGACCAGGTAGCACTATTAAAATTAGCTCGATGAATATGTAGCCGATCAGGCTAGGAATGACTTGAAGAATTATTAAACTCGTAAGCAACAAAATTTGCTTAGAGTTATCGAATCGGAGTGCGGAAGCGATTCACTTATCGGTGTCCTCGAGTGACTAACAACTCAGAACCCGAGGGTATTCTGAAATCAGTGAGATGCAATGCTAGAAGAAGACTCATAGGAAGCAATACAGTTCTTTGATATTCTCGAGATACCAGAGGGTAAAACTCGAAGGTAGAGCAGAATAGAGATTGGACAGGTGAAATGATCTGCAGAGGACAATGATTTTAACCTGTCCGAGGGATGGAATCAAGGAGAAGACATAGTCGGAACAACAAGTGCAAAAGGATCAATTCACAGATACAAGATGGAATTAAAACAAGAGGGTAATTATTTTTATGAGGAGCTTCCATGATAAATTCCACATCGAGTCCATGGGCATGAACACAAAGTTCAAGGTCGACTCCCACTTCTACAATGCATAACCTCTCATTCACTTCTAACTTTTAATGAAGTTGAAATGTTGACAAATTTATCTGGCATAACACCAGTAGTGAGTGACCCGTAGAAGTTTCTGGGGTCTCGCAGATGGCAGAAGCATAGATACAACCCATCGGGACAATTTTACGAATCCATACAACCATCAACCAAAGCAAGGGATGCGAGTTCGAAAGCAGAGTATCGAAGTCAAAGCAGATGATACAATTTACTGGAGGTACCAAATATCAAGGGAAGAGCTCATAAGATGTTTGAATATGAAGGATACTGCCGGATATTAATCCAACAAAAGATCAGGTAGACGACAAAGGATCTGACATGAGTAGCGATACTCAACCATTTACCGAGAACCAGTTCATGTCCAGAATGATGTCAGAGCCGGAAGGATGAATTCTAGGATCTGATTGAGGATTGCGGGCATTCTCAATATATTGAATCCAGGGAATTGCAAATCCGATGAGCACAAGTTCTCGAAAGAACATCGGAGAGTAACTTCGGAATCTTCTGGTGCACCAAGTAACCATCTGGAGTAAGGGCTCTCCGGGAGGAAGTAGTTACGAGAACCTAGTGTCGGCATTAGTAAAATTTATTTAACCCGAGTAGAAGAGAGATCAGAGTCCCAGAGAAAAGGTCGAGGAGTAAAAGATCCTAATACCACCCAATTGGCGACGTGGGCCTGTAAGCCACACAGCCAAGTTAGTAAAATAGTTTTCGGTTACTAGACTCAACTTCGGCCAAGGAGTTGGAAAGGGGGATTCCTACAGGCAGTCGGCTCTGATACCAACTTGTGACGCCCCCGGCTTAATCGTGCACTAACCATACACGCAAATGCACATGATCAAGCCTAAGGACTCACGGGAAGATATCACAACACAACTCTAAAACATAAATAAGGTCATACAAGCTTTATATTACAAGCCAGGGGCCTCGAGGGCTCGAATACACAAGCTTGCGTACAAGCGTCAGTGGAAGCATCAGATATCTGAGTACAGATATAAAAGATAACACAGAAAGGCCCTTAGAAGTTGGGGCAAAAGAAAACAGTACGATCGAAAGGCGTAGGCCTCCTGCCTGGGACCCTCCGATCCTACTCCTGGTCGTCAGCCAGCTCGTAGTAGTAACCATCCTCGGGGTGGTAGTAGTAATCGATCGACGGGGCATCCGTCTCAGGGGGCTCCGTCCTCTGGTCACGACAAACTGATGTGGGGAGAAAAGGAAAACAAAGCAACCATGAGTACTCGGAAGTACTCAGCAAGCAAGGATCTACACTACATATGCAACATTTTCAAAGAGAGGCTGTATAGGTGGACTGGGCTGTAGAAATGCCAGAATAGAGAGAAGGCCTAGTCCTATCGAAGACTAGCATCTTCAGCGGTCTTGCAGAAATAGAAGAGGGTAGAACAGTACAATATAATGTAGCAGTATCATTTAGTCTCCTCCTCACCCAGAGATCCTTTCTCGACTCCCTGCGAGAAAGCAATCCCAGAGCCATACAGTCATCAACCTCGTCCTGAGATCCCTTCTCGACTCCCTGCTAGAAGCAATCCCAGAGCCATAGTATCCAAGTATCCAGTTCTAAATTGTATCAATCAGGATACAACTCCGAGTGTCCTTTACCGTAGGACCGGCTATCGATAGAAGTTTTCTTCCCTGCAGGGGTGCACCAACTTACCCAACACGCTCGATTAACTCCGGCCGGACACACTTTCCTGGGTCATGCCCGGCCTCGGCCAAATGATACATCGCAACCCTACCTACAGCTCGGCAGAGAGGTCCCCGTCGGTCTACATCCTAAGCGCTCAGAGGTCTTGGGCCATCGCCCTGTGCACTCCGAGTCGTTGCGTGCAGGGGGAAGCCAGGCACCAGGGGGGCGCCGGTCCGTCCCGGCCGCAAGGCTGAACTAGACGTCTGACAGAGCTTTCGGCTGATGCTACAATGTAGAACGCCCATACTATGCCCACGTGATGGTTAGTGCTATCAGGCTAGAGGCCTGCTCGGATCAAATATCCAAATCGTTAGTACCTTGGGCTTGCGGTAACGAGCAGAGACTCACGAAAGATGTGACCCCGTCGCCCTGTCTCGAGGACTTGCTGCAAGCGTTAAGAATGCCCGGCCGCGCCTCGTATTCATCACTCGGGCACCATACAGGCACCCGTCTTCACAACACTGGCCTCTCAGGCGCACGCGGGTACCCCTCAGGGTCGACCCGCCTATCCAAGTAACAGTGTAAAGTCCAAGTATCCGTGTGTCCATAACATCAGGGGAATCCGAGGTATCACCCTCGTTGGATTCCTACTCGATGTAATCGTCAAGGTGAACTCGGAGGAATCACCCTCGCTGGGTTCACACTTGAGGTGTCGTACGACGGCGTTGTTATCGGAAGTGGAGAAGGAGGAATCACCCTCGATGACCACGACCAAATAGCTACTCTACAGAGTTAACATCAGAAGTGCTACAAGAGGTTTCACCCTCGGCACTCGATAGTAATGCTGCAGTGTCGTTACAACTAAGGGGGGTGATGTGCGGTGCCGGGGCCTGGTCTTCAATTCCCGTTGATCGGGTCTTCGGATAATCCAGCGGGGCAATCGGGATAGATAAGTGGGGTCACTGATAGGTCTCTACCCAGCCTATACTAAGCAGTTTAGGATATGCAGGTAATTATCAACAGCAGGTTACAATAATCAGGCTATGCATCAGAATAGGTAAAGCAGCAGCAGCAATTCTAATGCAAGCATGAGAAAATAGAATGGGCGATATCGGGATGATCAAAGGGGGGGCTTGCCTGGTTGCTCGGCGGCAAGGGCAAGGTCGTCAATGGTGGCGTCGGGCTCCGGAGCTGCGTCAGCCTCGGGGACGACGTCGGTGTCGGGGGCTACCGAGAGAGAAGAGGGGGAGGAAACAGTATAAATACACAGTAAACATGAGCATCACAATGCATAACATGGCAATACGCGGTGACAGAGGTGATTTAACGCAGTGTCGGGTGATATTGGCGAAGGGGGAATTCATCCGGGAAAGTATTCCTGCTTTCGGACATTTGTTAGACAGATGACCGGAGGGGAACGGTTCCATGTTCGGATAGTTAGGGACGTGTGACAGATGAACGGACCGCGTATTCGGATTCGTCTCGTCGTTCTGAGCAACTTTCATGTACAAAGTTTTTCGATCTGAGCTACGGATTATTTTATATGATTTTTCAAAGTTTTTAATTGATTTTCTGAATTTATTTTAATTCGAAATTAAATAACAAATTATCCAAAATAGTGTATGCTGACATCAGCGTGACCTCATGCTGACGTCAACAGTCATCTAACACGTGGGTCCCACCTGTCATAGACTGTTAGGTTAATTAGTGATTAGCTAACTAATTACTATTTAATTAAACTAACTAGTTAATTAGACTAATTAAATTAATTAATTCACTAATTAATTAATTAATCAACTAATTATTAATTTTATTAATTACATTTTTATTTTATTTTAATAGGGGCTGGCCCACTGGTCAGTGGCACAGCCGGACATGTCCGGACCGTGCCCCTTTCGGGCGCCGGACACGTCCGGGGTCACACAGCGCGCGCGTGGGCACGCAGCGACGGGCAACGGCAGATGGGGACGGTGCGGCTAGGCGGAAGCAGGCGCAGCGGCGGCGCTTGGCAGCGGCCCGGCGGGAGCCGCGGCAGTGGGCGCGGGGTGCCTCGGCCGGGAGCAGCAGGGGGCGGCGCTGGGGAAGTGGCTGGCCGCGGCAGACGATTGCAGGCGGTGGCGGCGGTAGCAGCAGGCAGCAGGCATCGGGTGCGACGCGCGTGAGCGCGACCACGCGCAGGCGGACGAGGCCGGGGTGAGCACGGCGCGGGACGAAGCAACGGCGACGGTGGCGTGGCGTGACACGGGAAAAAAAGGGGGGGGGGGCAGGCGGTGGCGCTCAGAGGGGGGGTCGGGGAGGGGACCAGACGAGGCAGAGCGCGGTGGCGGGAGGAGGCGGTCCCGGTGTGGTGAGGTGACGACGGCGCGTCGGGGCCGGTCGGAGCTCCTCTCCCGATCCGATCCAGAACCAGGGGGAGGAGAGGAGCGAGGCAACGAGGCGGAGGCGGGTTCCGGCGACGGCGAAGATGGGCGGCGGCGTTGCGGCGTCGGGGAGGCGGAGCTGCGCCCGATCCCTCCTTGATCGGGAGGGGGGGAAGTGGGAGGAGAGGAGAGCGAGGGGGGATGAGTGGGGGTGGCTAGGGTTCGGGGGGGGGAATAAGGGGAGAGCGGGGTGGGCCGGCCTGGTGGTCCAGCTGGGCCGAGGCCTGGGGGGTTTTCTTTTTCTTTTTATTCTTGTCTACTTTTCTTTTTACTTTTCTTTTCTCTATTCCCATTTTCTATTTTGTAATTAGTTAGGCCTCAAATTGAATTTTGTAAAACATAGGAATTGTTCCAATAATTACTAGGCATCCTCTACTACTACCAAAAATTAGTTTGGAGTCAATTTGAGTTCACACAATGTTTATAATAAACAAAATGCATTAATCCTTACTGTTTTGGTAAAGTTAGAGCCACCTACCAAATTTATAAATTGTTGGTTACAATTTTAGATTAGCCTCTGCAATATTTGTTATTTATTGAACATTTCAGTTTTTGTGTTTGACAACTTTTATTTTCACTTTAGTTTTAATTTGAATCTTTGAGTTAGGAGCTGAATGCAATATGATGCTAATGATGATTATGCACTGTTGATCATGATGACATGGCATAATCAAAAGGGGATTACTGTAGTTAACCACTGGGGGTGTTACATGTTCGTTCCTAATTGTTCTTGTGTTACACAAAATTCTTCGAAACGCTATTCGATTTTCGGAAGATCTTCAGCAGCTTATTGCTCCTGAATTCCTTGCCTTCCTGTATTATGGTTAAATCCATATTTCTAGTAATCTCCGTTGACATCCTCTGTCACTATCATTTCGAGTCCCTTGATTCAATATGTTAAGAATGCGCAAGCTAAAGATGCTGAAATTGATCTGATGAAGAAAGATCTTCACCTTCAAAAGTACAGGGATTTCTCGCTGTCTGAAGATGGAACCTTGTATTTCAGAAACCGCATTGTCGTACCTCGCTTCGAACTCATGACTGACAAAGTCATGAAGGAGGCACATGATATCCCGCTGTCTATTCATCCGGGTAGCACCAAGATGTATCGTGATCTCCGTCAAAGGTACTGGTGGTCTAGAATGAAGCAGGACATTGCTCGTTATGTTGCTGAATGTGATGTGTGTCGTCGCGTTAAAGCAGAACATCAGAAACCAGCTGGAATTCTGCAACCGCTTCCTATTCCTCTATGGAAATGGGATAAGGTTCAGATGGATTTCGTTACAGGAATTCCCAGGTCACAGAAGGGTCACGATGCTATTCTTGTCGTCGTCGATCAACTTTCTAAAGTTGCACACTTTCTGCCTGAGGAGACTATCACTGCTAGTCAGTTAGCAGAGTTGTATATCTCCAGAATTGTATCACTCCACGGTATTCCGAAGGAGATCAGTTCGGACCGTGGCGGCCTTTTCACTTCCAAATTCTGGGAAAGTTTCCAAACAGCTATGGGAACTCATATTACCTGGAGTTCAGCTTATCACCCCCAATCCCAAGGCCAAGTCGAGCGAGTCAATCAAGTGCTTGAAGACATGCTTCGAGCTTGTGTTATTTCTTTCGGTAAGAAGTGGGAAGAATCTCTCCCGTATGCCGAGTTCTCCTTATAACAACAGCTATCAAGCTAGTTTGAAGATGGCCCCCTTCGAAGTACTCTTTGGACGTAAGTGTCGAACCCCTCTGAATGGGTCAGAAACTGGGGAACGACCGCTCGTGGGTCCGGATATTATTCAACATGCCGAAGAACAAGTTCGTATTGTCCGAGAAAATCTCAAGGCGGCTCAGGACCGCTAGAAGAGAAACTATGATCGCAAACGATGGGGTTTAACTTATCAACCTGGTGATCAGGCTTATCTGCGTGTCACTCCTATGAAGGGCACCCACCGTTTCGGAATCAAGGGCAAGCTAGCTCCACGCTACATTGGTCATTTCCGCATTATTGCGAGATGTGGTCAGGTGGCGTATAAATTGGAGTTGCCGCCGCAGTTCTCTCATATCCACGACGTCTTCCATGTGTCGCAACTTCGTAAATGCTTCAAGGAATCTCCGCACCGAGCTGTGGATCACGAAATCCTCGAATTGCATGATGATCTTTCTTATAAGGAGCATCCGATCCGTGTTCTCGATGAAGCTGAACGTCGGACCCGTCAGAAGGTTACCAAGTTCCTCAAAGTGCAGTGGTCAAATCATACTGAAGATGAAGCCACTTGGGAACGCGAGGATAATCTTCGTGCGGAATACCCCGAACTTTTTCCTTCTACCTCTTAATTCTCGGGACGAGAATTCTTGTTAGTGGAGGAGATTTGTAACACCCCGTGTATTACGCTACAGCAATCACCCTGTTGATAGTGCCATGTCATCATGATCAACAGTGCTTAATCATCATTAGTAACATATCCCTTTTCAAATTCAAATTCAATTGAAAATTTAAACTGAAAGTGAAAATAAAAGTTGTTCAAATTTGAAAACTAAATTGTTCATAATATTGTAAATAATCCAGAGACAATTCTAAAATTGTAACCAACAATAAATAAATTAATTAGGTGGCTCTAACATTACCAAAACAGCAAGAACTAATACATTCTATTTATTATAAAATTTGTGTGAGGTCCAGTTGACTCCAAACTAATTTTTGACAGTGGTAGAGGATGCCTAGTAATTAATGGAACAAGTACCATGTTTTACAAAATTGAATTTGAGGCCTAACTAATTACAAAAACAGAAAATGTGAATAAATAAAAGAAAAAGACAAAAGAAAACAAAACAAAAAAAACAAAAAGAGAAAAGGCTTTCCCCCCCTGGGCCACGGCCCAGCAGGCCACCAGGCCGGCCCACCCCGATCCCTGGCCTATATGGCCTCCCCGAGCCTACCCGAAACCCTAACCTGACACCCTCATTCCCTCCCTCCCCACGCTACTCTCTCTCTCTCCCTCACCCGATCCAAAACTGGATCGGGATCGGGCCGTCGCCACACGCCGTCGCCCGTGGCTCCCCACCTCTCCATCGCCGCTGCGCCTCGACGCCACTCGCCGGACCGCCCCACCGTCGCCGCCTCGCGTTTTTGTCCCCTTCCCGTCGGCCACACCAAGCCTCGTCGCCCCCTTCCCTTCAAACGCCGGTGAGGAACCCCGGTTCCCGCTCGCCGCTCGCCCGCGCACGCACGCTGCCTGACCACCGCGCCCCGCGCACCGGCCCCCTCTGCAGCGCCCCACGCATCGGCCCCCTGTCGCGCTCGCGGCCACCTCGCCCCGCGCCGCACCGGCCGTGCTCGCCGCGGTCAACCTGAGCCGGGCGCGCCCGCACAGCGCCGCGGCCAGCTCTGCCACACGCACGCGCTGCCCGCGCTCGCGCTGCCGCCGCGCATCGCATCGCCGCTCGCGTCTTCCCCCCCCCCACCCCCCCCCCCCCCCCCCCCCCCCCCCCCCCCCCACCCCCCCCCCCCCCCCCCCCCCCCCCGCTCGCTCACCGTCGCCCGGGTTCTGCACCCGCTCCGCGACCCGCGCCCAAACCCGTCGCCCGTTAGCCCGATCTGTGGCCTAAGCCACTGACAGATGGGGCCCAGCCCCTAAAACGAATTAAGAAAAATAGAAAATAAAATGAATTATTAAAATTAATAAATAATTAATAAATAAATTAATTAGTTAATTAATCCTGTTTAGGTTAATCTAATTTAGTTAATTAGTTTAATTAAATATTAATTAATTAGTTAAACCCTAATTAACTAACCAGTCTATGACAGGTGGGACCCTCATGCTGATGTCATCAACACTGTTTCGGATAATGTAAATTTAAATATTTAATTAAATTTCAGAAAATGTTTAAATCTTTGATAAATCATATAAAATAATCCGTAACTCTGATGAAAATAATTTGTACATGAAAATTGCTCAGAACGACGAGACGAATCCGAATACGCGGTCCGTTCGTCCATCACACGTCCCTAGCTACATGAACATGGAACCGTTCCCCTCCGGTCATCTGTCCGACATTTGTCCGGAACCGGGAATACTTTCCCGGATGAATCCCCCCCTTCGCCAGTATCACCCGGCACTACGTTAGATCACCTTTGTCACCGCGTATTGCCATGTTATGCTTTGTGCTGCACTTGTTTGCTTAGTATTTACTGTTTCCTCCCCCTCTTCTCTCTCGTTAGACCCTGACGTCGTCCCCGAGACCGACGCAGCTCCGGAGCCCGAAGACACCATTGACGACCTTGCCCTTGCCGCCGAGCAACCAGGCAAGCCCCCCCCCCCTTTTTGATCATCCCGATATCGCCCATTCTAATTTCTCATGCTTGCATTAGAATTGCTGCTGCTACTGCTTTACCTATTCTGATGCATAGCCTGTTTATTGTATCCTGCTGTTGATAATTACCTGCATATCCTAAACTGCTTAGTATAGGCTGGGTAGAGACCTATCAGTGACCCCCCTAGTCCCGACCGCCCCGCTGGATTATCCGAAGACCCGATCAACGGGATTGAAGACCAGGCCCCGGCACCGCACATCACCCCCTTAGTTGTAACAACACTGCAGCGTTACTATCGAGTGCCAAGGGTGATACCTCGTGTAGCACTTCTGATGTTAACTCTGTAGAGTAGCTATTCGGTCGTGGTCATCGAGGATGATTCCTCCTTCACCACTTCCGGTAACGACGCTGTCGTGCAACACATCAAGTGTGAACCCATCGAGGGTGATTCCTCCGAGTTCACCTTGACGGATACATCGAGTAGGAATCCAA
The DNA here is from genome assembly GCA_011799875.1 of Thinopyrum elongatum. Taxonomy (NCBI): domain Eukaryota; kingdom Viridiplantae; phylum Streptophyta; class Magnoliopsida; order Poales; family Poaceae; genus Thinopyrum; species Thinopyrum elongatum. Next base: position 341,893,057 of record CM022302.1, read on the forward strand.
CGAGGGTGATACCTCGGATTCCCCTGATGTTATGGACACACGGATACTTGGACTTTACATTGTTACTTGGATAGGCGGGTCGACCCTGAGGGGTACCCGCGTGCGCCTGAGAGGCGAGTGTTGTGAAGATGGGTGCCTGTGTGGTGCCCGAGTGAGAATACGAGGCGTGGCCGGGCATTCTTGGCCCTTGCCGCAAGTCCTCGAGACGGGGCGACGGGGTCACATCTTTCATGAGTCTCTGCTCGTTACCGCAAGCCCTAGTCCACTAACGATTTGGATATTTGATCCGAGCAGGTCTCTGGCCTGATAGCACTAACCATCACGTGGGCATAGTATGGGCGTTCTGCATCGTAGCATCAGCCGAAAGCTTTGTCAGACGTCCAGTTCAGCCTCGTGGCCGGGCCGGGCCAGTACCATCCAGGACTGAGGTGGTGCTCGTCCCGACCCTGCACACACCGACCCGGAGTGCATAGGGCGATGGCCCAAGACCCCTGAGCGCTTAGGATATAGACCGACGGGGACCTCTCTGCTGAGCTGTAGGTAGGGTTGCGATGTATCGTTTGGCCGAGGCCGGGCATGACCCAGGAAAGTGTGTCCGGCCGGAGTTAATCGAGCGTGTTGGGTAAGTTGGTGCACCCCTGCAGGGAAGAAAACTTCTATCGATAGTCTGTCCTACGGTAAAGGACACTCGGAGTTGTATCCTGATTGATACAATTTAGAACTGGATACTTGGATACTATGGCTCTGGGATTGCTTCTCGCAGGGAGTCGAGAAGGGATCTCAGGATGAGGTTGATGACTGTATGGCTCTGAGATTGCTTTCTCGCAGGGAGTCGAGAAAGGAACTCTGGGTGAGGTTGAGACTTAATGATACTGCTACATTATATGGTACTGTTCTACTCTCTTCTATTGCTGCAAGACCTCTGAAGATGCTAGTCTTCGATAGGACTAGGCCTTCTCTCTATTCTGGCATTTCTGCAGCCCAGTCCACATATATAGCCTTCCTTTGAAAATGTTGCATATGTAGTGTAGATCCTTGCTTGCTGAGTACTTCTGAGTACCCATTGTTTCTTTGTTTTCCTTTTCTCCCCATATCAGTTTGACGTAACCAAGATGACGGAGCCCCTGAGACAGCTGCCCACGTCGACGATCGCTACTACTACCCCGAGGATGGCTACTACTACGAGTTGGATGACGATCAGGAGTAGGTTCGGAGGATCCCAGGCAGGAGGCCTACGCCTTTCGATCGTACTGTTTTATTTTGCCCCGCCTTTCTAAAGGCCCTTTTGTTTCTCTTTTAATATCTGTACTCAGATATCTGATGCTTCCGCTGACGCTTGTACGCAAGCTTATGTATTCGAGCCCTCGAGGCCCCTGGCTTGTAATATAAAGCTTGTATGACTTTATTTATGTTTTAGAGTTGTGTTGTGATATCTTCCCGTGAGTCCTTAGGCTTGATCGTGTGCATTTGCGTGTATGATTAGTGCACGATTGAGCCGGGGGCGTCACAACTGTGTCCCTCTTCGTCAACCGACTGATGCTATCTACAAAATGTGTGGCTACTTGCAGCTATGGAAGCCTCTTAGCCGTGGTCCGATGCTATCTACAAAATGTGTGGCTACTTGCAGCTATGGAAGCCGCTTAGCCGTGGTCTGGAGCGGGATGCCATCGACATCTTCACTGCAGATCTTCGGGCGTTGGCTCTTCGTTTGGCACAGCCGCTACCAGCACCACCTCCTGAGCCGGATTAGTCCCTGGGACTCATCGCGGCCGCGGCTGCCGCTTATTTATTATGTACTTTTCAAGGCTTGTTGAACTGTGCCCTTAGCAAAACCCTTTCATACTATGTTTGTGTGCTACTTTGTGTTGTGTGGTGTGGTGTTTTTATGTATGAACTCATTTGGCTCTGGTGGTTTGCTTTATATATAAAGCGGGGCAACATAGAGCTCGAAGGAAAAAATTGATGACTTTGGTTTCGCCCGTGAGTCAAAGAGGGTTAAATAGGGTGACTGATTCGGCAAAAGATGACCTAATTCCTTCCACCGCTTTTACGAGAACACGCGCGAGCTCGCGCCATCTCCCTGCTAGTGAGTTCGGCGCCGCGTTTCTCTCCCCTGCATGCGACGAGCCTAACTGAGAGGAAACGGCTGATTCGCCGTTCCTCCTAACAAGCCTGATTGGGAGATGTTGTAAAAGTTCATATCAGCCTAAATTTCAATGCAATTCAGACAACCAAACGCACCCAAATTACATCACATGCACCATACACGCCACAATTATCACACCTGGAACGGCACACGCACCACACCGCATCGCGCAGCACGACACGACATTCCCTCTGTACCCCACCACAGGGAGTCTTAACTCCCAACCTCCACTGCATCAATCATCGCTCGTCCATCACCACCATGCCGCCTGTGCCTCTCCACTCACACTCTGCTCAGCTCACCTCCATAAGGTTTGGCATGGAACTAGGACTGGGAGCTCCAACTTCTCCGCCGCCATGGCCTGGCCATCTCCTCTTCCTCGCGCTCGTCATCTTCCTCTGCCTCTGGTCAGTGCGGCTCCCATCTCGTCCCGTAACCTGGATGCGTCAGAACGATGCGCTTTTCGTGGCGTTTCTTATGTGTTTTCCTGATTATTTCGCCGCATCTGGGTGTCACTCGCGCACAACTAGCGTCTCTTTAGGCGGTATGCTTTCTCTTCTGATTGGGTCCCAAATATTTCCAGAGCTCGTTCCAGTGTGGTGTACGCCCCCTTCGGTTATTATTGGTTGATTCGAGATTTCCTACTGCGCATCTGATTGTCGACAAGATTGTGTTGTTCTTAGATTATTATATGCTTCAATCTCTCTTCTTCCTTTTTAACGAGAAACAGTAGGGAAATACATCTCTCAATTTTGTGTTGTGCCATGATATGGAATAATTTAGCACAACATGTGGGACACCAATTCCGGCTCAATAACAAAAGGAAAAAAAAAGCAGATCCTAAATGATCCTAAGATATATACCACTTTGGTTATAAAGCTGCTGCAGTTTTCTTTTAGGAGTTTATGGAGAAAAGGAGGATGGCTGCATCACTGATATGTGAATGTTTCTTCTTCTCTGAGACAGTCTGTTTGCTCCTGTTGATCAAGATTGCACCTCTGTTTATTTATGTCACATTATTCCTCCTTGCATTTATTAATGACTTTCTAGAAGATTATTCAAATAAATTAACGCGATATACATTTCTCCGTTGTTGTCTACTCATTTCTGTTCCAGTCTAAAGTAACATAATTGTATGAATGTGAAACAAGTACTCCCTCTGTAAACTAATATAAGACACGGTCTTATATTAGTTTACCGAGGGAGTACAAGATAAGTGTTGAGAAGAAAATATTCTCTTTGGACAACACTTTTTAATCGTTTGACAGCCAAACAGATTATAATCTGAAGAGAAATGACTCCAGTTAGTTCACACTGAACATTTTCAGGGTTACATCCGAGGCAAATGAACAACATGTGGAACTACCACCAAGAGGATGGAATTCCTATGATTCTTTTTCTTGGACGGTTGATGAAAATGCATACTTGCAAAATGCAAAGATTTTGGCAGAAAAGTTACTACCACATGGATATCAGGTTATCTACCAGAATTTTTTTTTGCGAAACCAGAATTCTTTTACTTGGTACTTAATGGCATAAGAGAATATGAACACCGATAATTCTGATTAACTTTCTGTTCGTTATCTACTGGTAGTATGCAGTTATTGATTACCTGTGGTACCGGAGGTATGTTGATGGGGCATATACAGATTCGTATGGGTTTGACAACATTGATGAGTGGGGTCGACCGTTTCCTGACCTCCAAAGATTTCCATCGTCCAAATATGATAAAGGGTTCAGTCAAATTGCCAATAAGGTTCATGAGATGGGCTTGAAATTCGGCATTCATTTAATGAAAGGAATAAGTACACAGGCTGTTAATGTGAACACACCCATCTTGGATATTGAGACGGTATGCCTCCTTTGAATTGCTATTATACTACGAATGTTGTTGTTTCAGAATTATCTGTTACTATAACAGAAGACAAATGATAATTCTTGACCATGCGGTGCAATCTACAAATTTATTTGTGAAATGAAATGAAGAGATATGATAATGGGAGCAGTGGAGATACCTCCATGGATTTCAAGGGTCTATCATACTGTATCTACCATACTGTTATAGACATATTATTAAAAGGAGGCACTAATGTGCTTTGTCAAATGATGCTGTCCTTAGGAGAGCATTTATTGTTGTCCATAAATCATTTTCTGCGCACTCAAAGAATGCCATAGAACTTCATTTTATTATTGTTAATGTGGTGTCTTCTTATCCTTTTCAGGGAAAACCCTATGTAGAGAACGGTCGGCAATGGGCAGCTCGTGACATTGGCCTGACCCATAAAACATGTGCATGGATGCCACATGGATTTATGGGTGTAAATACGGATATTGGAGCTGGACGGGCCTTCTTAAGATCTCTTTACCGACAGTATGCGGACTGGGGTGTTGATTTTGGTATGCTATTTCTAAATCTGTACTTTTCGCTAGTTAGATGATCCTCGTGACAATATGGTACGGTAGAGAGCTCCCACCTTGGGAGTAGTTGACATAACTTGAGTTTGACGAGATTATTCCACATGTACCATTCTTGCAGTGAAGGTTGATTGTATCTTTGGTACTGATTATAGCCCGGAAGAAGTAATAACTATTTCGCAGGTAAATAACTTCGCATCCTAGAGTTAGTTACACAAGTCCTGTTGAAATTGGTGCACCTTCAGAATCAGTTGATTCTCCCATTGCAGCTCCTGCGAGAGCTTGACCGCCCAATAGTACTGTCCATCTCACCAGGAACTGAAGTCACTGTACCATTAGCTGAAAACATCAGTGAACATGTTAACATGTATAGGATAACAGGAGATGATTGGGACAACTGGAAAGATGTTAGTTCACATTTTACTGTGTCAAGGTAAATCAAAACAGATATTCTCTGTATATCCATTATATACTCCTTATTTCTGTATTCAGTTTTTTTTAATATTCTCTAGTAAATAAGAACTTATTTGTTTGCATATTGCGCACAGTGCCTTCGCTTCTGCAAATAAGATCGGGGCCACCGGATTACGAGGAAAATCTTGGCCAGATTTAGACATGCTTCCATTTGGCTGGCTAACTGATCCGGGTAACGATTTGTATCTTTACTTTACTATCATAATAATTGTGATTCCCCTTGGCCCCTGTGGCTGTTAATCAAGATGCTAAGTCACATACCTTGCCAAAAAGAGAAGCTGTAAATAATTGTCTTAGTACGCTGGATAAGAACTGTACAATGCGGCATTACTCATGATGCTTGCTAGTTTTCATTGATTGGGACTAGGATGATAAATCACGTCTTAAACTTCATAAATATACCTGGAATATGACATGTCTCATTCAATATACTTAATTTTGAAAAAAATCAACTAACTTGATCATAATTCCTGAACTATAACTTATAACTTATGCACTAGTTTTCGTTGAAAAAGGAAAATTAGCTTGTACCATCACAAAATTGTGCAAACTGGAAGATATCCAGTGTGAGGCTTATATGTAGGGCCTGATGCCACATCTCAGTGACACATCGATGCTGTTTTCCAACTCATGTGATGTTCTGATATTTTCTGTGGTACTGAACAAATTGCTGGTTCTGTGAAGTTGTTTTATAACTATTAACATACCCTTTTTTTTCCTTTAATAAGACAGGTGTCAATCAGGGCCCTCATAGGCCGTGTAACCTTACATTTGATGAACAGAAAGCACAGGTTTGCACTTGGTGATTTTCGTGCCTGATTTTCATTTTGCTTTATCCACTGAAATCTTTTTTTTCATATGACCTTGCAGATGACACTTTGGTCAATGGCTAAGTCGCCTCTCATATATGGAGGAGATCTGAGACATCTCGACAATAGTACATTCAGCATCATGACCAATCCTACTCTATTGAAGATAAACTACTACAGTAAAAATAACATGGAGGTACCTGCATTTTATGATTCTTATTACAACAATATGTACACTTACATGGCCAATAAGCTGAGCTGTTGAATTTTTTTTTCAGTTCCATTATGTGTTTGGTGAGACGACTTCTAATACCAGACATTCTGGTCACTTGAGTTCTCGATATCCTGTAAACCTGACAAAATATGATGGCATGGTCGTGGGTCTCACTTCCTGCACCAGTGACCAAGCTAATGGATGGTTTGTATTTCCACAAGATGGGAAGTCAGATCATATATGCAGGACCTATGAAACAGAGAATGGCAAAAATGTCTCATTTTGCTTGGGGAAAACAAAACCTCTTCTTGCCTCGTAAGTGCAACCCAATTATGAATGGAGAAGTAATCGTGTTTTAATTTGTATGATCACACACTATACGTTCCAGGGATGATGATATCATGGAAAAGGAAGAAGACCAAACAAAGTTCCATCTGGCAGTTGCAGACATTAATGATTCTTGTTTGGATGCATCTGCTAGTCGGCGGCGGACTGCCTCAGAGGTTAAGCTTCTCATGTTCTCCAGGTGCAAATGGCATGCAAGGCAGGTACGCAGCAAATAGATTTGCCCCAATACTAACTAGTCCTGTTCTCATTAGGACTGATGAAATTCTTTTTAGATTTTCAGAGGTTCTAACAGTACTTGAACAAACTACTCACGAAACCCCATTTTCTGTTGGCTGATGTGTTAAATACATAATGTTCCTTAGTATATTATGCTGTCATGGCAGCTTTGGTAACCATATTGGTTTCACAACGCCAACACATAACCATGCAACTATGTAAATTAGCACTAAATATTGTATTGAAACAAGTTCATGGAGATCAATACACTTTTCAGCTTTCTTTTTCTATAGTTGATATTGTGTCCTGGTTACACTACTAAATGAATGGCAACTAGCTCATCATGTCTTGCGTCAAATTTCTCTAGATGTGGGAGCTGAATGACAAGGGTAACCTTGTGAGCAGCTATTCAAGATTATGTGCCACGGTGGAATCCAGCAAGGAAGCAGGTAATCATGACATCATTCTTTTTGTGTGAGTTGGTTAGGAAAAATATTACATGGTTGGCACAATTCTCTATGCAGTAGGTATTACTGGAGCTCGTGCATGGATTGCAACTGGAAGTAAAGGTTAGTGATCATGTATATCCTAGTCTCAGAAGATCCTGAATCCAATACTTTAAAATTGTGATAGGAGTGAACGTTTTTGCTAGATCTGTTTCTAGAAGACTATGCTTCATTGATACACAGTGTCTTGTTTATGCACTAAAGATAATGAAATTGAGTTAATTTTTCCCAGGAAATATAAATGAGTGAAAACTGAAGAGAACTGAAATGTTTGCAGAGATTTTATGTTGTAAGATTCATGTTCTGTAATCTTTTGTAAGCTGAAAACAGAACAAAATAACCGAATAATTGTGTTGTAATATTAATAGTGGTAGCTCATTCTCGTGACATTTATATGCGGAATTTAAGAAAAATAGTAGAGCAGAATTTTATGTGGGCTCAGAGAGCAGTGATGCGAAAACATGGACATATTACCTTCCCTAAGCTGGCGTTTACGAAAATGGTACTCCCTCCGATCCATAATAAGTGTCGCAGTTTTGTACTACTAAGGTTGAACGGATCGGAGGGAGTACTATTTTTCGTTAATGAATATGCAACCTGTCTTGCTGATTATGTGATATTCTAGTTATTCTAGTACTATGTTAGGAATGTTCCAGCCTCCAAATGTTTATTTGCACATTTCTTTGCGTTGAGACCTAATTGGGGTGCTGGTACTTCTGGCTTCTTCGTTACGTGCGTGTCTTTCAGAATGAACCTCCATGATAATACACAAGAAGTAGTTCATGATGTTTAATATTTTATTTATGTCGCAGGGGAAATCTACCTTGCGTTCTTCAACCTTGCCTCGGTGAGCCGGAAGATAACCGCGAGAATATCGGACCTGGAAAAGGTTCTTGGGACAGCCTTCGTACGAAAACACTCGTGCAGCTGCAGTGACGTTTGGAGGGGGAGGAATCTTGGTCTCCTCCAGGAAGAGATCTCAGCGGTGGTGAATCCACATGGTTGCGTGGTGTTCGAACTCATGTGTTGAGGTTTGTCAGAGACTTCTCATGGTGGGAATAATCTTGGGAGCCTACTGCAATCCTATGATATGATATGATGTAAGCCTACCCTGAACAGCGTGAACCTTGAACAATATTGGGTAGATCGTTTCCAGGTCGGTGCTTGAAAGCGGTCGAGTTGACCTTCGTCAAACCGTACCCGTGCTAGAACGGGATAGGTTTGAGTAATTATGCATCAACTCAGGATGATGAAACACTAAAATGCACTGATATAGAAGGGCCGCAGAATATGAGGAGAGGGCAACAGAGGAGCCGGACTGTCTGGTCTCTTCAGCTCTTCTGGCGCATCTCGCAAGCATAATTCAAAAAATTCTGAATTTTTTGTTGTGCAAACTTTGACAAATGTTTTGAGTGCCTCCAAATTTTCATAATGAAACGACATTCGTGGAAGTCATTAAAAAAATCAGTACTCCAAAATGTCATTAAAAAGTCAGTACTCCAAAATGCTTTCGTAAATAGCATTTTTGCAACATTGATTTTGTTTTTTTGCCACGATTTTCATGAATGTCATTCCATGATAAACTTTGCAAGTACAGAAAACATTTGTCAAAGTTTGGCAAAAAAATTCATAATTCTTTGAATTTATTTATTTTTTTACTGATTTTACTGTTCATCAAAGAGTATTTGAGCTCGGGAGTAGATACAAATTCTCTGATATAGAAGGGCCGCATAAAATGGCTCACGTGAGCCCCGCACGCTTCGGCATGCCATTTACTAGAAGGGTTGGTCGCTTTTGTTGCTTCTCTGATATGAGGGCAGCATAAAATGGCTCACGTGAGCCTTGCACACTTCGACAGGCCATTTACTAGAAGGATTGGACGTGTTTTGTTGCGCTGCCGGTGTTGTTCGAAATTTCTTGATACTGCAGTAGATTTTTTTAAAAATCTTCAGCAGGTTTTTTTTAGGGGTAAATCTCCGGCAGGTAGATAGAGAAGAAAAGCGAAATCATTAATTGAGAAGTACTTCTTCCAAAGAACAGTCCTCCTTCCCAGGCTGTGACAAGTGGCGCGTTGCATGTGCGTCACTTGTCGCAATCTGGGAGTTTTCTTTTTTCATACATTCGTTTATCCAAAATGTTTTATCTCTTAAATTGTGCGTCCAAATCTTGAACCGTTTTTACCGTTGAATTCCTCGCGTCGAGATCTTCAAAACTAGATCCCATGTTGATAGGTTTTGATGAACATTTTTTAAAAAATAAACCCGAAAAAATCGAAGCGGGAGCACCTTTTTTTCCTTTTCGGAAGCCATTTCCGAGAGGCATGGTCATGCCTCTCGCGAGAGTAAATTCATGCCTCCCGCGGAATCAAAAGCGTGCCTCTCACAGAAGAAAAAAAAAACATGTTTTTTACATTTTCGAGAGGCATCGCGAAAGCAAAACCGTGCCTTTCCCGGAAGAAAAAAAGAAAATGTGTTTTTTTCGTTTCCAAGAAGCACGACCGTGCCTCTCGTTGAAGCAAACCTGTGCCTCTCGTGAAAAAAAAAAGAGAAAACACGTTTTTTTTCATTTCCGAGAGATACGGCTGTGCCTCTCGCGGAAGCAAAACCGTGCCTCTCACGAAAAAAAGAGAACTCGCGGAAGCAAAATCGTGCCTTTCACGAAAGAAAAAGAGAACTCGCAGAAGCAAAACCGTGTCTTTCACGAAAAAGAACATGTTTTTTTTGCAAAATTTTCTTTTTGATTTTTTGTCAAAAAGCTAAGAAAGACAGGTAGAAAACCGAAAAGTCAAAAAAACCCATCTAAAAAACCGAAAATACGTGTGGTAAAATAAAATAAAAAATAAAATCCGATGGGAGCGCCCAGAGTGCGACACGTGGCGACGGCTGAGAGCGCGTCAAGTGACGCACTCACTCTAAGCCCACCCCATGTGAACGCTACTCAACTAGTTGCTCTCGTTTTCCTCAAAAAAAAAAAAACTAGTTGCTCTCGAAGAAAAGAGATAAACATATGTGCTAATGGGCCGCGCCAGTGGCTGGCCCATGTAGAGAAGCTTCAGCGGCCCAAGCCCAATAAAGCCCCGTGCGGCCGGTCCGGCTCTCCAACCCGTCGCTCACGCCGCCGGCCGCGTCAGCCGTCAGGCAGGCAACCCAACTCGCCGGTGTTTGGATTCTCTCGAGGGCATCTGGCTGGCGGCTCCAACTCCCGGAGCTCCGTCGCCGTCCGTTAGCACCCACCACCACCATCTCCCTCCCTGCTTTGCGTTCCCTCCTCTTACCATCTCCACAATCGTCCTGACCAAGCGGACAGCGCTGGCGATGGAGATGGACTTCTCTGTCGAGGATGGCAAAAGGCTATGGTCGCTTGTTCGGAAGCAGGAAGTCCTAGTCGACAAGAAACGAAGGTGGTTGGAGTCGATGACTCCCAAATCGGATGGCTGCAACATACGACTGAAGCGACCAAAGTTCTTGGCTGATGCGTAGGTTTGCGGCACTTTCTTATTTCTTGTGATAGTACTGTAATTCGGTTTTCCTTTTGTTTCTGGATGTTGCAGTTTATCACACTGCCATGCTGGTCGTAGCAATCTAAATGGAAATTCTATTTGCTGTCGCTATGGTTTAGGGAAAGTGAATCATCTCTATAATCTTTTATTTTGGATGCTTAAACGTATGTTGCATTTAATGTCGTTTCCGCCTCCGGGTGGTTTAGCTTTCTATGTAAAATACTCCCTCCGTCCCATAATCATATTGGTTGTAATAAGATCTTAGATTTTTTGTATATTGGTTGTAATAACATCTTAGATTATGGGACAGAGTAATAATTAATGTCGGTTTTCAGATGATATAGACCCTAGTCTTTTGAAAGAAAGAAAAAAAAAATCCCCAGATGGCAAGATGCCTGCATTTCTTTGGCCAACAAGTTGCAACCGTTTGTATATGAGTGAATTGCAAAAAACATCGACATTGAAGGCTAGAATTGCAGAAACTACAATTCTACAATTTTGTGCCAAAAACCACTAATTCCGAGCCTAAATTTTTACAAAAAACACTAGTTGGCTGCTTTGGCCCATTTAATGATGATTATGACATGTGGAGCCCGGTTTTGTTGACGTGGCGTAACGGCTCGGGATAGACGTCGTTAGATGTTTATTTTTTGCCAAAAAGTCCTACCTTATATAACAAACAAAACAACCAACCCTCCGTGCTCACGCGCCCGCCGCCGGCAGCCTGCTCACGACGCCCCCTCCTCTTCTCCCCTGACCTTCTCTCTAGTTGTGCCGTCGAAGCACGCAGCAGCACAAGTTGCCCCCAGAATCCTCGCTGCCTCGCCGGTCTTCGTTGCCTCAGCCCGCCGCCGGATCGAGCTCCGCCGCCCTAGCCTTCAATGTCGATGTTTTTTGCAATTCACTCTTTGTATGTAGTAACAAGAAAGTCTAATTGCTAGCCTTCTGTGTTTATATACAGGTTCTTGGCTGAATCAGATATACGGAGTGACGAAGTAAGTTCTTGCTGTTGTAAGAATAACTACAGGTTATACCTTATGTAGCTTGTATCTATTTCCGTTCGGGCTAACATGTACTCATGTTAATGTAAAAGAAAAACATGTAATGGATATACATTTGTGCAGCTACAAGTTACTCCCTCTGTAAACTAATATAAGAGCGTTTAGATCACTATTTTAGTATTCTAAACGCTCTTATATTAGTTTACGGAGGGAGTACTAGAGAACATTTCTATGTAAGTGATCAAACAAGACACTTGGCTTCGTATAAATGTTACTACTTACCTCTGTTCCTAAATATAAGACGTATTTAGGAACAGAGGTAGCATTAAACAACTCAGATGTATATTCAGTAATTTGATTTTTATAACGTGGAATGATTAGAACTATGGTAAATAATGCCCTATGGGGTGTTGTCTAGCTGGGATCTTCTGTATATGGCATATCATGTGAACTTTACCATACTATTCTTGATTTATGGGCATGGTTACATTCTAGTCACATTGATAAAATTTCCTAGCATTGTAATTTTATTTACTTACTTTGATATTACAACAAACACAAAACATGTTTGACACGTGGTTTCTGACAAGCCACCTCAATAGCAACTTCGGCTGCATTAGTTCCATTGTTCATTTCATGCTTCCTTAAATATGCTTTTTTTAGGGAAATATGTATGACTTAAGAACCTTTCTTTCAGGTGTCTTGCGAAAAAGTGACAGCCAGTGTTGCAAAAAGTTATGATCTGCAGCGTGGTGGCCACAACCATCACTTGGTTCAGGATGGTCTCAGGCTTCTTAACTTACCAAGAGGGGAAGATGGCTCACTGAGTCCAGAAAGTCTGAACATTATGCATAGCACAATCAATAAGTTAAGCAATGGAGCACTTCAATCAGTGGCTAAAATCATCAGCCGCACCAAGTGTAGTTTTAATAAGACTAGACCACTGTTAAGAGAAATTGTAACATACCATCTTCCGTGTTACTTAGCCAAGCTGGATCATGAAGATGTCATCATGTTTGAGTTGTCTGAAAATTTGAGAAATCCTGGCAGCTACCAATCTGATTCGTTGAGCCTTGTCACACCTGTGTCACCACTGCTTCTGTCATCTATCAACCAAGCTTTGGATAGACTTGATGGGATTCCTGACCAAGCTCTTGTTGCAGTGAACAGGAAACTCATAGGAAAAACATGTATGCCAAAATTCTGGCATGTGCCTCGGTCTTCCAGTAGAGGGCATCTTATTGAAATAGTGAGGAAAAGATGCAAAATGATTATAGCACGTATTGAGGAAGGTTACATGATAAAGAGATTAGCAAAGGCCATGTCAGTGGTGAACCTATACTGGAAGCAGAAGTTGAGATCCATGGATATTTCTCAGTTAGAGTACTTCCCCTTTTCAAAAGAAACAGCGTCTTTGCAAAATGATGTCCTGAATGCTCTTCGGTTGCTTCCAAAACTCCAGCATGATGACCTAAAGTTGCTGCATCCCATATTGGACCCAGATCCTAAATTTCGAAAGATGCAATTTAGAGTATCTTTGAGGAAGTACTTGTTAGAATGCTTGTTTGAATGTGATGAAGGTGATTTGCCAGATGAGGCCCATCAAGCCATAGCCTTTATAAATCGGATTTCTCAATGTAAAAGTGCCTGTCTGACAGAACGAAGGAAGAATGCTGAAGTAGATTCTGTATTGAATGTAAGCAGTCAACTCAGAGCTTTGGCATATTATGATACCGATGACTGTTAAGACGAGGACGAATTGATGAGCTTAGGGGGTGTCAATGTAATACCCCATGTAATTAACCACAGTGATCACTCTTAGTTAATGCCATGTCAGCAAGATTAACAGTGCCTAGTCATCATTTGCATCATATTGCATTTCAAACTCCTAATTCAAACTTCAAATTAATTTAAAGTGAAAATAAAAGTTGTTCCAAATTGGAAACTAAAATGTTCATTAAATAGCAAATAGTTCAGAGGCAATTATAAAATTGTAACCAACATCAATGGGATTAGTTAAGTGCCCCTAACAACATCAAGCAGTGACTAACAGCAATATTTAAATAACCTTTTATTTAATCTAAGTTAAATATGAAATTATATTTTACCCAAACTAGTTTTTGGTGATAGGTACTAATGCACTGCAATTTATGAGTTAGGTCACTTATTTTGTAAAAGTAGTTTAGTGGCTAAACAATTTGCAAAACAGAAAAGAAAACAGAAAATAGAAAAAGAAGAAAAGGGGCAAAGGCCTACTGTGCACTTGGCCTTCCAGTGCACAGTAGCCAGCCCAGCCCACCTAGCCGCGTCGTCCTCCTCATCGCACGCTGTCGCGCGCTCGCGCAGACACGCCGACGAGGCCGCACGCGTCTCCCATCTGCCGCCTCCCTGGGGTGGATAAGGACCCCAGGGGCCTCCCGCAACCCTAGCCAGCCCCAGTCTTCCCCCTCGCTCTCTCCCTCGCCCGCTGTCTTCCTCCTCGCGCAGCCACCCGAGACGCCGTCGCCGCCACCGCTCGATCCCGCGGCCACCGTGCCCCGATTGCCTCTCCGACATGTCCATCGTCACCGCCGGCCTCGACTACGTCGCCTGACGCCGCGCATTGGAGCTCGGCGCCGCTGCATCGACCTCCCCGAGCTCTTCTTCCCCGCACGGTCGTCTTCGTCTCCGGCGCCGATTCGCCGCCTCGAGCCCTCCCCGAGCCTGCTATTGCATACCTACAGGGCCCGGTGAGCAGTCGCTGCGTTCCCCCTTTCTTTTCTGCTCGATATCGTCACCGTAGTGGTCGCATTGGAGATGCCCGAACGCGCTCACCGCACCGAGTAGATCCCGCCTAGCCTCTTCTTTCGTTCGTTTGCGCGCCGGAACGCCGTTACCGTAGCTCGCCCGAGAACCTCGCCGCCGGCGTCGTCGTAGCGCTCGCCTCCGACCGCCCCAACCGCTCCGGCCACCGCCATTCGACGTGCGACACCGAGCCGCGTCGAACGCACCAAGCCACGGCCCCGGAAACCCCCTGTACGCGAAACCCGAGCCCCACCCGACGCGCGCCGCCGTGTTTGGCTCGCCGGAGCCAATTCCGGTGCGTCTCCGGCCGGCGTCCGACCTGGCGCCGACGTGGCAGCCTCCTGTGAGACTGACCGCGGGCCCCACGGGCACCAGTTGACCTGTTGACTGGGTCAACTGCTGACTGGGCTGGCCCCGTGTCACTGACATGTGGGTCCCGCCCATTTAAACGAATTTAAATAAATAGAAATCGGTTAATTAATTAAATTAGTTAATTAAAACACTAATCACTCACTGACTACTGGGGCCCACCGACTAATTAACCTAACTAGTTTAAACTAACCCCTCTGTTAGTGCCACAGCCACTGACATGTGGGGCCCACTAGACCCATAGGTCAGGTTTGACTCTGGTCAGCGGACTGTTGACCGCTGATGTCACCTATACATCATGATGACGTCATCCCATACTATTTTGGATAATGTTGATTTAAGATAATTAAATAAATTCCAGAAAATGATTAAAACTTTAGAAAATCATATAAAATAAACCGTAGCTCGGATGAAAATACTTTGTACATGAAAGTTGCTCAGAATTTCGAGGCGAATCCGAATACGCCCTTCGTATTGCTGTCAGATGCCCCTAACTACCTGAACATGGAACTTTTAGACTGATTTTAATAAATGAATAGTGCTTAACTTTAATAAAATAAATCCAGATAAATTCCTAAATTAACTAAATCATCTAGTTAGGCAGTAGAACACCTCTGCATATCATTTAGGCATGTCATGCATATTGTTTGCATTTTTACCGTGAATTTCTTGTTTCTTCCCCCTCCTTCTCTCTCGATAGACGCCGAGACCGACGCCGACGCAGCAGAGTACGACTATACTCCGGACAAGCAGCCTTCTGATGACCAGCCCCTCTCAGCAGAGCTTCCAGGCAAGCCCCCCCCCCCTTGATCACTCCGATATCGCCTATTCCATTCTCTCATGCTTGCATTAGTTTTTGCTACTGTAATTGATTGCTCCTATTCTGATGCATAGCCTGCTTTCTGTAATCTGCTTATTGATACCTACCTGCTTAACCTAAACTGCTTAGTATAGGTTGGTTAGTGATCCATCAGTGACCCCCACCTTGTCCTTGTTGCCTCTGCTTCATCATCGACGACTCGATCAACGTGATCGACAACCAAAGACCGACACCTCACTTCACCCCCTTTGTTGTACGACTCTGCATAGTTACTATCGAGTGCGGAGGGTGATACATCGTAACGCACTCCTGATGATAACTCGGCAGTGTAGCTGTTCGGTCGTGGTCATCGAGGGTGATTCCTCCTTAACCACTCCCGATACGACCCTGTCGTGCAACCCCTCAAGTGTGAACCTCGAGGGTGATTCCTTCTACGTTCACCTTGATGATTTCATCGAGTGGAATCCACCGAGGGTGATTCCTCGGGGATTCCCCCTTGATGTTATGACCACACGGTTACTTTGACCTTTGTCGCAGGCGGGTCGACCCTGAGGGGTACCCGCGGGGAAATTATGCAGTCGGGCTTGCCAGGAGGGCACCCGAGAGAGATATTGTGGCGGAGCATCAGAAACTCTGATCGTCTCCGCGAGTTATTAAATACGCCTAACGGATTTGGGTAATTGATCTGAGTTGGCCAATGGCCTATACGCACTACCACCACGCGGGATAATGGTTTATGGGGCCCTCTACGTTGTACGTTTCTCCCGAAAGCCCATTAGACGTCACAGTTCACCGTGCGGGCTGATTGTTGGGGTTGGGCTGGTACTTCACTGACGAGTTCAGTGTCGCACCTGCTCCCCGGCCAGTCTCGCAACGCGCAGGAGCGCCCGGGGCGATGGCCCAAGACCCCTGGATGCATAGGTTAGTCCGGCGTGTTGACCTCTCTGCTGAGCCTAGGTAGGGCGCTGCTTCGTGTCGATCTCCCGAGGCCGGGCATTACCCAGCAAGTGTGTCCGGCCAGAGGTGATCGAGCGTGTTGGGTAACAGTAGTGCACCCCTGCAGGGAAGTGATCTATTCGAATAGCCGTGTCCACGGTAACAAGACGCTCAGTTTGGTATCCTGATCTATCACTTGAACTGGATACCTGTTTAATTAATTGAAGCTCCGGGATCGCTTTCTCGCAGGGAGTCGAGAAAGGATCTCTAGGCTTTGCCTCAACATGCTTGCTTAATAAAATGCTTTTCTGTACTCTTCTAATTGCTGCAAGATGGTGGCTTCGTGAAGATGCTAGTCTTCGATAGGACTAGGCCTTCTCTCTATTCTGGCATTTCTGCAGCCTAGTCCACATATACAGCCTTTCCCTTTGATAACAGTGCATATGTAGTGTAGATCCTTGCTTGCTGAGTACTTTGGATGAGTACTCACAGTTGCTTTGCTACCTCTTTTTCCCCCATACCCCTTTTGATGATACATCAGACGATGGAGCTCAGGAGCTAGATGACACCGCATGAGCTTACTACCAGGAGGGTCCAGACGGCATGTACTACTGGATTGAGCTAGCCGACCAGGAGTAGGATCGGAGGCCATAGGTAGGAGGCCTTCGCCTTTCGATCTAAAGTCGTTGTTTGTGCTAGCCTTCTTAAGGCAAACCTTGGCTAACTATGTCCGTACCCAGATATTATTTGTATGACTGACTTATGTATTCGGATCCTCGTGATCCCTGGTCTGTAATATTCGTGGATCTCCGTTTATTTGTGTTAGAGTTGTGTTGTGATATCTTCCCGTGAGTCCTTGTGCTTGATCGTGCACGTTTGCGTGTATGATTAGTGCATAATTGAGTCAGGGGCGTCACAAGTTGGTATCAGAGCCGACTGCCTGTAGGAAGCCCCCTTCCAATTTCTTGGTCGAAGTTGAGTCTAGACATCGAAAAACTAATTTACTAACTTGGATGTGTGGGTTACGGGCCCACGTCACCAACTGGGTGGTATTAGTATCTTTTATTCCTTGTCTATACTCTGGGACTCTGATCGCTCTTCTATTCGGGTTAAATGAATTTACTAACGCCGACACTTAGGATCTCGTAAATCTCGTCTACCCGGAGAGCTGGATATCTGTGCTTACTTCCTTACCATTGATCAAATTAGTCTGATAATCATTTTCCTTTCCATTATTTTGTTTAACCTTTCTCTCCGAGTTGTATTATACTTCTCATTGTCATTTGACAATCCTGAATTTCCTCTGTTTCAGATGGATCGTTTGTTTCCACCACGCCCTGCGACGCAGCTTGTGCTTCGCACTTGGGCTCGTGATGCCCCTGGTTTTCCAGCTGTCCTGATCGCCCTCCTGACCAGACTGGGCTATCGCTGGTACCCCGAGTACATGGTCTACGAGGATTACCGCAAGTTCAATCAGGAGCAGTACCATGCTGATGTTCATATCTATGATCAGCAGGATGACTCAGACACCGAGCTGCACCTTTTTCACGGTATCGGCGTGACGATTGAGATGGCAGTCCATGATGCCGCCTACTCTCCTGTCGCACGTCTTCGAGGAGAGTCCAACGTTAGCTTGGATGCCTCTGAGTTTCGATACATTCCGTATGCCCCTGCTGGAGATGCTACTGGATACTACACAGCTATCTGTGCCCCGTACGAGCATCGTCGATACGACCCGCATGTTCTGATTCAGTGCACTCAGGCTCTGGATCGCACTATTCGGGCTCTTGCCGTCGAGTTGTTTGCCACTCGAGCACGTCTCTACGATGCTATGACACAGTTGCTACCAGCTGTTCGTGCAGGGATACATTCGGAGTACATCCTTTACCCACGCAGGACTCAGATGTATGCTGGTATTGATTGGCCTGCTGTTGGAGGTCACACACCTGCACGTGGACCTCTTCTTTCAGCTCGAGACCGGATTCTGCATCAGAGTGCAATGGAGAGCAGGATTTTCCTGCGACGGCCATTCGCCGTCCGCACTTGCAGTTACCCTATTTCAGTGGTTTTTCCCGACGCTGATGTAGCCTTTGCTATGTCTCATTGTGTACTTCCTTACCGCGTGCCTGCGCGCCGCCTAGCATGTCTAGTTTTTAAATTTGCGCCGTTATGCTATCCGCATGTACCCGACTCTGTGTATGGATCTGTATGTCTTAATTGACTACTGTTAAGTATCTATTACACTACTTAATTATTGTCGTATTACATCATGCTTGTCGCTAAACAATCGCAATCGCTTTTACTAAACTACCGTTGTTGAAATTTAGCAGGATGGTTAGACCAGGTGGTCGTGGTCGTGGTTGTGCCCCTGAACACCCACCACCGCCAGATTATATGGCAGCTATGATGCAACAATTCAAGCTCAACCGCCAATTCATGACTGGGATTATGGCTCAGTTCCCGCATCTGAACAACCAGAACCAGAACCCTGCTTCAATAGCTCTGTCGGAATTTATGCGTCTTAACCCCACTCAGTTCCGTAACTCTGAAAAGCCACTAGATGCTGATGACTGGATTCGCGACATCACTCACGAGATGGAGTCTGCAAATGTCTCTCCTGCCAACTTTGTCACCTTCGCGTCCTTTTTCTTAAAGGGTCCCGCTGCTCAATGGTGGGACATACACAAGCGTACACTGCCTGCTGGAACAGTCGATACCTGGCTTGAGTTCCAGGCTGCTTTTCGTGCCCGATATATTCCTCAGGGAATCATGGACCGGATGAAAACCCAGTTCCGCAACCTCACTCAGGGCAACAAGACTGTCGAAGCTTATCAGCGGGAATTCCTTGACCTGTCCCGCTATGCTGAAGAAGACATCGCCACTGATGCTCGTAGACAAGAGAAGTTCCGTAATGGACTCCACCTAGACATCGAGCTTGCACTTGCTGCTCAAGACTTCACCGACTTTGCTACTCTTGTGAACAAGGCTATTCTGGTTGAGACCGCTTAGATGAAGCATAAGGAGTCGCAGAAGCGCCATCGTGATGTTGGCTCATCTTCGGGCTCAGCACAGAAGCGTCGAGTCTGGATTCCCAACAACGTGTTCCGTTCAGCTGCCCCTTCGCCAAGGAACAACTATGCTACACCACGTCTGCCTCCTCCACCACCGAGGCAGCCAAGAGCTCAAGCTGTTCCACCCAATGCTCCTCTTCGTCCTGAAGATGGTCTGTGCTTCAAGTGCCGCAAACCAGGTCACCTTGCTAAGGACTGCCGCCAGACTCAGAATCAGTTGGCTTTCCCTCGTACTGGCCATGGCAATGGTCGTGGCAACAATCAGGCCCGCAACTATAATACTGGGTCTGCTGCTCATGGTCGTGGACACGCTTACAACATTGATATTGAAGAAGTCCAGGATCAGCCTGCTACCGTGATGGGTACCCTTCTCGTTAACTCAGTACCTGCTTCAGTTTTATTTGATTCAGGAGCATCACTTTCATTCATCTCTGGAAAATTTGCATTCATGCATGGCATTCATTATGAGAAGATGCATACTCCGTTAGTCGTTAAAACTCCCGGAGGTCATTGTCATGCTGACGTGATGGCACCTAATGTTACCGTCGAAATTAAAGGATTGGAATTCCTTGCCTCACCCATCATCTTGAAGTCTTCCACCATAGACCTCATCCTCGGAATGGATTGGTTGAAAGCTCACATTGCTTCGATCAATTGTGCCACTAAAGTTGTCCAACTTCTTCACCCCTCCGATGAGATAGTAAACTACACCGCCCGAATTACTCGGAATGCTGAAGCTCAGATATATGATCTGAATGCTTTGAACGCCTCACCTCTGGAGGGAATCGAGAACATTTCTGTCGTTCGAGATTTTTCGGATGTCTTTTCGGAAGAACTTCCAGGAATACCCCCGGTTAGAGCTATCGAGTTTGTCATTGACTTGAAGCCTGGCACTACCCCTATTGCGAAGCGTCCTTATAAGATGCCTCCGCACCACCTTCTCGAGCTTAAGGAAGAAATCGACAAGTCACTTAAGAAGGGTTTCATCCGCCCCAGTTCCTCTGCTTGGGGAGCACCTTCACTCTTCGTTAAGAAGAAGGATGGAACTAACCGATTGGTTCAGGATTATCGGCCCATTAACCAAGCCACAATCCAGAATAAATACCCACTGCCCCGGATCAATGATCTTTATGATCAGCTTGCTGGATCCTCTGTGTTCTTGAAACTCGACTTGAGGTTGGGTTATCATCAGATCCGAGTTCGTAAGGAGGATATCCCGAAGACCGCTTTTGTGACTCGCTATGGCTCATACGAGTACACCGTTATGTCTTTTGGATTAACCAATGCTCCAGCAACCTTCTCCTAG
This sequence comes from Thinopyrum elongatum, assembly GCA_011799875.1. Classification (NCBI taxonomy): domain Eukaryota; kingdom Viridiplantae; phylum Streptophyta; class Magnoliopsida; order Poales; family Poaceae; genus Thinopyrum; species Thinopyrum elongatum. Next base: position 341,913,971 of record CM022302.1, read on the forward strand.
TTGATGAACTATATCTTCATGGATTACCTCGATAAATTCGTTGTGGTTTATTTGGATGATATCCTTATATATTCCAAGAATGAAGAGGAACACGCTGAATATCTTCGGCTTGTATTAGAGAAGCTTCGAGAACACCAGCTTTACGCCAAGTACTCTAAGTGTGAATTCTGGTTATCTGAAGTGACCTATCTTGGTCATGTGATTTCCAAGAATGGCATTGCTGTTAACCCCGAGCGAGTACAGGCTATTCTTGACTGGACTCCCCCGAAGAATGTTAAGCAAGTCAGGAGTTTTCTCGGACTCGCTAGTTATTGCCGTCGGTTCGTTGAGAACTTTTCCAAGATTGCAAAGCCACTGACTGACCTGCTCCACAAAGGTGTTAAATTTGAGTGGACAGAAAAATGTCAAGAATGCTTTCAGACGCTAAAAGATAAGTTGACATCTGCCCCAGTGCTAGCACCCCCGGATACTCGCAAGGACTTCGTGATATACTGTGATGCATCTCGTCAAGGATTAGGCTGTGTCCTAATGCAAGAGCGCAAAGTGATTGCTTATGGCTCTCGACAATTGCGTGCTCGCGAAGAAAATTATCCAGTGCATGATCTCGAACTTTCTGCGGTTATTTATGCCCTGAAGCTATGGCGACATTACCTTCTCGGTAACCATTGCAAGATATACACGAATCATCAGAGTTTGAAGTATCTATATACTCAACCAGATCTGAACCTTCGCCAACAAAGATGGCTCGAAACATTAGCCGATTATGATATGAATATCTCATATACCCCTGGCAAGGCTAACATAATGACCGATGCTTTGAGTCGCAAGGCTTATTGCAACAACCTCACGGTTCAGGAAGCACAACCTGTTCTTTATGAAGAGCTTCGCAAATTGAACCTCCATATTGTTCCACAGGGTTATCTCAATACCCTGGTTGTTGAACCGGATCTTGAGCGCAGCGTTAAGATTATGCAAAGGTATGACTCTGAAGTTGAAAGGATTAAGCGATACCTCGAAAAAGGAAAGCCGTCGGAATTCCATCTTGATAATGATGGGGTCCTATTCTTCCAACGCCGTCTTTTCGTACCCAAATTCAAGGATGAGAGAGAACATGTTATGAAAGAAGCTCATGACACTCCTCTGTCAATTCATCCTGGTAGCACAAAGATGTACCGAGACGTTTGTCAGACATACTGGTGGCCTAATATGAAGCGAGACATTGCTCGTTATGTTTCTGAGTGTGACGTTTGCCGCCGCATTAAAATAGAACATCAAAGGCCTGCTGGAACTCTGCAACCCCTTGATATTCCCGAATGGAAATGGGACAAGGTCCAAATGGATTTCATTACTGGATTTCCTAGATCTCAGAAGGGTCATGATGCTATCTTTGTCGTCATTGACCGATTCTCAAAGGTTGCTCACTTTCTGCCAGTTAAGGAGACAATCACTGCTAGTCATTTAGCAGACTTGTATGTTTCCCGAATTGTGTCACTCCACGGTGTTCCGTTGGAGATCAGTTCGGATCGTGGCAGTCTCTTTACCTCAAGATTCTAGAAAAGTTTCCAAGAAGCTTTGGGAACCCATCTGTCCTTTAGCACCGCTTTCCACCCTCAGTCACAGGGTCAAGTCGAACGAGTTAATCAAGTGCTCGAAGACATGCTTCGAGCTTGTGTCATCTCCTTAGGTAAGAAATGGGAGGAATCTCTCCCATATGCCGAATTCTCTTACAACAATAGCTATCAAACTAGTCTGAAGATGGCACCGTTTGAAGTTCTATACGGACATAAGTGTCGAACCCCCCTGAACTGGTCAGAAACTGGGGAACGCTCACTCATCGGACCGGACATTATCCAACAAGCTGAAGAAAAAGTCCGCATTGTCCGTGAACATCTGAAAACTGCTCAGTCTCGTCAGAAGAGCAACTATGACCGAAAGCACAAGGTAATGGTCTATCAGCCTGGCGAACAAGCTTACCTTCGCGTCACTCCGTTGAAAGGCACTCATCTATTCGGAATCAAGGGCAAGTTAGCTCCTCGCTACATTGGCCCGTTCCGTATTCTTGCCCGTCGAGGAGAAGTGGCATATCAGTTGCAAATGCCGCCAAATCTTTCTCAAGTGCATGCTGTTTTTCATGTATCCCAACGTCGTCGCTGCTTCAAGGATCCTATTCGAGCTGTGGATCATGAAATGCTTGAATTGCGGGAAGATCTTGTAACACCCCCAGTGGTTAGCTACAGTAATCCCCTTTTGAGTGTGCCATGTCATCATGATCAACAGTGCTTAATCATCATTAGTAACATATTCCTTTTCAAATTCAAATTCAAACTTAAAGTGAAAATAAAAATTGTTCAAAATTGAAAACTAAATTGTTCATAATATCTTAAATAATCCAGAGACAATTCCAAAATTATATTCAACATATACTAAATAAATTATGTGGTTCTAACAACCACAAAACAGAGATATTTAATCCTTATTTTTTATTTAAAATCCAAATAAAATCCACTTGTCTCCAACAAATTTCTAGCAGTGACAAATATTGCACTGCAAATATTGGACTAAGTTACATATTTTGCAAAACTTATTTGGTGGCTAAACTAAATTGCAAAGCAGAAAAGAAAATAGAAAACAAAACAGAAAAAGAGAAAATAAAAAAAAGGCCTAAGACTACTGTGCACTTAGGCCTACCATCTACAGAGCCGGCCCAGCCCGTTCTCCCACTTGTCTCCCTCCTCCTGCTCACCCGCGCTCCGCGCCCCGGTCCCCCTCCCTCTCCTCGCTCGGCACCGCACCTTGCCGCTCGCCGCGGGTGGATAAGGACCACCCCACCCCCCTGGCCTCTCCCTCACTCTCTCTCTCTCGCTCAGCTCCCTTTTTCCCCTCTCTCCCGAGCGCCACCGCCGACGTGCCGTCGTCACCACCGCGGCCACCGACGGCCCCGAACGCCGCTACCAAGTCCAGGAGCTCCACCGCGCACCTCCACATCGTCTCCGCCCTCAAGCCCGAGCCGAGGATCATCTGCAGCGCCGCCCATGCCCGTTCCCCTCGCCGGACTCCGCCGTGACCTCACCGATGATTCGCCGCCTCCAGCCCTTCCTCGACGCGTCTCAGCACGCCACCAGCTCCGGGGTGAGCTCGTGCATCTCCTCTCCCACTCCGTTCACTCGCGCACGAGCCGTAGGCCTAGGTCCGTCGAGCTCCGCCCGTAGCCGCCGTCGGTCGTCGCCACACACGTCGCTCCAGTGCACCTCCGGTCGCCCCGCTTGCGCCGTTTGACGCGCAATGCTTCGGGCGTTCGAACGCAGCCCCCCAAGTTACCTTCCTTGCACCGCATCGACGAGCCCGACGAGTTCCCGCTTCGGCCGGTGCGGCCCGCCATCGCCGTCGTCGATGGCGACCACCCCCGCCCCTGCTGTTGCGCCCATTCAACGCGGCTTGGCGCCCGCGTTCGATCCCAGCTAGCGGGGCATCAAACGGTGGCCCGTGGCGCGAATCCGGCCAAGTCCGGCGAACTCCCGAGCCCCTCCGCCGCGATCTGCGTCGCCGGAGCTTCACCGCCGACCGCGCCGATGTGGCCGCCTCGGGGCCACCATGTGTCACTGACCAGTGGCCCCAGGGGCCCGGGCTCGCCCCGTTGACCGAAGTCAACTGCTGACTGGGCACCCCTGTCTCACTGACATGTGGGTCCCGCCCAGTTAAACGATTCAAAATAAAACAATAATTAGTTAATTAATTAAATTAGTTAATTAAGTCACTAAACACCCACTGACTGCTGGGCCCCACTCACTAATACGGTTAGTTAGATTAAATTAACTCTGTTAGTTAGCTATAGAGGCTGACATGTGGGTCCCACTGGACCCACTGGTCAGGTTTGACCTGGTCAGCTGCACTGTTGACTGCTGACGTCACCTCTATGTCATGATGACGTCATCTTTTACTGTTTTGGATAATTCGAATTTAAATAAATATTTAAATTCCAAAAAATTAATAAAAACTTTAGAAAATCATATCTTTTAATCCGTAACTCCGATGAAAATAATTTATATATGAAAGTTGATCAGAAAAATCCCACGAATCCGAATATGCCCTCCTTTCATCTGTCACATGCTCCTATCATGATGATCATGGAACTTCCCTCTCCGGATCGTCTGTCCGATAAATCCAAAGACCCGGGAAATATCGTCAGATATTCTCCCGCTCCGTCTGATACGTGTAGTACTGCGTTAGACTACCCCTAGCACTGCGTATTGCCATGACATGCATCGTGTTGCATCTGTTTGCTTGTATTTATTGTTTCCTCCCCCTCTTCTCTCTCGTTAGACCCCGACGCAGTTCCTGGTACCGACGCAACTACGGAGCCCGACGCCACCGTTGACGACCTTGCCCTTGCCGCCGAGCAACCAGGCAAGCACCCCCCCTTGAGCATACCGATATCGCCTATTCTTTCTCTCTCATGCTTGCATTAGAAATGCTGCTGCTGCTTTACCTATTCTGATGCATAGCCTGTTTATTGTAACCTGCTATTGATACCTTACCTGCTTATCCTAAACTGCTTAGTATAGGCTGGGTAGAGACCTATCAGTGACCCCACTTATCCCGACTGCCCCGCTGGATTATCCGAAGACCCGATCAACGGGATTGAAGACCAGGCCCCGGCACCGCACATCACCCCCCTTAGTTGTAACGACACTGCAGCGTTACTATCGAGTGCCGAGGGTGAAACCTCGTGTAGCACTTCTGATGTTAACTCTGTAGAGTAGCTATTCGGTCGTGGTCATCGAGGGTGATTCCTCCTTCCCCACTTCCGATAACGACGCTGTCGTGCAACACATCAAGTGTGAACCCATCGAGGGTGATTCCTCCGAGTTCACCTTGACGGATATATCGGGTAGGAATCCAACGAGGGTGATACCTCGGATTCCCCCTCATGATATGGACACACAGATACTTGGACTATACTATTGTTACTTGGAAAGGTGGGATGACCCTGAGGGGTACCCGCGTGTGATGTGAAGACGGGTTGCCTGTATGGTGCCCGAGTGATGAATACGAGGCGTGGCCGGGCATTCCTGGCCCTTGCCGCAAGTCCTCGAGACGGGGCGACGGGGTCACATCGATCATGAGTCTCTGCTCGTTACCGCACCCCCAAGGTACTAACGGTTTGGATATGTGATCTGAGTGGGCCTCTGGCCCGATAGCATTAACCATCACGTGGGCATAGTATGGGCGTTCTGCATCGTAGCATCAGCCGAAAGCTCTGACAGACGTCCAGTTCAGCATTGCGGCACGGTCGGATCGTGTCGGCCACCCGAGGCGATGCTGGTATCCACCCTGTGTGCAACGACCCGGAGGGTGAGGGGCGATGGCCAAGACCCGCTTGCGCTTAGGATGTAGACTGTCGGGCCCATTTTCTGAGAATAAATCCCAGAGTAGCCCTAAGTCACACCAGCCCAAGATCAACACAACTGGTGTACTTCCTTGATACAGATAACCAGTACAAGATAATATTACACAGGGTTGAGCCTGAGGGCTCAACAAAGTTTATTACAAGCTCGCCAGTAAATGGCAGTGGCGGAATATGACAGTGGTGTGGTGGTGATACAATACTAGTACAATAACATAGAGCCAAGCGTCAGAGTGAGGCTTGACTATATTATTTGTGTAGCGGAAGCTCAGCGGATGATACATGTGGTAGACTCCTATCTCACAGGTCGACTGAATGGGACTCCTCTAAGCATCGGGCTCGCTAGCGCAATTCTCCTCCACAGGCTCATCCTCCTCCAAGTCTTGCCAAGTAAACAGCCAGGGACAAGCCAGTGAGTACGTTGGAATGTACTCGCAAACATTATGAACAAAAGATATAATGGATGCATATGCCCATGCTGACTGAAATTTAAATCATGACAAGTAAATGACATGAACATGAACATAGCATATTAGTCACTTTCAAACATATTATAAAGCAAATGAATGTCACGGGTAGTCTAGCCAGCCCAAGTGACAATCAGCAAAGTAAAAGAAATGCCAATAGGGTGTCTACAAGAGTAGTGGCGGGACCGCCTGTAAACTCGAGAGACGCCACGAGAGGTCTTGAAGAGAAATGCCAGTCGGGTGTCAAGTGACGCCACGGTCGGACTTGAAGAGAAATGCCAATCGGGTGTCCACAAGAGTAGTGGCGGGACCGCCTGTAACTCGAGGGACGCCACGAGAGGTCTTGAAAATAAGGTTGAGTGCCCGGGGTAGTCTAGCCAGCCCCTGAGACACTCAGGAAAAAATCAAAATAAGAGAAACGGGTTAGTCCTCAATAGTATGCATGACCATAATAATATTAACATGCATAAAATATTCATGGTAGCATCAGGGTGACAACAATTATCCTGCAAAATAATACAGACTCAATTTAATTATTTTCCTCTGAAGACCGACACTAAGACCGACACTTGACCAACCCAGACTGTAGTCCTTAACCGAGGACATGGCTATTCGAATAGGCTTAAACTTTGCAGAGGGTGTACTCTTTACCCACAAGTAAAGGTTTTCTTTAGTCAGTACCGTGACACTGACTAATTCCCGTTACGGTCTTTGGGTTGAAAACACACCTGACCAGCACACACCAGAATAACTTTCCGGATGCCAGGAATCACCCAAAGCATCGTTCAAGAAAAACTCTAAGACGGAGAGACCAACGTCCTGCATGGGATCACTATTAATACGCGTGGATTCCAAGGGGTGCCCCCCTCTCAGTCACAACCGGAACACCCATGCCCCCTGACCCGATGACAGGATTTAGTCCAAGGCCTTTGGAAACCCTCATCGTGGCCCTCTGTACGGTGTGTACCTGGACAGGGGTTAACAACTTACTCAGCCGTACCTTCCTTGTGGAAGGACTCGTGGCAGCACGATATCCAGCTAGGTGTAGCGGAACAAGACTCGATCTAGGCCGACTCAGGAGGTGTTAATTATCATCACTGGTATGATCCACATAGTCACGTGACACCACCGTGTCAACAATAATGGCCCGTGCCCACCGGCACGTCCAGGACAGGAGACACTCCCCTGGATACTCATAGCTTTACCATGTTAGAAGGATTCTTTCCTTGAGTGAAGTGCAAGATAAGAGCAAGATGTGATATGACCGAACATGCATGCACTTGTGATATATGTGGTGCAACTCCAACCGATGCAAACATGCAAATGCAATCACCATATCCCAAGTTCAATAATGCTTGCCTTGTCCAAAGTAGTCACGTGAAAACCCTTCGAAATTCTCGGCAAAGTTTCCCTCTTCTTTTTCTGAAAATATTCAAATTCAACTCTAATTAAAAAATTGACAACAGTACAAAAAGTTGTGTCAAAACATTTTTAAATAAATACTAAAAAAAACTAGAGAGAAAAATAAGAATTTCAAAAAAAAAATTCAACTCAAACAGAGTTGTGGTTTAAAAGTTATTAAACTTTCAAAACCAGGGGCTTTTCTATAAAACAGCAGTCCCTGCACAGTTAAAACAGAAAACGCTTCGGCTGGAGTACGCTTTCCAGCGGAGAAGGCGTAAAAAGCAGAATACGCCTTCATTTTAAACAGAAAAAAAGGACTGCGCGGGGTGGGGGCCCACCCGTCAGGTTCAAATTTGAACCCGATCGCGCGCGAGGCAGAGAAGTGACGGCGGTCGCCGGCGGCGATCGCCGGGGTTCCTGCAGCTGGCGATGGTCGGAACACGACCAGGGCGGAGTGCCACGTCGGAGGGAAGTGGTGGTGGTCGCCGGAGAGCACCTGAACGCCGGCGAGGTCGACGGCGGCGGACGGTGGCTCGGTGGAGTTGGGATCTCATCGGAGAGAGCTCGGGGAATGGAATTGGAGCGCAGGATCGATTGTTTGGTGGATGAGATGGCTACTGGCAAGATTTGAGTGGTGGTGGTGGTGTAATGTCGTCGAACCGAACGGGGACAGAGGCAGCGGAGCGGTGACTAAAGAGGAGGGAGGAGACCTCCTCGAGGTCAGGGAAGTGGCATAGGGGCGATTGGGAGGTGGTGGAGGCGATGGGTGAGGAGAATGGAGTTCGGGAGGGCCTTTTATAGGCGATCCGAGGTGGTCCGGCGAGGTTCGGATCACGCCGGAGTTACGGTGGTCGGCGAGGTAGGTTTGGGCGGTGGTCATGGGCGGCGAGGGAGTAATGAGGGCGGTGGAGAACTCCGGAAGGCTCGGCGTGGACGGGCTCGAGCTCCTCGAGCTTATCCCGGAGCGGAGCTCCCGTACGGTGCGGCGGCGCTATCCTGGTTCCGGCGACTGCCAGCGGGCCAGGGAGAGGTTGGACGGTGCAGGCGGCATGCGAGGACGCGGAGAGGAGCAACGCATGGCCAGGAGGTAGGCGGGGAAGCTGCGGCGCAGTAATGGGAGTCGGTAGCCGAGGCGGATCCGCTCGTCCGCCGCGGATGAGCATGGTGCAGGGGGTTGCACCGGCCAGCCGCCAGCTCACCGGCGAGGAGAGACTGCGGAGTGGGCCAAGAAGGACGAGGCATTGATGAACCTTGGCGTCGCCGTGAAGGGGAAGGAAGGGGAGGAGCGCACGTCACCGTTTCCCCCTCTGCTGCCTGACGAAGTTCAGTTAACTGAATTTTATTCAGTGATGAACAGTGCACTGATACTCATATAATCCTATGACAGAGAGTGCTAGAGATTTTTAGAATTTGTGGCAATTTTTGTGGTGATGTGTTGATACATATGAGAGGGCCTGGCAAAGTTTGGGAATTTTTGGAGTATTTAAAAATATGTTTGGATCAGAAATATTGAATCTGGTCCAAATTTGAATTGAGTGGAATTTGAAAATTTTGAACTGTGGTACCCCATGTCTTTGGAGAAATGGGTTGTGGGTACCATATATTTGTTGGGATAATTTTGGTGGGGGTGGAATCTTTGTAGAAATGGTGGTTCCTTTGTAAACCATAGGAATGATGGATAATATGAATTCCAACTTTGGAATTTATTTGGATTGTGAAAAATATTTTTGTGGGGTAGGAGAGAGTTGGATTATGTCCTAGATGATGTGAGTGACTTGTGGAATAAAGTTGAAATGGAAGAAAATTGTTGGATGGATTTTAGATGGGTTAAAAGGAAGTGAAAAGGTTATTTCCTTTGAAAACTTAATGATTCCCAAAACTTTTTTTTTCTGGATGAAAAATTGTTTGAAAACCTCCAAATTAATTATCCAAATAATTTAAACCTTTGAAAACAGAACCTCTATAGAGGATTTGAAAACCCATTAAAGTTGAGAATAATTTTCAAAATAAAAAGGGCTATGAAGAGAAAATAGCAAGAATAATTCAAAAAAATATTTTATTTTTAGGGAAAGGTTTTGGAAGTCTAAAAAGAAATATTTTTGGGGTGTTACATAGACCGGCGGGGACCTCTCTGCTGAGCTGTAGGTAGGGTTGCGGTGTGTCGTTTGGCCGAGGCCGGGCATGACCCGGAAAAGTGTGTCCGGCTGGAGTTAAGCGAGCTTGGTGGGTAAGTTGGTGCACCCCTGCAGGGAAGAACTAATCTATGCATAGCCGGATCCTCGGTAACGGACACTCGGAGTTGTATCCCGATCGATACAACTAGAATTGGATACTATGGCTCTGGGATTGCTTCTCGTAGGGAGTCGAGAAGGGATCTCCGGACGAGGTTGATGACTGTATGGCTCTGGGATTGCTTTCTCGCAGGGAGACGAGAAAGGATCTCTGGGTGAGGTTGAGACTTAATGATACTACTACTTTATATGGTACTAATCTACACTCTTCTAATGCTGTAAGACCTCTGAAGAGGCTAGTCTTCGATAGGACTAGGCCTTCTCTCTATTCTGGATTTCTGCAGCCCAGTCCACATATACAGCCTTCCTTTGATAATGATTGCATATGTAGTGTATATCCTTGCTTGCTGAGTACTTCGGATGAGTACTCACGGTTGCTTTGCTTTCTTTATCCCCCATATCCTTTTGGCGCAACCAGATGACAGAGCCCCGGATACAGCTGCCCCTGTCGATGATCGCCACTACTACCCCGAGGGTGGATATTACTATGAGTTGGCCGAAGACTAGGAGTAGGATAGGAGGGTCCCAGGCAGGAGGCCTACACCTTTCGATCGTAGCATTTTTCTTTTGCCCCGCCTTCTAAGGGCCTTTCGGTGTTTTCTTTTATATCTGTACTCAGATATCTGATGCTTCCGCTGACGCTTGTATGCGAGCTTATGTATTCGAGCCCTTGAGGCCCCTGGCTTGTAATATAAAGCTTGTATGACTTTATTTATGTTTTAGAGTTGCGTTGTGATATCTTCCCATGAGTCCTTAGGCTTGATCGTGTGCATTTGCGTGTATGATTAGTGCACGATTAAGCCGGGGGCGTCACAAGTTGGTATCAGAGCCGACTGCCTGTAGGAACCCCCTTTCCAACTCCTTGGCCGAAGTTGAGTCTAGTAACCGAAAACTGTTTTACTAACATGGCTGTGTGGCTTACGGGCCCACGTCGCCAATTGGGTGGTATTAGGATCTTTTATTCCTCTTCCTTACTCTAGGATTTTGATCTCTTTTCTACTCGGGTTAAAGATTTTACTAACTCTGAAATTAGGATCTCGTAACCACTTCATCCCGGAGAGCCCCTTCACTGTAGATGATCGCTTACTTCGCCAGAAGATTCTGCAGATACTCCTCGATGTTTCCCGAGACTCTGTGCCCACTGCTTTGCTGTTCCTGACCACCGATAATCCCCGTGAATAACATCCTTCCCGTTTGTACATTTATCCCCAGTTGCTCTTGTTGTAACAAGTTACCCCTAATACTCTCCGTTGTTCCGAGAATCCTTTGTGCCTTCTGCTTTGCAGCTTCTTTTTGCACTGCGGATAATTCTTCACACTTATCAGGGATCTGTTCATCCCCAGTTGTTCATATGCTTTCCAAAATACTTCGCAGTGCTATCTGATCTCCCGAAAATCCTGTGCAGCCTATTGCTCTTGATTTTTCTTACCTGCTTGCACTATGGTTAATTCCACCTGTCTAGCAATTTTTACTAAAATCCTTTGTGACTGTCATCCTATTCCTATGGATTCAATGTGTGTGCGAATACTCGCAATCATCACTTAATCCTTAGAAATTTTCTTTCCGGCTCAGACGTCATCCCGAACATGAGCTAGATTCTCGACCAATCTATTTGCTGCGCTTGTACCCCTAAGTCTATTCAATTAACCATCCTTAATCAGAGTGATTGCTTCTGATCCCTTGCTTTGGAAATCATAACTCCCTTGCATTTGAGCTTTGAATTAATGCCTTTGCATTGATTCTACTTCTGGTTGTGTGCCTATGCTCACGTCAGCTCCATTATGGACCGTCAGATCCTTTGATGAGTTATCATCCGACAGTGTCCTTAACATCGAAAATCTTGTGAGTTTTCCCCTGGTACATATTGCCTTTGGTAAATTGTATTCTCTGCTTTGCCAACCTTGCTCTGCTCTCGAGCTTGAGTTATTTACTTCTGAAGTTCGTGGTATACGTTCCTAAGATGCCCCAATGGGTTGAACCTATGCTTTCCCTAATTCGTGTGAACTCGAAAGTTATGCGAGTCATACTCTTCTGATGCTTCACCAGATAAATCTTCCGCACTACAATTTCTTCGAAAACGAGGAGTAAATGAAAGGTTATGCATCTCAGAAGTGGGAGTCGACCTTGAACCTTTGTGTTCATGCCCATGGACCCGATGTAGAACTTATCATGGAAGCTGCTCGTAAAAACAATTATTTCCTCCTTTGCAATCGTGGTTCCGACCATGTCCTCCTTTTAATTACCATTTCTCGAGCAAGTTGAGCACTTGTCTTCTGTAGAGCAATACCCCAGTCCAACCTCTGCTTTGATCTGTCGTCGAGTATTACCCCCTGGTATCTCGAGATTATCACGGAGCTACATAACTCCTTATGAGTTCTTCATCTACTATTATTTCTCACCGATTCCAATTTTTCCCCGGGTTCTGAGTTGTTAGACACCCAAGGAAACCGATAACGGAATCGAGGCCGCATTGCAGTTCGACAAGTATTCAAAATCTTCATTGCTTACAAGTTTAATACTCCATAATGTTAACCCTAGCCTGAACGGCTACATCATTATCGTGCTATTATTAACAGTGCTACCTGGTCCTTCTTCCCAGAGCACAAATTTCGACTGTGAGCTAATCTTACATCGAATTTCCTCATCATATCATTTCTCCTTGAATAACAAACTTGATTTCGAGTTTGTGTCGTAACCGTGGATCCAATAACCTTTCGCTTCATCATTCCTTTGACTTGATGTCATCACCGACCAATTACATCTTCATGAAATCTCTTGACAATTGTGTCGTGATCATCATCAACATTCTGAGCTCTTCCAGGATATCAATAGAATTCATGGTGAGAATATTATCCCTGCCCCCTCAATGAATTGTTGCTGAGCCCGCGGGCCCTATCCTCATCTTTTCCTGGCTGAAATTGTATGACTTATTTTATACGTTGTTCCGTTGGATCCTTTGTGTATCCAAAGGCTGACCTTTACTTGATGACCATGTCTATACTATCCCGAAGCCTGTCTGTGGTACTCTGATTTTCAATAAGGACATTTGAAGCATAATGCTAAAATTTCTTTTTCAATTATCCAAACACCATTGCATGGGTAATGTCATGGAATTTCTCTCCCCTTACCTAAAGCATTTTCTACTTTCTATCCTACCATGGATATCATGCTCTGCTTGTCCTTGCAAAGGATATACCCCTGGAATATGTGTTTAGACACATTTCCCTTTCCATTGTTCTGTTTAATCTGATGATCACATTTTCCTTTCCATTGTTTTGTTTAACCTTTCTTGTGATCTATATGATCTAAGCAGTAATAATTCACTGCTTATGTAAACACCTCGGTGTACAACTCTGTCAGTGAGACCCTGTTTCTACTGTTGATGACATTCCGGTAACCGCCGATGGACGAGAACTTTGCCTATTGGTCCGCCTCGTTCAACGAGCAGGAAAATGGTTCTCTTCACCCCTCGCCCTTGGTACCGATGTTGTTGTCGACATAACCGACAGACTATCCTCTGACATGCCTTGCTTACATGATCGTGCGAGACGTCACCGCCCTTCCTACTGCTAACCCATGTGGTGGGCCATAACCCACAGTTCCACAGGATCGAAACCTGACTCTCCTGTACACCCCCTGTTCCCAAAGTTATTCCTCGCGCGTGGCCTCGTACGTAATTCACGAGCCACCTTCTGAGGGAACATCAATTCTGGTATCAGACGCAGTACTTATTCTCGTTGCTCTAGGCCATTTTCACACTTTATTTCAGACATCGAACGATTGTCTATTCACTTGAAACTTCTTACTATACCTTCTTGCTTGGCTCTCGATGTGTTTCATTTGACCAACTCGAGAGATACCCATGTGTTCGTTCATGGGATAACCCCGATGATTACCCCTTATAGCCTTCTATCATTGCCGAGTTGCCCCTTACTATTTGTAAGTACAATGGAGTTCCCGAAGAAAGGATGCCGACTTCGTCATGAGGACCTGAAACAGAGGAATGAATACATCAACATAGTGGGTCGACCTCGTCGGGAAGAGCAACCAAAACTGAGAAGAATCGTTAGAATTTCGTAACCTAGTCCTTTCCCCTTACTCCACCTCTTAATTCTCGGGACGAGAATTCTTATTAGTGGAGGAGATTTGTAACACCCCCAGTGGTTAGCTACAGTAATCCCCTTTTGAGTGTGCCATGTCATCATGATCAACAGTGCTTAATCATCATTAGTAACATATTCCTTTTCAAATTCAAATTCAAATGGAAATTCAAATTTAAAGTGAAAATAAAAATTGTTCAAAATTGAAAACTAAATTGTTCATAATATCTTAAATAATCCAGAGACAATTCCAAAATTATATTCAACATATACTAAATAAATTATGTGGTTCTAACAACCACAAAACAGAGATATTAATCCTTATTCTTTTATTTAAAATCCAAATAAAATCCACTTGTCTCCAAACAAATTTCTAGCAGTGACAAATATTGCACTGCAAATATTGGACTAAGTTACATATTTTGCAAAACTTATTTGGTGGCTAAACTAAATTGGAAAGCAGAAAAGAAAATAGAAAACAAAACAGAAAAAGAGAAAAAGAAAAAAAAGGCCTAAGACTACTGTGCACTTAGGCCTACCATCTACAGAGCCGGCCCAGCCCGTTCTCCCACTTGTCTCCCTCCTCCTGCTCACCCGCGCGCCGCTGTCGACCGCGCGCGCGCGCCGCGCCCCGGCCCCCCTCCCTCTCCTCGCTCGGCATCGCACCTCGCCGCTCACCGCGGGTGGATAAGGACCACCCCACCCCCCTGGCCTCTCCCTCACTCACTCTCTCTCTCTCTCTCTCGCTCGGCTCCCTTTTCCCCCTCTCTCCCGAGCGCCACCGCCGATGTGTCGTCGTCAGCACTGCGGCCACCGACGGCTCCGAACGCCGCCACCAAGTCCAGGAGCTCCACCGCGCACCTCCACATCGTCTCCGCCCTCAAGCCCGAGCCGAGGATCATCTGCAGCGCCGCCCATGCCCGTTCCCCTCGCCGGACTCCGCCGCGACCTCACCGATGATTCGCCGCCTCCAGCCCTTCCTCGACGCGTATGAGCACGCCACCAGCTCCGGGGTGAGCTTGTGCATCTCCTCTCCCACTCCGTTCACTCGCGCACGAGCCGTAGGCCTAGGTCCGTCGAGCTCCGCCCGTAGCCGCCGTCGGTCGTCACCGCACACGTCGCTCCAGTGCAACTCTGGTCGCCCCGCTTGCGCCGTTCGACGCGCAACGCTTCGGGCGTTCGAAAGCAGCCCCCCAAGTTACCTTCCTTGCACCGCATCGACGAGCCTGACGAGTTCCCGCTCCGGCCGATGCGGCCCGCCGTCGTCGTCGTCGATGGTGACCACCCCCGCCCCTGCCATTGCGCCCATTCAACGCGGCTTGGCGCCCGTGTTTGATCCCAGCCAGCGGGGCATCAAACGGTGGCCTGTGGCGCGAATCCGGCCAAGTCCGGCGAACTCCGGAGCCCCTCCGCCGCGATCTGCGTCGCCGGAGCTTCACCGCCGGCCGTGCCGATGTGGCCACCTCGGGGCCACCCTGTGTCACTGACCAGTGGCCCTAGGGGCCCGGGCTCGCCCCGTTGACCGAAGTCAACTGCTGACTGGCGCCCCTGTCTCACTGACATGTGGGTCCTCCCCAGTTAAACGATTTAAAATAAAACAATAATTAGTTAATTAATTAAATTAGTTAATTAAGTCACTAAACACCCACTGACTGCTGGGCCCCACTCACTAATACGGTTAGTTAGATTAAATTAACTCTGTTAGTTAGCTACAGAGGCTGACATGTGGGTCCCACTGGACCAACTGGTCAAGTTTGACCTGGTCAGCTGCACTATTGACTGCTGACGTCATCTTTTACTGTTTTGGATAATTCGAATTTAAATAAATATTTAAATTCCAGAAAATTAATAAAAACTTTAGAAAATCATATCGTTTAATCCGTAAATCCGATGAAAATAATTTATATATGAAAGTTGATCAGAAAAATCCCACGAATCCGAATATGCCCTCCTTTCATCTATCACATGCTCCTAGCATGATGAACATGGAACTTCCCTCTCCGGATCGTTTGTCCGATTAATCCAAAGACCCGGGAAATATCATCAGATATTCTCCCGCTCCGTCTGATACGTGTAGTACTGCGTTAGACTACCCCTAGCACTGCGTATTGCCATGACATGCATCGTGTTGCATCTGTTTGCTTGTATTTATTGTTTCCTCCCCCTCTTCTCTCTCGTTAGACCCCGACGCAGTTCCCGGTACCGACGCAGCTCCGGAGCCTGATGCCACCGTTGACGACCTTGCCCTTGCCGCCGAGCAACCAGGCAAGCACCCCCCCTTGAGCAAACCGATATCGCCTATTCTTTCTCTCTCATGCTTGCATTAGAAATGCTGCTGCTGCTTTACCTATTCTGATGCATAGCCTATTTATTGTAACCTGCTATTGATACCTTACCTGCTTATCCTAAACTGCTTAGTATAGGCTGGGTAGAGACCTATCAGTGACCCCACTTATCCCGACTGCCCCGCTGGATTATCCGAAGACCCGATCAACGGGATTGAAGACCAGGCCCCGGCACCGCACATCACCCCCCTTAGTTGTAACGACACTGCAGCTTTACTATCGAGTGCCGAGGGTGAAACCTCGTGTAGCACTTCTGATGTTAACTCTATAGAGTAGCTATTCGGTCGTGGTCATCGAGGGTGATTCCTCCTTCCCCACTTTTGATAACGACGCTGTCGTGCAACACATCAAGTGTGAACCCATCGAGGGTGATTCCTCCGAGTTCACCTTGACGGATATATCGGGTAGGAATCCAACAAGGGTGATACCTCGGATTCCCCCTGATGATATGGACACACAGATACTTGGACTGTACTATTGTTACTTGGAAAGGCAGGATGACCCTGAGGGGTACCCGCTTGTGATGTGAAGACGGGTTGCCTGTATGGTGCCCGAGTGATGAATACGAGGCGTGGCCGGGCATTCTTGGCCCTTGCCGCAAGTCCTCGAGACGGGGCGACGGGATCATATCGATCGTGAGTCTCTGCTCGTTACCGCACCCCCAAGGTACTAACGATATGGATATGTGATCTGAGTGGGCCTCTGGCCCGATAGCACTAACCATCACGTGGGCATAGTATGGGCGTTTTGCATCGTAGCATCAGCCGAAAGCTCTAACAGACGTCCAGTTCAGCATTGCGGCACGGTCGGATCGTGTCGGCCACCCGAGGCGATGTTGGTATCCACCCTGTGCGCAACGACCCAGAGGGTGAGGGGCGATGGCCAAGACCCCCTTCGCTTAGGATGTACACCGGCGGGGACCTCTCTGCTGAGCTGTAGGTAGGGTTGCGGTGTGTCGTTTGGCAGAGGCCGGGCATGACCCGGAAAAGTGTGTCCGGCCGGAGTTAAGCGAGCATGGTGGGTAAGTTGGTGCACCCCTGCAGGGAAGAACTAATCTATGCATAGCCGGATCCTCGGTAACGGACACTCGGAGTTGTATCCCGATCGATACAACTAGAATTGGATACTATGGCTCTGGGATTGCTTCTCGTAGGGAGTCGAGAAGGGATCTCCGGACGAGGTTGATGACTGTATGGCTCTGGGATTGCTTTCTCGCAGGGAGACGAGAAAGGATCTCTGGGTGAGGTTGAGACTTAATGATACTACTACTTTATATGGTACTAATCTACACTCTTCTAATGCTGTAAGACCTCTGAAGAGGCTAGTCTTCGATAGGATTAGGCCTTCTCTCTATTCTGGATTTCTGTAGCCCAGTCCACATATACAGCCTTCCTTTGATAATGATTGCATATGTAGTGTATATCCTTGCTTGCTGAGTACTTCGGATGAGTACTCACGGTTGCTTTGCTTTCTTTATCCCCCATATCCTTTTGGCGCAACCAGATGACAGAGCCCCGGATACAGCTGCCCCTGTCGATGATCGCCACTACTACCCCGAGGGTGGATATTACTATGAGTTGGCCGAAGACTAGGAGTAGGATCGGAGGGTCCCAGGCAGGAGGCCTACACCTTTCGATCGTAGCATTTTTCTTTTGCCCCGCCTTCTAAGGGCCTTTCGGTGTTTTCTTTTATATCTGTACTCAGATATCTGATGCTTCCGCTGACGCTTGTATGCGAGCTTATGTATTCGAGCCCTTGAGGCCCCTGGCTTGTATGACTTTATTTATGTTTTAGAGTTGTGTTGTGATATCTTCCCGTGAGTCCTTAGGCTTGATCGTGTGCATTTGCGTGTATGATTAGTGCACGATTAAGCCGGGGGCGTCACAGATCTATCTTATCCAGAATATCCCGTCCGCATTCTTGATCAAGCTGAACGTCGAACTCGTCAGAAGTTAATCAAATTCCTTAAAGTTCAGTGGTCGAATCATTCTGAAGATGAAGCCACTTGGGAACGCGAGGATTGTCTTCCTGAAGAATACCCCGCTTTCTTTCAGTCTTCCTCTTAATTCTCGGGACGAGAATTCTTGTTAGAGGAGGAGAATTGTAACACCCCATGTAATTAACCACAGTGATCACCCTTAGTTAATGCCATGTCAGCAAGATTAACAGTGCCTAGTCATCATTTGCATCATATTGCATTTCAAACTCCTAATTCAAACTTCAAATTAATTTAAATTGCAAATAAAAGTTGTTCCAAATTGGAAACTAAAATGTTCATTAAATAGCAAATAGTTCAGAGGCAATTATAAAATTGTAACCAACATCAATGGGATTAGTTAAGTGCCCCTAACAACATCAAGCAGTGGCTAACAACAACATTTAAATAACCTTTTATTTAATCTAAGTTAAATATGAAATTATATTTTACCCAAACTAGTTTTTGGGGATAGGTACTAATGCACTGCAATTTATGAGCTAGGTCACTTATTTTGTAAAAGTAGTTTAGTGGCTAAACAATTTGCAAAACAGAAAAGAAAACAGAAAACAAAACAGAAAATAGAAAAAGAAGAAAAGGGGCAAAGGCCTACTGTGCACTTGGGCTTCGAGTGCATAGTAGCCAGCCCAGCCCACCTAGCCGCGTTGTCCTCTTCATCGCACGCTGTCGTGTGCTCGCACTGACACGCCGACGAGGCTGCACGCGTCGCCCATCCGCCGCCTCCCCGGGGTGGATAAGGACCCCAGGGGCCTCCCGCAACCCTAGCCAGCCCCAGTCTTCCCCCTCGCTCTCTCCCCCGCCCACTGTCTTCCTCCTCGCGTAGCCACCCGAGATGTCGCCGCCACCGCTCGATCCCGTGGCCACCGTGCCCCGATTGCCTCTCCGACATGTCCATCTCACCGCCGGCCTCGACTACGTCGCCTGATGCCGCGCATTGGAGCTCGGCGCCGCTGCATCGACCTCCCCGAGCTCTTCTTCCCCGCATGGTCGTCTTCGTCTCCGGCGCCGATTCGCCGCCTCGAGCCCTCCCCGAGCCCGCTATTGCACACCTACAGGGCCCGGTGAGCAGTCGCCGCGTTCCCCCTTTCTTTTCTGCTTGATATCGTCATCGTAGTGGTCGCATTGGAGATGCCCGAACGCGCCGCCGCCTGACCTCGTCGCCGGCGTAGCCACGGTGACCAAATGGTCCCGTGCGTGCCACCATCGCGCTCACCGCACCGAGTAGATCTCGCCTAGCCTCTTCTTTCGTTCGTTTGCGCGCCGGAATGCCGTTCCCGTAGCTCGCCCGAGAACCTCGCCGCCGACGTCGTCGTAGCGCTCGCCTCCGACCGCCCCAGCCGCTGCGGCCACCGCCATTCGACGCGCGACACCGAGCCACGTCGAACGCACCAAGCCACGGCCCTGAAATCCCCCTGTACGCGAAACCCGAGCCCCACCCGATGCGCGCCGCCGCGTTTGGCTCGTCGGAGCCGACTCCGGCGCGTCTCCGGTCGGCGTCCGACCTGGCGCCGATGTGGCAGCCTCCTGTGACTGGGTCAACTGCTGACTGGGTTGGCCCCGTGTCACTGACATGTGGGTCCCGCCCATTTAAACGAATTTAAATAAATAGAAATCGGTTAATTAATTAAATTAGTTAATTAAAACACTAATCACTCACTGACTGCTGGGGCCCACCGACTAATTAACCTAACTAGTTTAAACTAACCCCTCTGTTAGTGCCACAGTCACTGACATGTGGGTCCCACTGGACCCACAGGTCAGGTTTGACTCTGGTCAGCGGACTGTTGACCGCTGACATCATGATGATGTCATCCCATACTGTTTTGGATAATGTTGATTTAAGATAATTAAATAAATTCCATAAAATGATTAAAACTTTAGAAAATCATATAAAATAAACCGTAGCTCGGATGAAAATACTTTGTACATGAAAGTTGCTCAGAATTTTGAGACGAATCCGAATACGCCCTTTGTATTGCTGTCAGATGACCCTAACTACTTGAACATGGAACTTTTAGACTGATTTTGATAAATGAATAGTGCTCAACTTTAATAAAATAAATCCGGATAAATTCCTAAATTAACTAAATCATCTAGTTAGGCAGTAGAACACCTCTGCATATCATTTAGGCATGTCATGCATAATGTTTGCATTTTTGCCATGAATTTATTGTTTCTTCCCCCTTCTTCTCTCTCGATAGACGCCGAGACCGACGCCGATGCAGCAGAGTACGACTACACTCTGGACGAGCAGCCTTCTGACGACCAGCCCCTCTCAGCAGAGCTTCCAGGCAAGCCCCCCCTGATCACTCCGATATCGCCTATTCCATTCTCTCATGCTTGCTTTAGTTTTTGCTACTGTAATTGATTGCTCCTATTCTGATGCATAGCCTGCTTTTTGTAATCTGCTTATTGATACCTACCTGCTTAACCTAAACTGCTTAGTATAGGTTGGTTAGTGATCCATCAGTGACCCCCACCTTGTCCTTGTTACCTCTGCTTCATCATCGACGACTCGATCAACATGATCGACGACCAGAGACCGACACCTCATGTGACGCCCCCGGTTCAATCGTACACTAGTCATACACGCAAACGTGTACGATCAAGCCCAGGGACTCACGGGAAGATATCACAACACAACTCTAAACACAAATAAACGGAGGTCCACAATATTACAGACCAGGGATCCGAAGATCCGAATACATAAGTCAGTCATACAGATAATATCTGGGTACAGACATAGTTAGACAAGTTTTGCCTTAAGAAGGCTAGCACAAACAGCGACACTAGATCGAAAGGCGTTGGCCTCCTGCCTGGGAGCCTCCGATCCTACTCCTGGTCAGCTGGCTCGATCCAGTAGTACGTGCCCTCTGGACCCGCCTGGTAGTAGGCTCCGGTGGTGGCGTCTGGCTCCTGGACTCCATCGTCTGGTGTATCATCAAGGTGGGGTATATGGGGGAAAAGAGAAAATAATGCAACCGTGAGTACTCATCCGAAGTACTCAGCAAGCAAGGATCTATACTACATATGCAACATTATCAATGGAGAAAAGGCTGTATATGTGGACTGGGCTGTAGAAATGCCAGAATAGAGAGAAAGGCCTAGTCCTATCGAAGACTAGCATCTTCAAACATCTTCTCAAAGCCATCATCTTGTAGCAGTAGAAGAGAGTAGAATAGCATTTTATTTAGCAAACATGTTGAAGTACAGCTCAAAGATCCTTCCTCGACTCCCAGCGAGAAAGTAATCCCGAAGCTTCAATTAAGTAACAAGTATCCAGTTTAAGTAGTAGATCGGGATACACAAACTGAGCGTCCTTTACCGTAGGACCGGCTATCGATAGAAGATTCATCCCTGCAGGGGTGCACTACTGTTACCCAACACGCTCGATCAACTCTGGCCGGACATACTTGCTGGGTAATGCCCGTCCTCGGAAGATCAACACGAAGCAGCGCTCTACCTAGGCTCAGCAGAGAGGTCAGCACGCCGGACTAACCTATGCACCCAGGGGTCTCGGGCCATCGCCCTGGGCACCCTGCGCGTTGCATGGCTGGCCGGGGTGCAGGCCACTGAACTCGCCAGTGAAGTATCCAGCCCAATCCCGACGATCAGCCCGCACGGTGAATCGTGACGTCTGATAAGCTTTCGGAGAAACGTACATCGCAGAGGGCCCCATAACCATAATCCCGCGTGGTGGTAGTGCGTATAGGGCACGTCGACCCACTCAGATCACACACCCAAATCCAATAGGCTCAATTAGTATCAAGCGGAGACAATCAGAGTCTCTGATGCTCCGCCACAATGTCACACTCGAGTGCCCTTCCGGCACACCCGAAATCATAGATCCCCAGCGGGTACCCACCAGGGTGGACCCGCCTGTGACAAAGGTCAAGTAACCGTGTGGTCATAATCATCAGGGTGAACGTATGAGGTATCACCCTCGAGGTTCACACTATGAGGGGTTGCACACGACAGGTATCGGAGATGGAGAAGGAGGAATCACCCTCGTGACCACGACCGTACAGCTATGTGCAGAGTATTCATCAGGGTGCGTTACGAGGGTATCACCCTTGGCACTCGTAGTTATACGCAGAGTCGTACAAACTAAGGGGGGTGTGAGAGTGAGGCGTCTGTCTTGATCGACGATCACGTTGATCGCAGTCGTCGATGAACAAGAGGGGCGACAAATAGGTGGTGGGGGTCACAGATGGTTCATACCAACACTATACTAAACAGTTTATCTGTGGCGCCCCGGCTCGATCGTACACTAATCATGCAGCAAACGTGTACGATCAAAGATCAGGGACTCACGGGAGATATCACAACAAACTCTAAAACATAAAATAAGTATACAAGCATCATAATACAAGCAGGGGCCACGAGGGGCCGATACAAATGCTCGATCATAGACGAGTCAGCGGAAAGCAACAATATGGTACAGGACATAGGTTAAACAAGGTGCCATAAGATGGTAGCCACAAACAGGGATACAAAGATCGAAACAGGCGGCAGGGCCTCCTGCCTGGGATCCCCTAACTACTCCTGGTCGTCGGCGTCCTGGGACGTAGTAGTAGGCTCCGGTCCTGGTGGTAGTAGTCGGTCGTATGGGGGAGTCTGGCTCCTGGGCTCCAACATCTGGTTGCGACAACCCAGCCAGAAGGGAAGGGGGAAAGGGGGGGAAAGCACCGTGAGTACTCATCCAAGTACTCGCAAGCAAGGATCTATACTACATATGCATGGTATATGTGTAAAGAGGCAATATCGGTGGACTGAACTGCAGAATGCCAGAATAAGAGGGGGATAGCTAGTCCTGTGAAGCTACGCTTTGGCAGCCTCCATCTTGAAGCAATAGAAGAGATTAGTTGGAAGTAACCAAAACAACAACGTATTATAGCATAATCCTACCCGTCGATCCTCTCGCGCCACCATGCGAGGGAGAGCGACCACCGGGTTATATCTGTCACTTGTAAGGGTGTTTTGTTTTTATTAAGTATCCATTTTAGTTGTAATGAGGTCGGAATACAAATACGGGTCGTCCTTTACGAGGGACACGGCTATTCGAATAGATTAAACTTCCTGCAGGGTGCACCACATATTCCCCAACACGCTCGATCCCCTTTGGGCCGGACACACTTTCCTGGGTCATGCCCCGGCCTCGGAAGATCCACACGTCGCAGCCCCACCTGGCTCAACAGAGAGGGTAGCACGCCGGACTAATCTAGGCACTCTGGGGTCTGGGCCATCGCCCAGTGCGCTATGCACGTTGCGTACGCGGCGCGAGGCAGACCTAGCAACCCACACGATCACGGCGGTTACAGTTAGCGCGGTCCAACACGGTGCGCGCCGCTCAGTCGCTGACGTCAAGGAAGGCTTCAGCTGATTACCACGAGCCGGGATACCCATAACTACTCCGCGTAGTTGGTTAGTGCGTATAGGCCAGTGCCAGACTCAAGATCAAATATCCAATCTCGTTTAAGCGTGTTATTATGAAGAAACGCGAACGCCGACCAGGGCCTGGGCCCACCTGTCTCCTAGGTGGTCTCAACATGCCCTGTCGCTCCGCCACAAAGATCCACTCAAAGGGCCGTTGGGACAAAGGTCCTTTCAGCCCCCAATACGTGAATCACTCGCGGGTACTCTTCGAGCCGACCCGACTTTAGCCCCTTGTATAGTAGTATATATGATAGTATAACCCGTGATCCCATCCCGAGTGACTCACGGCCCGATAGTATAGCAAGGCAGACTGACAAGAATTGAGGGCCAATGATGATAAACTAGCATCCTATACTAGTATTAGGATTGCAGGTAAGGTATCAACAAATGTAGCAACAGTGTCAGGCTATGCATCAGACTAGGATTAACGGGAAAGCAGTAAACATGCTACACTACTCTAATGCAAGCAGTATAGAGGAGAATAGGCGATATCTGGTGATCAAGGGGGGGGGGGGGGTTGCCTGGTTGCTCTGGCAGTAGGGGTCGTCAACAACGTAGTCGGTCGGGGCACCAGCAGACTGCGTCGGTCTCGTAGTCTACGAAGAGAAGAGGGGGGAAGAAACAGTAAACACACGGCAATAATGCAAAGGGAGCATGACATGTCTAAATGATATGCCGGGGTGATATACAGCCACTAAGCGATTTAGTAATTTAGGAATTATTCGGATTTATTTAATAAAGTTAGACACTATTCATTTATCGGAATCGGTCTAATTGTTCAACGTTCTCATAGCTGCGGGCGTCTGAAGGAGAGATACCGAGGGCGTATCGGGTTCGTATCGTCGTTCTGAGCAAGTTTCATGTATAAAATATTTTCAGGAGAGTTACGGTTTAAAAGATATGATTTTCTAAAGTTTTTATTAATTTCTGAAATTTTAAATCAACATTATCCGAACACAGTAATTGATGACGTCAGCATGACATCATGCTGACGTCCGCAGTTAATTAAGTTATTACTAATTACTGTTTAATTAACACTAATAGTTAATTAGATTAACCTAATCAGGATAATTAACTAATTAATTAAATAATTAAAATTAATTATTTTAATTATTTATTTTTATTCTTTTATTTTTATTACATTTTCTTTTTAAAACTGTTTCTGGGCCGTGGTGGGCCCCATTCGTCAGCGTCACAGGGGTTCGGGCACCACTGGGCAGTGGCCAGGGGCGGAACGTCGGGCGTGCCCTTCGGGACCGGACATGTCCGGTGCCACAAGGGGCGACGGCGCCGTTGGGGAGCGCGGGTAGAGGGACCGAGGAAGGAACGGGGTGCGAGGAGGAGGGGAGGAGCGGGGCACGGGAGGGAGGGGTGGTTCGGTCCGGAGCGCGCGGATGGGAGACCTAAGCGGACGGAAGACGGGAGGAGGAAGACCACGGAGGAGAGAGGGTGGGCGGGGGGCGCGCGATGGGGGACGGAGAGAGGAGCGGGGGGAGAGGGAGAGAACCGAGGCGGAGAGAGATGATGAGGGAGGGAGGGGGACAGGACAGAGTGCGAACAGGAGCAGTGAGGGAGAGGAGAGACGGAGCAGGAGGATGGGAGGCGAGCGTACCGCGAGGAGCGTGCGCGAGCAGAGAGGGGGGGGAGAGGCCCGAGGCCTCACCGGGATCCGGAGGGGCAGGGGCCAGCAGGGGGGTGGGTGGTCGACGGGGACGACGGCGATGGGGAGGCAGGCGGCGGGGACAAGGCGGCGACGTAGACGAGGAGACGGCGAGGGAGAGTCGGCGGTGGGGGGTAGGGCGGAACGAGGGGCGAGGCGGGGAGGGTGCGGGCGCGTACGGGGGGAGAAGGAGTCGAGGGGAGCAGGCGGCCGAGGGAGAGGGGGATGACAGGGCGGAGGCGACGGGAGGCGGCGCGGTCGTCGCCGCGACCGAGGGCGACGGGGGCGTTCCCGCGATCCGATCCCGATTGGATCGGATGGAGGTGGGGAGCTGACGAGGGGGGACGGAGGAGGGGCGGCGTCGGCGAGCGGCGGCGGCGAGGCGGGACGGGATCGGGCCTACGCCCGATCTGGATCGGGGGGGGGGGGGGGAATGAGGGGGTAGGGTTAGGGTTTGGCCGGGGGGGTGGCCGGCTAAGTAGGCGCCGGCTGGGCCGGCCTGGCGGGCCCGGTGGCTTGGCTGGGCCGAGCCCAGTCGGGTGGGGGGGGGGGTGTGTGCTCTTTTTTTTTTCTTTCTGTTTTTTTACCTTTTCTTTATCTCTTTTCTCTATGTTAAATGTTTAGGCCACCCCAAATGGTTTTGTAAAAAGTGTGACCATTTCAAAAATACCAGTGCATTTATTCTTAACACCTAAAATTAGTTGGACAAAAATAATTCCATATTTATTTCAGATTTAATAAATGGTTATTAATATTATCTTTATCCACTGTTGAGGTGTTCGAGTCACCTATCCAATTCCAATGATGTTGGTTTTTTCAATTTTAGAATAGCCTCTGGAATATTTGTTATTATCTGACATTTTAGTTCTATGTTGGACAAACTTTTATATCCCACTTCATTTAAATTTGAATTTTGAATTAGGAGTTGAAATGCAATATGATGATAATGATGATTATGCACTATTAATCATGATGACATGGCCTCATCAAAAGGGTGATCTCTGTGTACTTAATACGGGGGTGTTTACATTATCTAAGCGAGGTAAGGGTAGCAATGAACAGGTTACAACAGTAGGCTATGCATCAGACTATGGAGCATACATTAACAAGTGCGAAATCTAATGCAAGCGGAGAATAGAATGGGCGATATCTGGAATGCTCAAGGGGGGGGGGGGGGCTGCCTGGTTGCTCTGGCAAGAGAGGGAGGTCGTCAAGCGGGACTGCTCGGGGTAGTAGAGTAGTCGTAAGCTGTGGTTGACAGCGTCGTCGCGTCTAGCGTCTTCGAGAGAAAGAAGGAGGGGGAGAGAAGAGAGAAACAATAAATTCACGGCAATAATGCAAAACAACATGTATGACATGTCTAAATGATATGCACGGGTGGTCACTGCCTAACTAAATGATTTAGTTAATAGGAATTATTCGGATTATTTAATTAAAGTTGGGCACTATTCATTTACTGAAAATCGGTTAAAAGTTCAACGTTCTTATAGCTGCGGGCATCTGACGGGGAGTACGGAGGTGTATTCGGGTTCGTATCGTCGTTATGAGCAAAGTTTCATTGTATAAAATATTTTCATCGGAGTTACGGTGTATTAATATGATTTTCTAAAGTTTTTATTAATTTCTGAAATTTATTAATTATTTTAATTCAGACATTATCCGAAACAGTTGCTGATGATGACATCAGCATGACCTCATGTTGATGTCAGCGGTTAATTAAGTTAATTACTATTACTGTTTAATTAACACTAATTAGTTAATTAGATTAACCTAATCAGAATTAATTAACTAATTATTAATTAATTATTTTATTATTTTAATTATTATTTTTATTCTTTCTTTCTAAAAACATTTTTGGGGGTGGGCCCCCTTGGTCATAGGCCCAGAGGGGCGGGGGGCCCACTCGGTCATGGGCCATGCGGCCACACGGGGCGAGGACGTAGGGAGAGCACGAGCAGAGCGAGGAGCGCGTACCCGGGAAGCTGGGTCACGCACCGACCACGCCGGCGGCCGGCGGCAAGAGCCAAGGGTAGAGGCGGCGGGGTGGAAGGTGCGGGCGAACGACGCGGAGAACGAGAGGAACGAGGATGCGACATGAGAGCGGCAGCCGAGCCCGGGCGCGACTGCGGTGGACGCAGAGGACGGGGGCCGCGGTTGCGAGGCTGGGCGCGGCGAAGGAGGGACAGGCGGGAGGCGGGGATGGCGCGACGTCGGCCGGCTCGCGAAAGTGAAACGGTAGCAGAGGGGGACGAGGAACCCTAGCGGAGGAGCCAAGCAAGACAGAAGCAGCATCGAGGAGCATGGGGGGGAGGCGGAGGAGTGGGGGGGGAAGAAGAAGCCGGGGGGTGAGGGGGAACCGGAAGCAGGGGCGAGGAGCAGGGGGCCGAGCGCGGGGAGCGTGGCCAGGTCGTGGGGGAGCGCGGGGGGAGTGGTGCGCGCGGCGAGGTGGACGGGGCAGGAGGGGGAGGCATGGGGACCTCACCGTGGATCGTAGGGACGGGGCCACGCGGGGGGGCGGGGGCGACTTGGGGAGAACGGCGCGAAGGAGAAGGTGAGGCCGGTGGGATGGCGGGAGGTCGGGACTGGGTGTGGCAGTCCATGGCGCGGGGCGGCGAGGTCGTCGCGGCGACGAGCGACGGGTCGGGGGTTTCCACGATCCAGATCAGTCGAGGGAGGGGGCGACGGGCCGGGGGGGAATGTGGATCGGGGAGGGGGGGCGGGGATAGGGTTCTGGCACGGGGGCCTTAAGGGCCAGGGGCGACGCAGGTGGGCCGGCACGGTGGGCTTCGGCAAGTTGGGCCGGGGGGGGGGGGGGGGTTTTCTTCTCTCTCTATTCTTTCTTTTTTCTTTTCTTTATTCTTCTTTTCTCTGTTTAGTAATAGCTAGGCTCCCATTGTTTTGTAAAAATGAGACCTAGTTCATAAATACCAGTGCATTATTCCTAACTCTAAAATTAGTTTGGACAAAATAAATTCCATATTTATTCAGATTTAATAAATGGTTATTAAATATTATCTTTATCCACTGTTTGAGGTTGTTCGAGTCACTTATCCAATTCCAATGATGTTGGTTTCAATTTTAGAATAGCCTCTGGAATATTTGTTATTTATCTGACATTTTAGTTTCTATGTTGGACAACTTTTATATTCCACTTTCATTTAAATTTGAATTTGACTTAGGAGTTGAAATGCAATATGATGCTAATGATGATTATGCACTATTAAGCTTGCTGACATGTCATTATCAAAAGCGATTACTGTTGCTAATCACCGGGGGTGTTACAATTCTCCTCATCTATTAAGAATTCTCGTCCCGAGAATTAAGAGGAAGACTGAAAGAAAGAGGGGTATTCTTCGCGAAGACGATCCTCGCGTTCCCAAGTGGCCTCATCTTCAGAATGATTTGACCACTGAACCTTGAGGAACTTGATTGACTTTTGACGTGTTCGACGCTCAGCTTGATCAAGAATACGGATGGGATATTCTGGATATGGCAGATCTTCCCGTAATTCAAGCACTTCATGATCCACAGCTCGAATAGGATCCTTGAAGCAGCGACGGAGTTGGGATACATGAAAGACATCATGTACTTGTGAAAGATTAGGCGGCAACTGCAATTGATATGCCACTTCTCCTCGACGGGCAAGAATACGGAACGGGCCAATGTAGCGTGGAGCTAACTTGCCTTTGATTCCGAACCGATGAGTGCCTTTCAATGGAGTAACACGAAGGTAAGCTTGTTCGCCAGGTTGATAGACCATTTCCTGGTGCTTACGGTCATAGTTGCTCTTCTGACGAGACTGAGCAGATTTCAAATGTTCGCGAACAATGCTGACTTGTTCTTCAGCTTGCCGAATAATGTCCGGTCCGACAAGTGAGCGTTCCCCAGTTTCTGACCAATTCAGAGGGGTTCGACACTTACGACCGTATAGAACTTCAAACGGTGCCATCTTCAGACTAGCTTGATAGCTATTGTTGTAAGAGAATTCGGCATTTGGGAGAGATTCCTCCCATTTCTTACCAAAGGAGATGACGCAAGCTCGAAGCATATCTTCGAGCACTTGATTAACTCGTTCAACTTGACCCTGTGACTGAGGGTGAAAAGCGGTGCTGAAAGACAGATGAGTTCCCATAGCTTCTTGGAAACTATTCCAGAATCTGGAGGTGAAGAGGCTGCCACGATCAGAACTGATCTCCAACGGAACACCATGGAGTGACACAATTCGGGAAACATACAAGTCTGCTAACTGGCTAGTAGTGATTGTCTCTTTAACTGGCAGAAAGTGGGCAACCTTAGAGAATCGGTCAATGACGACAAATATAGCATCATTACCCTTCTGGGATTTGGAAAACCAGTAATGAAATCCATTTGGACCTTGTCCCATTTCCATTCAGGAATTGTAAGGGGTTGCAGAGTTCCTGCGGGCCTTTGATGTTGAGCTTTAACGCGGCGGCAAACGTCACACTCAGAAACATAACGAGCAATGTCTCGCTTCATATTAGGCCACCAGTATCTCTGACAAATGTCACGGTACATCTTTGTGCTACCAGGATGAATAGACAAGGGAGTGTCATGAGCTTCCTTCATAACGTTTTCCCTCTCATTCTTGAACTTGGGTACGAAGAGACGGTGTTGGAAAAATAGGATCCCATCTGCATCAAGATGGAATTCCGACGGCTTTCCTTTCTCGAGGTATCGCTTGATCTTTTCAACTTCAGTGTCATACCGTTGCATAGTTTTGATGTTGAGTTCTAAATCTGGTTCGACAATGAGGGTATTGAGATAACCCTGTGGAACAATGTGGAGGTTCAATTTACGAAACTCTTCATAAAGAAGAGGTTGTGATTCCTGAACCATATGGTTGCTGCAATAAGCCTTGCGGCTCAAAGCATCGGCCATTACATTTGCTTTGCCAGGGGTGTATGAGATATTCATATCATAATCGGCAATTGTCTTGAGCCATCTTTGTTGACGAAGGTTCAGATCTGGTTGAGTATATAAATACTTCAAGCTTTGGTGATCCGTGTATATCTCGCAACGGTTACCGAGAAGGTAATGTCGCCATAGCTTCAAGGCATAGATAACCGCAGAAAGTTCAAGATCATGCACGGGATAATTTTCTTCATGAGGACGCAATTGTCGGGAGGCATAAGCAATCACTTTGCGCTCTTGCATTAGGACACAGCCTAATCCTTGACGAGATGCATCACAGTATATCACGAAATCCTTTTCGGAATCCGGGGGTGCTAGTACTGGGGCAGATGTCAATTTATCTTTTAGTGTCTGAAAGCTTTCTTGACATTTTTCTGTCCACTCAAATTTAACACCTTTGTGAAGCAGATTTGTCAATGGTTTTGCAATCTTGGAAAAGTTCTCAACGAATCGACGGCAATAACTAGCGAGTCCGAGAAAACTTCTGACTTGCTTAACATTCTTTGGGGGAGTCCAGTCGAGAATAGCCTGAACTCGTTCGGGGTTAACAGCAATCCCATCCTTGGAAATCACATGTCCAAGGTAAGTTACTTCAGAAAGCCAAAATTCGCATTTGGAATACTTGGCATACAACTGGTGTTCTCGGAGCCTTTCTAGAACAAGGCAGAGATGTTCAGCATGTTCCTCTTTATTCTTAGAATAGACCAGAATATCATCTAGATATACCACGACGAATTTGTCGAGGTAATCCATGAATATATAATTCATCAGACGGGAGAATGTAGCTGGGGCATTCGTTAGGCCAAATGACATGACGGTGTATTCATAGGAGCCATAACGAGTGACGAATGCAGTCTTGGGAATGTCCTCTTCACGGACACGGATCTGGTGATAACCCAACCTCAAGTCGAGTTTAGAGAACACCGATGATCGATCAACTTGCTGGATCCTACTCTCTGTGTGCACTCTGATGCAGAATCCGGTCATATCGAACGACAACTCGGAGTATAATTCAACTCGGAGAGAAAGGTTAAACAAAACAATGGAAAGGAAAATGATTATCAGACTAATCAGATCAACGACAGGGAAATCGCACAGATATCCAGCTCTCCGGGTAGACAGAATTTACGAGATCGTAAGTGTCGGCGTTAGTAAACTTTATTTAACCCGAATAGAAGAGATATTAGAGTCCCAGAGTATAGACGAGGAATAAAAGATCCTAATACCACCCAGTTGGCGACGTGGGCCCGTAAGCCACACTGCCAAGTTAGTAAATTAGTTTTTCGGTTTCTAGACTCAACTTCGGCCAAGGAATTGGAAGGGGGCTTCCTACAGGCAGTCGGCTCTGATACCAACTTGTGACGCCCCCGGTTCAATCGTACACTAGTCATACACGCAAACGTGTACGATCAAGCCCAGGGACTCACGGGAAGATATCACAACACAACTCTAAACACAAATAAACGGAGGTCCACAATATTACAGACCAGGGATCCGAAGATCCGAATACATAAGTCAGTCATACAAATAATATCTGAGTACAGACAAAGTTAGACAAGTTTTGCCTTAAGAAGGCTAGCACAAACAGCGACACTAGATCGAAAGGCGTTGGCCTCCTGCCTGGGAGCCTCCGATCCTACTCCTGGTCAGCTGGCTCGATCCAGTAGTACGTGCCCTCTGGACCCGCCTGGTAGTAGGCTCCGGTGGTGGCGTCTGGCTCCTGGACTCCATCGTCTGGTGTATCATCAAGGAGGGGTATATGGGGGAAAAGAGAAAATAAAGCAACCGTGAGTACTCATCCGAAGTACTCAGCAAGCAAGGATCTATACTACATATGCAACATTATCAATGGAGAAAAGGCTGTATATGTGGACTGGGCTGCAGAAATGCCAGAATAGAGAGAAAGGCCTAGTCCTATCGAAGACTAGCATCTTCAAACATCTTCTCAAAGCCATCATCTTGCAGCAGTAGAAGAGAGTAGAATAGCATTTTATTTAGCAAACATGTTGAAGTACAGCTCAAAGATCCTTCCTCGACTCCCAGCGAGAAAGTAATCCCGAAGCTTCAATTAAGTAACAAGTATCCAGTTTAAGTAGTAGATTGGGATACACAAACTGAGCGTCCTTTACCGTAGGACCGGCTATCGATAGAAGATTCATCCCTGCAGGGGTGCACTACTGTTACCCAACACGCTCGATCAACTCTGGCCGGACATACTTGCTGGGTAATGCCCGTCCTCGGAAGATCAACACGAAGCAGCGCTCTACCTAGGCTCAGCAGAGAGGTCAGCACGCCGGACTAACCTATGGACCCAGGGGTCTCGGGCCATCGCCCTGGGCACCCTGCGCGTTGCGTGGCTGGCCGGGGTGCAGGCGCGACACTGAACTCGCCAGTGAAGTATCCAGCCCAATCCCGACGATCAGCCCGCACGGTGAATCGTGACATCTGATAAGCTTTCGGCGAAACGTACATCGCAGAGGGCCCCATAACCATTATCCCGCGTGGTGGCAGTGCGTATAGGGCACGTCGACCCACTCAGATCACACACCCAAATCCAATAGGCTCAATTAGTATCAAGCGGAGACAATCAGAGTCTCTGATGCTCCGCCACAATGTCACACTCGAGTGCCCTTCCGGCACACCCGAAATCATAGATCCCCAGCGGGTACCCACCAGGGTGGACCCGCCTGTGAAAAAGGTCAAGTAACCGTGTGGTCATAATCATCAGGGTGAACGTAAGAGGTATCACCCTCGAGGTTCACACTGAGGGGTTGCACGACAGAGTCGTATCGGACATGGAGAAGGAGGAATCACCCTCGATGACCATGACCGTACAGCTATGCTGCAGAGTATTCATCAGGAGTGCGTTATGAGGTATCACCCTCGGCACTCGATAGTTACTACGCAGAGTCGTACAACTAAGGGGGGTGTGAAGTGAGGCGTCTGTCTCTGATCGACGTTCACGTTGATCGAGTCGTTGATGAACAAGCAGGGGCGACAAAGTAAGGTGGTGGGGTCACAGATGGGTCATACCAACCTATACTAAACAGTTTATCATAGGCAGGTAAGATAGCAATGAACAGGTTACAACAGCAGGCTATGCATCAGAATAGGAGCATACATTAACAGTAGCGAAATCTAATGCAAGCAGGAGAATAGAATGGGCGATATCTGGAATGCTCAAGGGGGGGGGGGGGCTTGCCTGGTTGCTCTGGCAAGAGAGGGAGGTCGTCAACGGGCTGCTCGTCGGTAGAGTAGTCGTAACCTGGTGCAGCGTCGTCGGTCTCAGCGTCTATCGAGAGAAAGAAGGAGGGGGAGAGAAACAATAAATTCACGGCAATAATGCAAACAACATGTATGACATGTCTAAATGATATGCCGGGGTGTTCTACTGCCTAACTAAATGATTTAGTTAATTTAGGAATTTATTCGAATTTATTTAATTAAAGTTGGGCACTATTCATTTACTGAAATCGGTCTAAAAGTTCAACGTTCTTATAGCTGCGGGCATCTGACGGGAATACGAAGGATGTATTCGGGTTCGTATCGTCGTTCTGAGCAAGTTTCATGTATAAAATATTTTCATCGGAGTTACGGTTTATTTAATATGATTTTCTAAAGTTTTTATTAATTTCTGAAATTTAATTAATTATTTAATTCAACATTATCCGAAACAGTGCTGATGATGACATCAGCATGACCTCATGCTGATGTCAGCGTTTAATTAAGTTAATTACTAATTACTGTTTAATTAACACTAATTAGTTAATTAGATTAACCTAATCAGAATTAATTAACTAATTAATTAATTAATTATTTTAATTATTTTAATTATTTATTTTTATTTCTTTCTTTCTAAAACATTTTTGGGGGTGGGCCCCCTTTGTCATAGGCCCAGAGGGGCGGGGCCCACTCGTCAGTGGCCCATGCGGCCACACGGGGCGGGCGTGGGCGCAGCCCGAGCGGGCGCGTCCCCGGGACGCTGGTTACGCACGACGCACGCCGGCGCCGGCGGCCAAGGCCAAGGGAGGCGGCGGGGTGAAGGGTGCGGGCGAGCGCGGAGCTCCAGAGGCGCGGGCGCGCATGGAGCTGGCGAGCCCGGGCGCGATGCGGTGGACGCAGAGGCGGGGCCGCGGTGCGAGGCTCGGGCGCGGCGAAGGGGACAACGCGGGAGGCGGGATGGCGCGACGTCGGCGGCTCCGACGAGTGGTAGCGAGGGAGGCGAGGCCTAGCAGGGCAGCAGCAGCACAGCGAGGAGCATGGGGGGGGGCGAAGCGCGGGGTGAGGGGAACCGGAGGGGGCAGGAGCAGGGGCCGGGCGCGGTGAGCGTGGCCAGGTCTGGCGGCGCGCGCTGGGCGTGGTGCGCGCGGCGAGGTGCGGGACAGAGAGGGGGAGGCCTGGGGCTCACCGTGATCGTAGGGACGGGGCAGCGGGGGGGTCGGGGCGGTCGACGGGACGACGCCGACGGAGACGAGGTGCAGCCGGCGGAGGATGTGCGCGGGCTCCGGGCGGCGGCGTCCTGGCGCGGGGCGGCAGGTCGTCGCGGCGACGAGCGACGGGATCGCCGGGTTTG
Source organism: Thinopyrum elongatum (assembly GCA_011799875.1). NCBI lineage: Eukaryota > Viridiplantae > Streptophyta > Magnoliopsida > Poales > Poaceae > Thinopyrum > Thinopyrum elongatum. Next base: position 341,948,579 of record CM022302.1, read on the forward strand.
CCCACGTCCAGATCCAGTCGAGGGATGGGGCGACCGGGGGGGGGGGGGGGGGATGTGGATCAGGAGGGGGGCTAGGGTTTCGGCCGGGGGCCTTATAGGCCAGGGGCGACGAGGTGGGCCGCCAGCTGGGCTTCGGCCCAGTTGGGCCGTGGGGGGGGGGGGGGGGTTTGCTCCTTTTTTTTTTCTTCTCTGTTTTCTATTTCTTTTCCTTTTTCTTCTTTCTTATCTACTCCCTTTACTCTGCTAGTAAATAGCTAGGCCTCAAAATGGTTTTTGTAAACCATGAACCAGTCATAAATACCAGTGCATTATTCCCTAACACCTAAAATTAGTTTGGACAAAATATAATTCCATATTTATTTCAGATTTAATAAATGGTTATTAAATATTATCTTTATCCACTGTTTGAGGTTGTTCGAGTCACTTATCCAATTCCAATGATGTTGGTTTCAATTTTAGAATAGCCTCTGGAATATTTGTTATTTATCTGACATTTTAGTTTCTATGTTGGACAACTTTTATATTCCACTTTCATTTAAATTTGAATTTGACTTAGGAGTTGAAATGCAATATGATGCTAATGATGATTATGCACTATTAAGCTTGCTGACATGTCATTATCAAAAGCGATTACTGTTGCTAATCACCGGGGGTGTTACACCTCACTTCACCCCCCCTTTGTTGTACGACTCTGCATAGTTACTATCGAGTGCCGAGGGTGATACCTCGTAACGCACTCCTGATGATAACTCGGCAGTGTAGCTGTTCGGTCATGGTCATCGAGGGTGATTCCTCCTTAACCACTCCCGATACGACCCTGTCGTGCAACCCCTCAAGTGTGAACCTCGAGGGTGATTCCTCCTACGTTCACCTTGATGAGTTCATCGAGTGGAATCCACCGAGGGTGATTCCTCGGGGGTTCCCCCTTGATGTTATGACCACATGGTTACTTTGACCTTTGTCGCAGGCGGGTCGACCCTGAGGGGTACCCGCGGGGAAATTATGCAAGCGGGCTTGCCAGGAGGGCACCCGAGAGAGATATTGTGGCGGAGCATCAGAAACTCTGATTGTCTCCGCGAGTTATTAAATATGCCTAACGAATTTGGGTAATTGATCTAAGTTGGCCAATGGCCTATACGCACTACCACCACACGAGATAATGGTTTATGGGGCCCTCTATGTTGTACGTTTCTCCCGAAAGCCCATCATACATCACAGTTCACCGTGCGGGCTAATTGTTGGGGTTGGGCTGGATACTTCACTGACGAGTTCAGTGTCGCGCCAGCTCCACGGCCAGTCTCACAACGCGTAGGAGCGCCCGGGGCGATGGCCCAAGACCCCTGGATGCATAGGTTAGTCCGGCGTGTTGACCTCTCTGCTGAGCCTAGGTAGGGCGCTGCTTCGTGTCGATCTCTCGAGGCCGGGCATTACCCAGCAAGTGTGTCCGGCCAGAGGTGATCGAGCGTGTTGGGTAACAGTAGTGCACCCCTGCAGGGAAGTGATCTATTCGAATAGCTGTGTCCACGGTAACAGGACGCTCAGTTTGGTATCCCGATCTATCACTTGAACTGGATACCTGTTTAATTAATTGAAGCTCCGGGATCGCTTTCTCGCAGGGAGTCGAGAAAGGATCTCTAGGCTTTGCCTCAACATGCTTGCTTAATAAAATGCTTTTCTGTACTCTTCTAATTGCTACAAGATGGTGGCTTTGTGAAGATGCTAGTCTTCGATAGGACTAGGCCTTCTCTCTATTCTGGCATTTCTGCAGCCTAGTCCACATATACAGCCTTTTCCTTTGATAACAGTGCATATGTAGTGTAGATCCTTGCTTGCTGAGTACTTTGGATGAGTAATCACGGTTGCTTTGCTACCTCTTTTTCCCCCATACCCCTTTTGATGATACATCAGACGATGGAGCTCAGGAGCCAGATGGCACCGCAGGAGCTTACTACCAGGAGGGTCCAGACGGCATGTACTACTGGATTGAGTCAGCCGACCAGGAGTAGGATCGGAGGCCCTAGGCAGGAGGCCTTCGCCTTTCGATCTAGAGTCGTTGTTTGTGCTAGCCTTCTTAAGGCAAACCTTGGCTAACTATGTCTGTACCCAGATATTATTTGTATGACTGACTTATGTATTCGGATCCTCATGATCCCTGGTCTGTAATATTCGTGGATCTCCGTTTATTTGTGTTAGAGTTGTGTCGTGATATCTTCTCGTGAGTCCCTGTGCTTGATCGTGCATGTTTGCGTGTATGATTAGTGCTCGATTGAGTCGGGGGTGTCACAAGTTGGTATTAGAGCCGACTGCCTGTAGGAAGCCCCCTTTCAATTCCTTGGACGAAGTTGAGTCTAGACATCGAAAAACTAACTTACTAACTTGGCTGTGTGGGTTACGGGCCCACGTCGCCAACTGGGTGGTATTAGTATCTTTTATTCCTCATCTATACTCTGGGACTCTGATCTCTCTTCTATTCGGGTTAAATTGTGACGCCCCCGGCCCGATCGTGCACTAATCATACACGCAAATGCACACGATCAAGCCTAAGGACTCACGGGAAGATATCACAACACAACTCTAAAACATAAATAAAGTCATACAAGCTTTATATTACAAGCCAGGGGCCTCGAGGGCTCGAATACATAAGCTTGCGAACAAGCGTCAGCGGAAGCATCAGATATCTGAGTACAGATATGAAATAGAAACAGAAAGGCCTTTAAAAAGGCGGGGCAAAATAAAACACTATGATCGAAAGGCGAAGGCCTCCTGCCTGGGACCCTCCGATCCTACTCCTGGTCGTCAGTCAACTCATAGCAGAATCCATCCTCTGGGTAGTAGTAGTAGCGATCGTCGGCAGGGCAGCTGTCTCAGGGGCTCCGTCATCTTGGTCACGACAAACTGATATGGGGAGAAAAGGTAAACAAAGCAACCATGAGTACTCAAAAGTACTCAGCAAGCAAGGATCTACACTACATATGCAACATTTTCAAGGGGAGGCTGTATATGTGGACTGGGCTGCAGAAATGCCAGAATAGAGAGAAGGCCTAGTCCTATCGAAGACTAGCATCTTCACCGGTCTTGCAGCAGTAGAAGAGAGTAGAACATTACAATATAATGTAGTAGTAACATTAAGTCTCAACCTCACCCAGAGATCCTTTCTCGACTCCCTGCGAGAAAGCAATCCCAGAGCCATAGTATCCAGGTCTCATCACAGGTATCCAGTTCTAGTTGTATCGATCGGGATACAACTCCGAGTGTCCTTTACCGTAGGACCGGCTATCGATAGAAGTGTTCTTCCCTGCAGGGGTGCACCAACTTACCCAACACGCTCGATTAACTTCGGCCGGACACACTTTCCTGGGTCATGCCCGGCCTCGGCCAAACGACACATCGCAACCCTACCTACGGCTCAGCAGAGAGGTCCCCGCCGGTCTACGTCCTAAGCGCAAGGGGGTCTTGGCCATCGCCCCTCACCCTCCGGGTCGTTGCGCACAGGGTGGATACCAGCATCGCCTCGGGTGGCCGACACGATCCGACCATGCCGCAGTGCTGAACTGGACGTCTGACAGAGCTTTCGGCTGATGCATACGATGCAGAACGCCCATACTATGCCCACGTGATGGTTAGTGCTATCAGACCAGAGGCCTGCTCGGATCAAATATCCAAATCGTTAGGACTAGGGCTTGCGGTAACGAGCAGAGACTCACGAAAGATGTGACCCCGTCGCCCCGTCTCGAGGACTTGCGGCAAGGGTTAAGAATGCCCGGCCGCGCCTCGTATTCACCACTCGGGCACCACACTGGCAACCCGCCTTCACATCACACGCGGGTACCCCTCAGGGTCGACCCGCCTTTCCAAGTAACATTGTAAAGTCCAAGTATCCGTGTGTCCATAACATCAAGGAATCCGAGGTATCACCCTCATTGAATTCCCACTCGATGTATCCGTCAAGATGAACTAGGAGGAATCACCCTCACTGGGTCCACACTTGAGGTGTTATACGACAGCGTCGTTATCGGAAGCGGTGAAGGAGGAATCACCCTCGATGACCACGACCGAATAACTACTCTACAGAGTTAACATCAGAAGTGCTACATGAGGTTTCACCCTCGACACTCGATAGTAACGCTGCAGTGTCGTTACAACTAAGGGGGGGGGGTGATGTGCGGTGTCGGGGCCTGGTCTTCAATCCCGTTGATCGGGTCTTCTGACGATCCAGCGCGGCAGTCGGGATAAGTGGGGTCACTGATAGGTCTCTACCCAGCCTAGACTAAACAGTTTAGGATATGTAGGTAATTATCAACAGCAGGTTACAATGAACAGGCTATGCATCAGAATAGGTAAAGCAGCAGCAGCAGCAGCAATTCTAATGCAAGCATGGGAAATTAGAATGGGCGATATCGGGATGATCAAAAGGGGGGGCTTGCCTGGTTGCACGGCGGCAAGGGCAAGGTCGTCTATGGTGTCTTCGGGCTCCGGAGCTGCGTCGGTCTCGGGGACGACGTCGGGGTCGGGGGCTATCGAGAGAGAAGAGGGGGAGGAAACAGTATAAATATATAGCAAACATGAGCATGACAAATACGATACACGGTGCTAGGGGTAGTCTAACGCAGCATCACACGTAACAGACGGAGCGGGAGAATATCTGACGATATTTCCCGGGTCTTTGGAATTATCGGACAGAGGATAAGAGGGGAACGGTTGCAAGTTCGGATAGTTAGGGACGCGTGACGGACGAACGGACCGCGTATTCAGATTCGTCTCGTCGTTCTGAGCAACTTTCATGTACAAAGTATTTTCATCTGAGCTACGGATTATTTTATATGATTTTCTAAAGTTTTTATTAATTTCTGGAATTTAATTAATTATTTAAATTAACATTATCCGAAACAGTGTCTTGCTGACGTCAGCATGACGTCAGCATGACGTCAGGACCAATGGGTCCCACCTGTCATAGGCTGTTAGGTTAATTAGTGATTAACTAATTAAATTACTGTTTAATTAACACTAACTACTTAATTAAATTAACCTAATCAGGATTAATTAACTAATTAATTAATTAATTAGTTTAATTATTTTTATTATTATTATTATTTTTTTAATTCGTTCTGGGCCGTGGGCCCCTATGTCAGTGGGCTGGGCGGACATGTCCGCGGCGTGCACGTCTGGGCGCCGGACATGTCCGGAGCGTGCCCATTTGGGACCGGACATGTCCGGTGCCCAAATGCACGCGCGGGCGCGGACGGGGGGGGGGGGGGGGGGGGGGGGGGGGTGGGCCGGACGGGCGAGGCCGCCGGGCGAGGCCGCTTGGCATCGCGCGCCAGGGGGTGATGCGGTGGCTGCCCAGTGTTGGCGCGTGTCGACCAGCGGATGGCGCTTCGGACCGGCGCGGTCCGCCGCGTGGGCGAGGCTGGTGTGCCACGTGTGCTGGGCGAGCTTCGACCGTGAGCGCGTACGGAGAGGTGTTTGGGGGGAAGAGGAGAGCGGGCGTCGCGGCGGTTTGCTCCACGTTGGGGGCCGATTCTAGGCTGGCCCGGCGACGGGGGGGGCGAGGAGTGGCGCAGGGTGGTGGGAGGAGGAGGCGGGCGTCCGGCGGGGAGGCGGGCGGCGAAGACGGTGGCGACCCGATGCTGAATCGGCGCGGAGGCGCTGCCGGGCTCGGGGGGGGTGGGGGGCCGACGCGTGCGCCGGTGCCGCAGGCCGGCGCCGGAGCGGCACCGCGACGGGCGGGCAGTTGAGGTCGGGAGGACATGCGGTGACGAAGAGCGGGGCGACGCCGAGGACGAAGGCGGCGGCGCGCGTCGGCGTTGCGACGGCGTCGCGCGAGGGCGAGGCGGCGATGGGGCCTTGCGGCGCCGACTCGGCGGCGGTGCTGGACTCGCCCCGATCCGTTCTGGATCGGGCGGGGGGGGTGGATGACTGCGAGGGGTGGGGGTGCGGCTGAGGGTTTTTCGGGGTGGGTGGGATGTGGTGATGGGGTGGGCCGGCCAGTGGGTTAATGGCCTGCCTGGGTTGTGGCCTGGTGGGCCCAGCTGGGCCCGTCCCAGTTGGTCCTGGGGGGGGGCTTTTCCTTTTTCTCTTTTTTTTTCTTTTCTCTTTTTATTTATCCATACCCCTGTTTTGTAAATAGTTAGGGCTCAAATTGAATTTTGTAAAACATGTGACCTGGTCCATAAATACCAGTGCTTTATTCCCTAACACCTAAAATTAGTTTGGACAAAACATCATTTCTTATTTGTTTTAAATAAATTAAAAGGTCATTAAATATTATTTTCAGCCACTGTTTGAGGACGTTCAAGCCACTTATCCATTTTCAATAATGTTGGTTTCAATTTTAGAAGTGCCTCTGGAACGTTTGTTATTTATCTGACATTTTAGTTTATGATTTGAATAACTTCTATTTTCCACTTTCATTTAAATTCGAATTTGACTTAGGAGTTGAAATGCAATATGATGCTAATGATGATCATGCACTGTTAATCATGCTGACATGGCATAATCAAAAGGGGGATTACTGTAGTTAACCACTGGGGGTGTTACATAAATGAATTTACTAACGCCGACACTTAGGATCTCATAAATCTCGTCTACCCAGAGAGCTGGATATCTGTGCTTACTTCCTTGCCATTGATCTGATTAGTCTGATAATCATTTACCTTTCCATTGTTTTGTTTAACCTTTCTCTTCGAGTTGTATTATACTTCTCATTGTCACTTGACAATCCTGAATTTCCTCTCTTTCAATGGATCGTTTGTTTCCACCATGCCCTGCGACACAGCTTGTGCTTTGCACTTGGGCTCGTGATGCCCCTGGTTTTCTAGCTGTCCTGATCGCCCTCCTGACCAGACTGGGCTACCGCTGGTACCCCGAGTACATGGTCTACGAGGATTACCGCGAGTTCAATCAGGAGCAGTACCATGCTATTGTTCGTATCTATGATCAGCACGATGACTCAGACACTGAGCTGCACCTTTTTCACGGTATCGGCGTGACGATTGAGATGGTAGTCCATGATGCCGCCTACTCTGCTGTCGCACATCTCCGAGGAGAGTCCAGCGTTAGCTTGGATGCCTCTGAGTTCCGATACATTCCGTCTGCCCCTGCTGGAGATGCTACTGGATACTACACAGCTATGTGTGCCCCGTACGAGCGTCGTCGATACGACCCGCACGTTCTGATTCAGTGCACTCAGGCTCTGGATCGCACTGTTCGGGCTCTTGCCGTCGAGTTGTTTGCCACTCGAGCACGTCTCTACGATGCTATGACACAGTTGCTACCAGCTGTTCATGCAGGGATACATCCGGAGTACATCCTTTACCCGCGCAGGACTCAGATGTATGCTGGTATTGATTGGCCTGCTGTTGGAGGTCACACACCTACACGCGGACCTCTTCTTTCAGCTCGAGACCGGATTCTGCCTCAGAGTGCACATGGAGAGCATGATTTTCCTGCGACGGCCATTCGTCGTCCGCACTTGCAGTTACCCCGTTTCAGTGGCTTTCCCCGACGCTGATGTAGCCTTCGCTATGTCCCGTTGTGTACTTCCTTACTGCGTGCCTGCGCGCCGCCTAGCATGTCTAGTGTAACACCCCCGGTGGTTAACTACAGTAACCACCCTTTTGATTATGCCATGTCATCATGCTTAGTAGTGCATGACCATCATTAGCATTATATTGCATTTCAAATCCTAACTAAAAATTCAAATTTAAATCAAAGTGCAAAATAAAAGTTGTTCAAGTTTGAAAACTAAAATGTACATCATGTTGCAAATAATCCCTAGGCAAATATAAAATTAGCAGCAATGTTAACTAAAATAATTAAATGATTTAAACAAACAGAAACAGCAGCAAAACAACACTTTTTAATACCTTTTTAAATAAATAAAATCCGTATGACAACATTTGTGCTCCAAACCACTTGCTAGCAGTGAGATAAATTGCACTGTAATTAATTGGGTAAGATTCATGTTTTACAAAATTGGACAAGTGCAAAAAGAAAATACAAAACAAAAATAATAAAAGAAAACAGGAAAGAAAAAGAAAAAGAGAAAGAAGCCCACCGCCGCTGGGCCTAAGTCACCCGCAACGGCCCAGCCCACCCAGCTTTTCCCCTACCCCCGCACTGCTCACCGCGCTGGCTCGCTGTCGAGCACCTGGTGCGCGCGCGCGCCCACACCAAGGCCCCCCTCCCTCACTGCTCGACACTGCACCCGCCTGGTGGATAAGGCCAGGGCAGACACCCTGGACACGAACCCTAGCTCCCAGTCTTCCCCCTCGCGCCGCTTTCATCCTCCTCGCCCAAGCCGAGCGCCGTCATGGCCGCACCTCATCTCTACCGCGGCCACTAACCTCCCCACGTCCCCGCGACGTGTCCACGAGCACCGACGGCCACTGCTACTTCGCCTGCGTCGACTGGACCGAGCCGAGGACCCCGACATCATCCCCAACTCCGTCGTCTTCAACCTGCAGCCGCCCGCATCATCGTCGTCGATCCCGACCGCCTCGCGCCTTCCCCGAGCCCACGTTGCACCTCTACAGGCTCTACGTGAGCACCACCCCCTCTCCCCCCTCCTCTCACCCTCTCGTTCGAGCCGTAGCCATTGTTCCCCTCGTGGCCGAGCTCATCGCCGTCGCACTCCATTGTCGCCGTGGCCACAGCTCACGCCAGTGAGTGCCAAGCACGTCAGCGTGCTTGCGGCCCTCCCAGGTAGCCCACGAGCCGTTTAGTTCGTCTTAGTTCGCGCCAAATCATCGCGCTCGTGCAAGCCCGAACGCCGCCGTCCGCCACCATGCTCGCCGTCGCCACTCTGGTGCGTCTTCGGTGAAGCCAAACCCACCAGTGGATGCAACGCAGCTTCCGCTTCCGAACGCGCCGAGTCCCGCAACGAGCCGTGCCCTGCAGCGGGTTTCCAGCGAAACTCCGGCGAGATTCCGGCGAGCCCCGCAGCGGAACGCCTCGCCGGCGCGTCTTCGTCGCCGTGCTGACCTGGCGCCGTGGGCCCCGCCTCTGTGCCACTGCCAGCGGGCCCGGTTGGCCCCAGTTGACCAGGTCAGCCCGCTGACTGGGCTGGCTGTGTCACTGACACACGGGCCCCACCGCCTGTTAATTAATTATTTTGATTAAGTTAATTAGTTTAACCTAATTACACACTGACATGTGGGCCCAGTAGCCTAATTAGTTAATTAGTTAAAAATAAACTCTGTTTAGACTAATCAGAGGCTGCCATGTGGGCCCCACTGGTCAGGTTTGACCCTGGTCAGCCGACCGTTGACTGCTGACGTCAGCATTACGTCATAGTGACGTCACCCTGCTACTGTTTCGGATAATGTTGATTTAATAAATTAAATAAATTCCAGAAATTAATAAAAACTTTAGAAAATCATATTAAATAATCCGTAACTCAGATCGAAAAACTTTGTACATGAAAGTCGCTCAGAACGACGAGACGAATCCGAATACGCGGTCCGTTCGTCCGCCACATGTCTCTAACTATCCGAACATGGAACCGTCCCCCTCCGGATCGTCTGTCCGATAATTCCAGAGACCCGGGAAATATCGTCAGATATTCTCCTGCTCCGTCTGATACGTGTAGTACTGCGTTAGACTACCCCTAGCACCGTGTATCGTATTTGTCATGCTCTTGTTTGCTTTGTATTTACTGTTTCCTCCCCCTCTTCTCTCTCGGTAGCCCCCGACACCGACGTCGTCCCCGAGGCCGACGCAGCTCCGGAGCCCGAAGACACTATTGACGACCTTGCCCTTGCCGCCGAGCAACCAGGCAAGCCCCCCCCCTTTGATCATCCCGATATCGCCCATTCTATTTTCTCATGCTTGCATTAGAATTGCTGCTGCTACTGCTTTACCTATTCTGATGCTGTAACACCCCCGATGATTAGCAACAGTAATCACTTTTGATAATGACATGTTAGCATGATCAACAGTGCATAATCATCATTAGCATCACATTGCATTTCAACTCCTAAGTCAAATTCAAAATTTAAATGAAAGTGGAATATGAAAGTTGTCCAATATAGGAGCTAAAATGTTAGATATATAGCAAATATTCCAGAGGCTATTCTAAAATTGAAACCAACATCATTGGAATTGGATAAGTGACTCGAACAACCTCAAACAGTGGATAAAGATAATATTTAATAACCATTTATTAAATCTGAAATAAATATGGAATTATGTTTTGTCCAAACTAGTTTTAGGTGTTAGGGAATAATGCACTAGTATTTATGAACTAGGTCTCATGTTTTGCAAAAACCATTTTGAGGCCTGACTATTTACTAAACTGCGAAAGGAGAATAAAGAAAAAGATAAAAGAAAAATGAAACAAAAAAGAAGAAGAAGGACCCCCCCCACACGGCCCAACTGAGGCAGAAGCCCAACAAGCGGCCGGCCAACACCGACGCCACCTAGCCTATACCCCCAAAGGGACGCTCGAACCCAGCGTCACCCAACCCCCATTACCTCGCTCCTCTCCTCCCCCCCCGCTGGATCGGGATCTCCATCCGTCCGCCCCCCCCGTCGCCTACGCCGTCGCCGACGCCGCCCCGTCAGCCCGCCCCCCCTCGTCAGCCCCCACCCACCACGTCCAGATGGGATCGGGATCGCGGAACGGCCCCGTCGCCGACGCCTCTCGCCGACGCGCCGCCCCGCTCCCGCGCCGGTCGGCTAGCGCCGACGCCGCCGCACAACGACGTCGCCGCTGGTCCTCTCCTCTCCCCGACCAGCGACCTGGCGCTCGGTCGCCCCCTCCCTCGATGGATCCGGATCGGGGCAAATCCCCGATCCCGTCGCCGCGCACGAACCCTCGCCGCGCCGGAGCCCGCGCTCCCTGCCGGCCTGCCTCCCGTCGCAGTCGTCCCCGTCGACAACCCAGACTCCCGCTGCCCCGTCCATACAGCACGGTGATGAGGCCTCGGCCTTTACCCCTCATTTCTATTGCTCCCGACTCCCCAAGCGACGCGCCACGCCGCCCCCGTGCCGACGCTCAACAGCGCTGAGCGCAATGCTAACGAGCGCGCGACCCAGGCTCGCGCC